>JAKUCV010001080.1:30136-133435 GCA_028386065.3 Turnera subulata | reverse complement strand
GTGAGCACTTCGGACTCACCCCTCACCTGCGGGCTTTCATCCCGTAGGATGAGTTATCTTTTGGTACAGGTTGGGTGCATTCCAGACAGGCTGCTGCGTTATCCCTTGGACAGGGCTCGGATCCATAGTTTGCATGTGTCGCATACAGTGTTAGTTATTTAAAGTCTTCCGCTGTGCATAGTTTTTCTATTATTGGGCCATTGGGCCGGTTTTATAATTATTGATGTTTATTATTATGGGCTGTCGAGCCCGAGTTATTGTGGTTCACACTGTATGCTGGTTTCATTTTGGGTTGGGTTGTCACAGTTCCGGCACGTGTTTACTGTGTACGGTAAATAAGGGTCGGGGCGCTTCATTTTTGCTCTTCAGGAGTATGATAAAATTCATGCTCTTCCAGAGGATAAACATTTGCTCTTCTGGAGCATATTAATCTATAGTAAAACTTGTGTTCTTCCGGAGCATAAATATATGCTCTTCTAGTGAAACTTGTGCTCTTCCAGAGCATATTAATCTTCTTTTCATTCAATTTTTTTTTTTAGATTGTGTTATCATATGCTACCTATAAATAATTTCCGTTTATTAAATGGGGGATGCGTTATTGCATTGTCTCCAGGACAAATGCCAAAGTCACTGTTATAGAAACTATAGTTTCATGTTCACATTAAAAATTTAACGGTTATAACATACTATAAAATAAATATAAGTAAAAATAAAATATAAAATAAATAAAATAAAATAAAATATAACACATAATAACATGATAAAACAGAACATAAAATAAATTCAATTTTATACTTTTATCTTAAAATATATATTCGCATGCACCTTCAGGGTAAGTAAGATAAATAACAATATCCAGAAATGAATCTATCTGAAAGTTAATATCATGGTCATCATTTTGATCAAAGTTAGTTTCAATAATATTAGATTTGTCCTTCGGGGATATTTAGTAAAATTCTACCAAATGGCTTGCTATACGACATGTTGACCAATGGCCTATTTAAACGGCCAAACCAAGATTATGATTATATTGTCACATTCACTTCAGGGAATGGAGTAGAGCCAATTAGATGGGATTCATGATTTTTCAATAATAACTTATTATTTTGTTCAGCCACAAGGAGGCATGAAATTAAATCCGAAAAATTTTGTGAAGTCTTCTTCATGATATTGCTACTGTAGGAACATATTTGATGTATCAAAAGTAGAGATTTTCTTCTTTTATAGTGTCTCCTATACCATTAATATTTTAATATATTTCAGCATCTAGTACTCATGACAAATTTCTTCCGGAAATGTCAAGGCCTCAAATTCAAGTTTTGAAATATTGACCATGATAACAATAATGAAATAATATCAAAAGATATAAAACGAGTAGTAAAGCGTAGTAGAACAATAATAATATGGAATAAATAATAAATATATGCTTACTCGATAAATCTTTCAGCAATATTAATAGAATACCACTAAAGAATATGTAATACATCTATACGCTTACTTGATAAATCTTTCAGCAATATTAATAGCATAGCATAATAATAAAGAATATATAATATATACGCTTACTCGATAAATCGTTCAGCAATAATAATGGCATAATAATAAAGAATATATAATATATATACGCTTACTCGATAAATCTTTCAGCAATAATAATAGCATAATAATAAAGAATATATAACATATATAGAAAGGATGAAAGTAGTAATAAGAAAAGTTTTAGAAATAAATACCTTAATAGAGTAGAGACTCGTGCTGATAACGTGTTATAAAATTGGGGGATGGAATTCACTTCTTGATGGAATAATACAAGCTTGATCAAGGTAATAATACAACCTTGATGGTAGTAATACAACTTTGGTAATAATAATACACTTTTGATAATAATATGTAGAAGAGAATAATAAATTTAGAAGGAGGGAGATTGAAAGAGAAGTGTATGAAATGAGAAGAGAGTGAAGTTTATGGTGGGTTGTAAGTGTATGAAAGTGAAGGAATGAAGGAGTATTTATAGTTGAAAATGTGAGGATAAAAATAAATAAGTATGATTAATTTAAAATAATAAAATCAAAGGGAAGTTAGGTGTAGGAAGATGATATTAGGATTAGGTCAAATAAAATTATGGAGGGTAATTAGCCAAAGAAATAATTCCAAGTAGAAGTTTGGTGTATGGATAAAGTAGAGGTGGCAAAATGGGTTGGGTACCCAATGGGTTACCCATTTAACCCATAGATAAATGGGTAATGGGTATAAATGGGTCAGTATAATTTTATATGGGTCTAATTGGATAATTTATCCATTTAACCCATAAAATAGTGGGTTTATATGGGTTGGGTAATGGATATCCATGAACCCATATATTAGTATTCTAATTCAATTATCCACGTGGGCCAAGATGGGCCCAACCCATTTGGGCCTAATTGGGCCTATTGGGCCCATCCCGGCCCAACCAATATGGGCCCGATTTTGCTCAGGTGGGCCTATTTAGGCCCGTCCCGGCCCGCCCCATATGGGCCTAGTTGGGCCAGATGTGGGCCTATATGGGCCCAATGTGGGCCTAGTTGGGCCCAACATAGTCCAAACCATACAGACCTAGTTGGGCTCATATGGGCCAATTTAAACCAGACCGAGCACATCTTGTTCGCGCCTAGTTAGGCTCGTATTGGCTATGCTGGGTTAATAACTAGGTCGGATTAATATTCATAAAGTTAAAAAATTTAAGATACAAATTTTAAATATATATATTAAGTCTTAATATTATATGAGTAAATAGGTGCACCCACATTAAATAGGTCTAAATGGATAAATGGATAACCCACATTAAATGGGTTTAAATGGGTTTGGGTATCCATTTAAATTTTTTAATAGGTCATAAATGGATAAATGGATATAAATGGATATGACCCATTATGACCCAACCTATGGGTACTCATGGACACCCATTTTGCCACCCCTAGGATAAAGTATTTATAAGGGGTAAATTCGGATATAGTAAAAATGAATTTTAATGGATGGTAACAATGACATTCACCATAATTTATTTATAATACTTTTAATTTTTCATTTTTCATCCAATTTTCTTTTCCCCTAGTGTCATGTCTTGACTCTTTTAAGTTTTTTTTTTTTTGATAAAAGACTCTTTTAAGTTAAAACCATAAAATCAAGTAATATAGGATCTAATAGCATCACGCGTATTATTGAATATATTTCGGAGTTTATTTTCAAATGTCACTCGGGTGAAGTGGTCAATAATAACTGATACTAGTAACTTGTATTGAAGCGTGAGATTCCGGGTCATATACACTAGTAGTATAAAAGATCCTACAATCCACCTCGAGAATGGTTTGAAACAATCAAGAAAGGAAGATAGACATAAGCCGAACTCCCATGTGCATGCTGCATTTGGACATTATTCCACACTGCTATCAAATCCAGCTGAAAAAGAAAAAGAGGCAAAGCATTATTCAAGATTGTTCATAATTGTTGTACTGGGAGGGAGGGAGGAGGATGATATTGATAAGTAACAGCCGCAAAAATTGACATGGGAAGCCGAAAGCAATCAGCCATCTCATCTTAGGCTGGTCCCCTCTTGTGGTGTGGTGGGGTATACATACATACATACAAATACAAACTCAAAGGGAGGCCCAAAGCAAAAAGCCTATTGAGTCATTTTCATTATTAGCCCTAATCTCATGCCTTCCACTTTGGGATTTGAGAGGGTGCACACGTCATCTCTTCACGCGCGCAGATTTCCTTACCATTAAAAAATACTACTACTATTATGAATGCAGCAGATGCAAAAGAAGTTTCCTTTAAAAGCTTTCGTCGTTTTGTGGTCACTTTTCACGGTCGATGATTCTTCTTCTCAGGCAAAAAAAAAAAAAAAAAAAGAAACACACCATTTTTGGGCTTCGAGCGATCTGTAGAAAAATCTGGCCCACTTTACTTTCTCCGCAAGTGGCCTTAGCCCGTGCATGCGTAACAGTCTAGACTAAGAGATTATCTTTTCTCTTTTTTTTTTTTTTCATAAAGTAGCGGCTGGGATACACGCATTAATCCACGCTTTTCAACAGGTTATTTGTTTTCGCCAAAAAGAAAAATCTCATGTAGAATTTTGTTTTCTGGATTTTAGCGACTTCCATCATGCATGCTTCAACAAGTTTTAAAATGGAAAACTCACATGTAACTAATCTAGGTACTGCATCCCGGTGCAATGAAAGCTAAAACAGCCCTGGAGAAACGACGGCACTGCCCTAACCTTTTCCTAATCTCTTTTCCCCTTTTTTTTTTAACTTCAAAAAAAAAAAACAAATAAAGAGATAACGAATGGAGATTGAAGAGAGGAAAACGACACCCTTTAAGACAAAGGGAAAGTTCATAAAGATACACAAACAAAAGAACTTGGATTACTCTCACGTCAATCACCCTCCATATACTTATATAAAAAAAAGTTGGTGGTGCCATGCCATGCTTGTTTGCATGCTCCTAACCTGAAATTTCTTTCCCATTATTTACAAACCTTTTTTTTTTTGTCTCTTAATTGGTCCACTTTAGTGTTTTGCGATCTGTACCACGTCCAATGTTGTCCCTCAAATTGATGACACATATTTGATGAGAAAGACAAACCATGATTAGAGGGTGTTAATTAACAAAACTAGCTAGCAGCTAGCATACTAATTTATATTCTCTTTAAGTACTCTTCACCCTTCAAATCCTTCCAAAAGTTTCCTTCAATCTTTGTTTTCTTTTTCCTTTCTTTCCAAATTCCAAAGGCCACACGACTATGCCGAATTTGTTTCTTTCATACTAATCCAAAGTACATCAATCAAACAAAACCTAAGAATTTCACTAAAAATAACAAAACATTTATAAAGATTTCAACAATCACACCCGGTCATTAATTTGTCAGAAAACACGTCCCACATTTCCAGCTAGCAAAGAAGTATCGTAGAAAGTTCTATCTCTTCCCATTCAACAATATTCTAACTCGGATGGATGTTAACCCTTCGACAGTATGATTGTTTCTATTGTTGTTAATATTATTTTTTTGATTGGTTGCTGTTAATATTATTAAGATCTTATAATATGTGTTATATCAATAATATCTAGTCTTTCACAAATGGATTGTAGCTCATTGCAGTGGTCTTCAATGTTGAACTAGCTAGTCCTAGCCAGTAAAATGAATAAGAAAAGCAATATATAGTTCCACACTCTTAATTATTTAATTCACACTTTATACGTTCATCCAGTGACAAACAGTGTATTATATTATGATAAAAGTTTTGGCTCATGCAAAGGGACGCAGTTTTGAAAGCTTTAATAATTTATCGTTAGCCCCAAACTATTTGATTAGGGTTCTTGCATTCAATAATAGAGCCAATAATATTGCATTCAGAGTAATTGATTTTACTAAACCAAAAAATTTACACCATGCTTCACCAACAATTATATGTATAGTACATTGATATATACCTCTCGATGACCAAAATATCGGCTAAACATTTCTGATTGTGACCTAAAGTCACACATACATAAATTTCGACTCATGCATGCGGTCCTGACTTTTTTTATGACTTTTTCAAGATTTCATCAGTATGTTCTGAAACTTTCTAAAACAAATCTGCATGTTTTGAAGCAAATCTGCAACCTTTGCAACTGTCCCCTTTGGAGTTAAGTTGACAACAGTTATATCAAATATTGTCTTTAATTATTGAAGTGATAGCACTTTTGAATTTTAGAGGGAAGCGGCAATTGACAGCGATTGCATCAAAAATTGTCTTTAATTATTGAAGTGATAGCACTTTCGAATTAGAGATAAATGAAGCGAGCTTAGGCAATTTGCAGCGCAACTAGCTAGCATGTACTTGATGGGACCAAACATATATTTATATGAGGTAATTATAACTCAAAATAATGCATAAGAACATGTTCCATATTATACTTGATGCACAATATTTATTTAAGTAATTTTTGTACAAAAATATATAAAAAATATTTTTCCAATAAGTAATTTACAAATGAATTAATGTAATCATTTTGATCGTCATTGGGAAAGTAAAAAAGATTTTTTTTTCCTATTGAGTCAAGTACTAAGCATTAAGCATGGAAATTATAATTACGAAGGATAAATTTTTGAATAAAGATGTAGGTTTTTTTTTTTATGCAAAGAATAAAGACGTAGGTTAAACATAAGATAATACTAAATTTAGGAGTGAAAATATAAATTCTAATTATTTGGGAAAGGGAAGGGCTTCCCCTGTTTCGACCTGCAACTGATATTCGGGACATTTGTTCATAATGACCAATTAAATAAATATTTAATCAAATTAATATTAAGAAAAAAAATTTACGACCCAAAACTAGGTTGATTAGCTGTCGGTCTCTTATATCATTTCATTACAAATTTACAACTACTTTTTAGGTTGATTGAACCTAAGCTTAGTTTTTTGGTAGGAAAATGTCCACCCGCATGCAGACTCCCTTTTCTAATTTAAAATTTATCTTCAAAGTTTGGATTTTTTAATTTTTATTTTTTGCAACAAAATTGGATGGATGTCGAGCCTATATAGGGTTGAGAAAGATGACGCAAATAGTTTGGGGTTTAGTAGCTGGCGGAACTATATATAGTAGCTTGGGGACATATGACTACCGCCTGTTTGGATGGCTTTTTTATGGCAATAAAATTTGGATATTGATGAGAAATTGTCAACCCTATATAGGCTTGAGAAAATGACCCAAGGGTGGGGGATTAATTAGTAGCTAACAAAAATAGTAGTTTGGGGACATAAATAGGAGCAAACAATCTCAAAATTCTAGCTACTACGTTAATGTTATAGGTTTGCCTGCAAGTAGGCTAGTAGGAGATAGGAACGACTTTGAATTATTAACAACAGGCCAGATTTTAAAATGCCATTCAATGTGAAGCAGCATTTTAGTCAATGACTTGCAGTCCCGAGGTCAATTAGAAACCGGATGAGAAGAGAAGACCCACCACATTGCCTTCAAAGTTTGACAATCAATGGATTCCCTAAATAAGTTTACAAATTTTTTTTTGGCTATTCTTGGACTTCAAAATTGGATATAAAAAACCACCCTTTGGTAGGAAAAAGCGGCACAATGTGGATAAGCAAAACTTGAATAATGGAATAGAAATATTTATAGATTGGTGCGTACTTCATTGGCATACATTATTCAAAGTCGCCTACAACTAATTTCATACGAAACAAACTCAGAAAGACAAAATCCCACTTGTTCAACTTTGGCAAAAGAGATGTCCACATAAGACATCATTACATTAATAGAAAAATCAGAAGTGATGCGGACTTTTGATTAACCAGCACATGTGATAATAGCTGAAAGCAATACTTTAATTGACCAAAATCTTCTTAGAGTTTCTCCTGCCTCCAAACCATGCAAATTGCAAACAAAAAGATTAAACCTTGGGGTGACTAACACAACACAAGCGTCCTCCCACAGAATTTTAAAAGAAATAATAAATATTGAAGGATATAGAAGAGCTAGCTTCCATAACACAGGAAAAATACATGGAAGCCCTTTTTGATAATTAAGATATGTGGAATGCCAGGCTAGCTAGTACTTGAGGATGAAAATGATGGCCATTTTATCATAGCCACCTAAATAATAATATTGATCGAGTAACTTGTCCAAGTCTTGCACCAGCAAAAGAAACATGCTACTCGCTAGGATCCTTCCCATGTTCTTGTTGATCAGAACTCGGCGAGCTATCGAACCTCGATGAGAATCTCATGATCTCTTCCTGTTGATGTTGTTGTTGATGCTGCGATGGATAAGTAGGTGATGGAAGAAATGTCGGTTGTGATGAAAAATGTGGAGCATAGGGCTGTTGACCAAAGAGATTGGAGGTGTAGTATGGGAAATTGGCATCGTTACTTGAAAGAATCTGAGCATATTGAAGTAGGTCTGGATAAGCATCTGGTGGAAATGTGGAAGAGGGAGGCGGAGGAGGATGAGGTTGTTGAGGGTGATGAGGAGGAGGAGGAGGAGTCACTTGTCTAGGATTCTGGACAGCCGATGAGGTGCTAGAATTCCCAGAACCCATGTAATATCCAAACTCGGTATTACCTTGAACTCTTTCAGGGAAATTAAGCTTAGCCTTGGTTCCTTTGAACTTAAGTGCTGCTTTGTCATATGCAATGGCTGCATCCTCGGCAGTGTCAAAGGTTCCAAGCCACACTCGGGCTGCCTTCTTGGGATCACGTATCTCAGCTGCCCATTTCCCCCATGGTCTTTGCCTTACACCTCTGTAATGTCTCTTCCTCGTATTATCTTCATAGATATATATACATCATTTGGCAGATGTCCCAAATAAGTAAAGATTTCAAGAATATATATACCACATTGATCATATGATAACAATAATAAAACTTTACTCATAAATTCTGTAAAGAACATGTGCATGGTGTAAACGCAAAATAAAGATTAGCTTTAATTCCAGTATATAATCACAATCATATCAACTTTTCTTTTCGAGAAGAACACCTTAATAATAGCATAAAAAGAGGGCAATACAGCGGATACAAATTTATTTTCCCTTGCTGAGAGGTGTACGGTTTGAAGGTAGAAAATATTACATCAATATGCTTCTAATAATTAAGAAAGACTTTAATGCTCAAAAAAAGAAGAAGAAAGACTTTTAAACTTTATCTCAATGAAAATTTCAATTTTTAATTCATACAATTAATAGTTCGAAAAATTATGTAAAACCAACCAAGAGAAGAGCAAATTCTTTTCAGATGAGTAAAGGAAAACTGCTACGTACGACATGATTTATACATAGGAATTGATAAGAGGTTTCAGCGAGGACACATATATCGGACAACAATATATCTACTGTTAGTTGGGGGAGTGGAGGGAAGAGTTTTAGCAAGGACCATAGGGTGTAAGACAAATGTTTAGTAGTTCAATGATATTTTGGAATTATGCAGTCCCATCTCGTAACATGTTGCACTGCCATTGCAATTTGAGTTCACTTTTTAGTAATGGTAGGGTCGAATCCATGATTAGCTAGATTAACGAAGTGACGAGTAAAAATGAAATGTGATGTGATACTACAAGAAGAAAGCCAATATCTCTAAGTTTTCAAATTCACAAAGTTCAATTTATATCTGATATGCATGCACACGCTGCACCCTCTCTCTAATACACACATATATATTTCCCCTAGACTTGCAGCACGAAGGAATTTTTCATCCAAAAGCAAGGTTTTGCCAAAATGTAACCAACTGAAAATAGAAGTGTATCAATCAAGTGATTAAAAACCAGCAGTATAATTAAAGACCAAAACAAAACCGCAGCACGAAGATACAAGGATAATGTAATATATACTTGAAACACCCAAGATAAAGTAAAACATTGGGATCAAGAGTAGTTTGCTTTTCATTCTTTAATCTTCGAACACTAAGAATAACAATATGATTTAAGAAAATCTATCTATTATTTCTATATGGTTTTAGGGGAGTGGAGACAAACATTGTTAACTCTAAACCCTTTTTGTCTTTTGGCAGGCAAAATCTAATTGCACCATGGAAGTGGGATTTTTAATTCAAATTGTTTTGTACTACACAGCTAAAGTAGAGTGCAGTAGATTGTACGCAATGTGAACGTGATTTGCATGATTTTGTTGAATCAAAAGAACAAGACTACTCCGTTGAATTAATTATTTCCTTGGCCTTCTAATCTTCTTGATGCGATTTTATAGTATGGAAGCAAAGTGGCTATAAAGGAATTTGACGTTGAAAAGCAATGAAAAAGAGAGGTGTATTCAAGCCCCTCAAGAAACATGAACCCACAATGTGTAAGTTGTATGGCACACGAATTTTTTCTCGTGTATACCAACAAAGCAGATGTCACTTTCAAGATTAGGCAGGGCGCTGAAGCAATGAAGAGATGGGTCTTTAAAATCGGGGAGATAAGGCACATTTAGGTCAATGTCCCAACAAAAAGGAAAGCCAGTGATTCACGGAAGACACTAGAGACCTCTCCAAAAGAAATTATACTAGGAGGAACAACAACAAAGAGAACACTCAAGCGGGAATATATAAATGTTTTTCATCAATAGAAAATTGACACATTCCACACCTACAAACACATGAGAGAAATGATTTATTCCCACCTTTGACATATTTACATGTGGTGTCTACCGGAATTTAGGTAAAAGCAAGAATGAGTGTTTTGAGCAAGTAAGGTACAGATCAATCAACCCTTGCTTGGCCTTTCTTTCTTTCATTTTTTTTTTTCTTCTTCTACCCTTTTTTTTTTTTTTGAGAGAGAGAGAGAGAGGAAGGGTTCTTTACGAAAAGTAAGATGCAATGAACTTGGCAGAAACCCTAAAAATCTTTAGATATCTATCTCTCATGCGCGTGTAGGCAGGCGGTAGTATACTTTTAAAAGAAATTAATAACACTACATATAAATAATGGTAACTAACTAGCCAAACCGACAAGGAAACAAAAAAGAAAAATAAAAAATGAAACACAAAGAAAGAAACAAATAAAACGACATAAACAATATTTGGAAACTTTTTGCAATCCACGATACGGATCACCGAAAACCAACCGAGTGATTGATTACAAGCAAAGAGGAAGAAAATCATCCGTGGAATTTAATTTGTAGAACTTAAAGAAGGATTGAAAGAAACGAAAAAAAAAAAAGGGTTATGGTCAGATGCATGAGAAAATGCAAAAAACCAAGAAGGAAACATAGTGATACAATTTTTGAACACTTACCTTGATCTTGAGTGGATTGAGGTGGATGATGATCAGGTTCTTCTTTGATGACTAATGGTGTTGATTGCCTAGGAGATGGCTTGGTGTCATCGGTGCTAGTGTTGATGACTTGGCTGAGAGCAGAAACCATGGCAGACATGTCTGCTTCTGACCAAGAAGATGTGTAAGAAGGAAGGAACCCATGGCCAGCTTCATGTTCTTCTTTCGCTTTCTCCTCTGATGCTTCCTGTGGAAGTGGCCTCTTTCCATGCCTTCGATCCACCTTCGTCTATGTGATAGATAGTGTGTTAATTTCTGTGTCACTAGAGCATGAAAGGGATAGATAGATATATTGGTTTCTAGATTTGTACTTCTGGGTTGGGATATATAGACAGATTATTTGTGCTTTAGATTAAGACATGGGCATCATCATCACATAAGTATAAGAAGTAGTGTGTTTGGTTTTGTTTTGGGAGGGGCAGAGCCAAATCCAAGAACAGAGGCAGACTAGAACAGACAGTAGTGGAGAGGGGCTTGACACACAGGTATTTATTGGTCAGTTTATCTATGGGCCAAAAGGCCAGTAACAAAGAAAATTTTGCCGTATTTATGTTTCTTTTTTTAACACCTTAAAAGGGATGTCCTTTTTCTTTTTTTCCTATTTTGGATGGAAATTACCTACTCCCCCTTCGGCTTCCCGAATATGTACAGATCCAGGCCTATATGGGCAACTACAGCGACCGCGTTTTGGATGAGAAAGTGGTCGTCCAAAATTAATTGGGTCTGGTGAATTGTACATCTAATATATATATATGTATACACATGCAAATTAACCAACAAAAGACAAGATAGACATCGCTTAATTTCTTTCTAATTTTATGTCTAAGATGTATCAAAAATTACACGAATATATCATAAAAAAATTGAATATTGCAACTTAATCTATCTTTCCTATGCAATTATAACTAAGTGCACACCAACCAAACCATTTTAATGGATTATAACCAAAGCATTTTATGTTTCTTTTTTATATCTTCTTTATAAAATTGATTTAACAAAAAATGTATATTAGTAATAAAAATATTTTAAAATGTATTTAGCCGTTGTATGTAGATAAAATTTTTTATTAAAATTCATATTTATTGATTCTTCTTTCTTTAATGAGCTTTCGAGAGATTGTACACCAGATATTCTTTTTCCTACTATTGCGTACTATAACTAATCATAAAAAATATTAAAGACTATTAATTAAAATATATGTTATTTGAAAACTTCTTACAAGAATCATTCGTTACATAATTAACAAAAAACCTTTTGGACAAAAATATGCTATTTAAGAATCACCATTGTTGTCAAACCCGGACCAGCCCGGATGGTTGAACCCGGGTAACCATGACCCAGAGACATTTATGGGTTTTACCCCTCTCGGTTGTACCTTTTAAAAAACTGGCCGGGTCATGAGGATTTTCGGGTTTATTGACCCATTTCCGGTTTTTCCCAGTTTAAAAATAAAAAAAATTCAAAATTTTTCTTTGGCCATACCATTATTAGACTTTTGGTTGGACATTTGTTTAAAAAATCATATATTTTTACTATTAATATTAATACCAATCAGACCCAATTGAACCCCGGTTAACCTCTAAATCTAGGATAAAGGGTTCTACAAGTCCTATTATTCTTAGGTATTTTTCAATCGAGTCCTATAATTTTTTTTTGTTGAATAATCAAGTCCTATTATTTTGAGTTGTTTATCAAAGAAGTCCTAGGTACCATTTTCCATCCAATTTTGCTGAGTTGGCCGTTATCTTATGATGTGGCATGTACGCATCACATATTGACATGTCTAAAGTCCACCTCATTAGGACTTGATTAACCAAATCAACAAATTATAGGACTTGAATGATAAAATTTTAAAATTGTAGGACTTAATTAAAAATTATTTATAAATTATAAGACTTCTAAAGATTTTAAAGTCAAAAATCTTAAACTCTTAAATATTAAAAATTTTAAGCTTAAATTCATAAAATTTTTAATCTTAAAGTGCTAACCTTAAAAATCAAAATTTTGTGATATTAAAAGTATAAATTTAAAATCATAAATCAGCACTAAACTTTAAAATCCTATATCACTAATCTTAAAACTCTAAATCATAAAATCTTTAATCCTAACCTTAACATTAGAAATAAGGTTACATACCAATCGTGAATAATTCAAAATCTTAATTCCTTATTTTAAAAAATAATTAATTTACTTGGCATGGACCATGTGAATTATATTTTAAGATTTGATTTTAGGATTTAAAATTTAGAGTTCTAGGTCATTACAATATACGATTTAAAAATTAGAATTTTAGGGTTTATGATTTTGAGGTTTAGAGCTTTGCGATTTAAGATTTTATAATTTACATATTTAAGAATTTATAAGTTACGCTATTAAAGTGGATGTAAAGTCTTTGAAGATTTAGGATTTTAATATTTTAAATGTAGAATTTAAGATTTAGGATGTTAGTGTTTAAGATCTTAGTATTATTCTGAAGTTTAAGATTTTAAGATTTAAAATCTATTACTTTAATCTATTATTTTAGGATTTAAGATTTGTGGTTAAAATTTATATTTAATAATTTTAAAATTTTAGGGCTTAATATCTTTAGAAGTCCTATAATTTATAAAAAAATCTTAATTGAGTCCTATAATTTTTTTATTTGATCAATCAAGTCCTATGACATAGACATTTGGACACATCAGCACTGTGCCATGTCATAGGATAATGGCCAACTCATCAAATTTAATGATATGACGTATTTGATGAACGGTTCAAAATAATAGGACTTTATTAATAAAAAAAAGAATTATAGGACTCGATTGAAAAATGACTAAAAATAATAGGACTTCCAGAATCCTTTATCCTCTAAATCTGCGACCCGACCACTGAAACGGGTCAATGGCCGGGCCGGATTTTATAACCTTGAGAATCACTTGTTAAATCATTAGATAATAGAATAAATAATCAGGTATACACCTGATTCTATAGTGAATAAATTTGAATACCAGCTTGAAAGGATTGATTGCTTTCAAGATCTAGTTTTTAAACTGGTGTAGAATATTTTTGGCGATCATAACTCTATAAAATATTTTTAATTATACTGAGTCAACTTCTAGTTACTTAGTTCGGTTTTGATTAAGTGATGGTTAAGGTTTTCCCATGCATACCACTGTCACAACAAAAGTGACCTAAATTTTCTGGATGATAAAGCTATTTGACTGTATTATCCTTCCTTAAAAAATTATTTACTAAATATTTTCACTTTTATATTATTTAATAAAAGGGATATAATTGAAAAATAAACAATCTTTACTATCTAAAAATTCTAAAACGATAATTAATTTTAGACAAATAAAAATCTCTAAAGCATCAGGTAACAAAAAAACGGAATAATTATTAGTATTGTTTTACTCTCTTACCAAAATAGGTATGTCTAAAGCTTAAAAATAAATCAGCCCCATAAATTTAGACAATCCTAATAATATATGTGAACACCCAAATTTGACCCATAGATATTCTTCTAAATTGGATTTTAAACATACTTAACCTTGAGACCGATAAGATGATTTGGTCTTGGGTTAACGCATGATTGAAATTTATTTTAGTAGAATTTATATATTTTGGTAATTTGTACCTTTTATGTGTTTGAATCTTAGGATTAATGAGATGATTTAATCTTAGAATACAAATATATACTAAGGTCTAATATACTAAAATATGTTATTCTATTTATTTGGGCTCTATTATTTATTCCAACCCAATTATATTGAAATGATTTATTTTTGGGTTAGGACTGAATTTAGAGGCCAAAGCTAATGGGATATGGATTCTCCAGAGTTGATTAGCCCATGAACACATTATTTGAAGACTAATCTTGACTCTGATTTTCGTGAAAAATCATAATCAAATCATCATTTAAAAAGGTAAATGTGTTTTTGGTATGATCTTTGCATAAAATGGACGATTAATGTGTATCAATCAGTTATGGGATGATTTGGGAGGAGTACTACTCAAGAAAAGAGAATTTTCTGGGTTGATTAGGGGTTAATTACATGGTTAGATCAAATCAGGGCGGAATTATGGGGATTGGGGACCGAAAATGGAAAGAACGCGTGAAACCCAAGGGAGCCGGGCGGCCATCTCGAGATGATCGCCAGGTCGGTCAAGCAAGGATGACTGCCAGGCTTGGCTGTCATCCAAGAGATTACCGCCAGACATGGCGATCATGGGTCCCCAAAAAAGCTGATTTTTTCCGATTTTGTTTCTAATTTGATCCTACAGGGTTTTGGCCTAGATTTCCGGCCAGAATCTTGACCATTAAGAGGTGCACGACCCCTGCACTCCCCAGAACTCTATAAATAGGACCTCAATTCACATCCAAGAAACACAATCTCTCTTTCACATACACCCCCACAAGCTTTAGTGCTTGGAGAAACTCTACCTCTCCAAGTCCAGAAACATTCTTAGGCAGAAACTCTGGAGAAATTTTGTAGGTAGCATCAACCAAAGAGCAGCAAGGGTAGACCAAGAAGGGATCAAAGATTGAGCTAAGAAGTGGAAGAAAGTGGGTGAAGAACACAACCCAAGCCAAGGAGCTAGAGGAGGGCTAGAAGAGGTAATCCTAAATCCCATTGTATCTACTGTTTGTTGATGATTTGATAATGCTATTGATGATGTAATTGTTGTTGCGATGCCATATCAAGAACTACGTGGGCTTTGAACCCAGGGTACGTAGGTAGTTTCTAGTGGTGGAAACTCAAGCCTAATTATTTTTTATTTTCCTTTTTGTTTCAATTTAATTTTTTTATTTTATGTGATTTGTTTCCACATAACACACACTTTTACAAGGCATAAAATTATTCCTCAATTGCACAAAGTTTCGCCTCAACATGGTTGGGTGCCTAACACCTTCCCATCCGTGACGAAGCTCCGGGCCCAATATCTTTGGTTTGCTAGTCGGTTGCCTTAAACGGAGTCATTGGGATTAAGAACGATTTTTCCCGAATTTTGTCCTATAATAAAATTTGAGTGGCGACTCCAAAGATATTGGGTGGCGGTTAAGAAGAAGGTGTAAGGGAATAGGTGAGGAGGCCCAATCAACTTTGGGTTGGGTCCTCACAACATAAGCCCATAAATAGTAAGTTAACCCAACATTCTCCTAGGCCTTTATAATTATTAAAACAATTATATTTCACAGCATGCACAAAAGTAACTATCTTTCTTGAAACATATCTCTAGATATAATTTGGTCCATGTAGTACATTAGTACGAGATCAAAACGACCTATGTTGGACTTATTCGTAACTGGACCCATCAATGGTCACCATACTAATATATTTAATGATATAGATCAAGCATGAATGTGAAGCAAGAAAATTTCAGATAATATGTTCACTCGCCTATCTCCAACTAGTCTTTTAATCTTTAAGAGATCAAAATATAAGAACATGTTCAGAGACAAATAAACCAAATGTACTTTATTTTCGAGAAAATACTATTGCATTGAAAATAAGAACAAGAAAATACAAACTCTCAGTAAAACTATATTTCGTCAAATAATAACGAATTTCAAGCCTATATAAGTAGTATGCTCATGAAATACCTTAAGTAGTAACCTCCTAATGAGCGGATCCCCAACTATGGAGTTTGTTCTAATATATTCTATATGCACTTGTTCTCTCTTAAATTCTTTATTTAATAATAGAAAACTTAATGAGTTGTTGTTATTGAAGAAATATACATTGGCTTATTAATTGTCACATAATATCCCTAATGGCATATACTACTAATACCATTCTGTATAATGATCATATTGAGCGAGGAGCTACATGCTTGAAAAATAGTTGGTTTTTTATCCTTCCACATTACTCCACATCAACATCAGTATTTATTCAAGGGCATTCCAACCATCTTTTGTAGCTAGTTGATGGAGCTAGTCACCACACAACCCAATATCCTCTGCCGGCCATATGAGTTGGAAAGGACAATCATGCCAGACCAATTTAGCCCATTCGCATTATATGAATAGACGAAAGGCACTCTCTCTAACATTATTACATTGAGGACAAGTACCATCAATTGGAATATAGTGAGTAATGAGATTATCTCGCACTCTTGTTAGTATAAAACTTCTATGAAAAAAGAATAAATTTTGGTGGAACAGATAATTTCCATAAATTGCGCCTTCATGAACACCACCCTCCATCAGTACTTCTTTCTCGCATAGTAATAATCTATTTTAACAGAATACACCCTGAAGTTGGTATATAGCTAAGCTTTTTTATCATCCTGATTTCAAATTACCAAAGGGGTATTTTTGATTAGGGCAGCTTCCTCCTCATTAAAACATGTTCCACGCCATAGTCTCAGTCACTAGTTTGTATATCGATAAGAATTGCTATCGTGGGATCAACAGGTAAGATGGACATAGGAGATCCCACCTTCATTCTCCCTTCTCTAGATAGCCAATTATTACTCCAAATTTTAGTACGATAACCCTAATAGAATTAATCAGTCCTTCTCCAGGTGTAATTCGATTGATAGCCTAGTTGAGCTTCCACAAAAATGGAACGGGAGTAGTATTTGGCTTTTAAAATTCTAGCCAACATGCTATTCTCGTCATTAAGCAGGCGAAAACCTTGTTTGACAAAGAAAGAAATATTATTAGCTATAAAAACCCAAAAGCGCATACCATCAATTGTCTTAGAATTGCATAATCTACCCCAAGCTATACAATGAATATGTCTTTGCCCATCCTTATTACCCCACCAAAAATGACGGACGAGATTCAAGTTTAGAGCATATGGAATCAAGAAGTTTAAAGCAACTCATAAGATAATTAGATATAGACTGAGCAATTGATTTGTTGATAATTTCCCTTCCTTCATCTATTAAAATTTTTTTCTTCCATTGCCCCATCTTCTTTACTACTTTATCACAAATTTCTTAAAAATTAATCTTTATGATCTTCCAATCAAAGCTAAAAGTTCCAAGTAATTGCACAAAGTATTCACTACCTTCACTCCTAAATCCCTTTGGATATTTGATTGTAACTCATGAAGTACATTACGACTACACAAAACCTCAGAGTTATCAAAATTTTATTTTTGTCCGGAGGCACCTTCATATCTGCGAGTATACTAGAGATAGAACTACCCTCTCTCCTGTTACTTCTAGCAAAAAGTATGTTATTCATCAATTATGAATAGGTATGTGACCTAAAGGGCACTCCGACAAACTTGTACCCCATGAATCTGCCCCGCCTCCACCTCCTTCTTAATAAGAGCCAACAAGCCCTCCGTACAGAAAGAAAAAGGCAAGGAAACAAAGGATTTCATTGTCGAAGACCTCTATTAGGAGAGATAATCAATGGAGAGGTACGGTTGTTAAGGAGAGACTAACTAACTATAATGACACACCGCATAACCTTCTAAGCCCAAAGACTAGAAAACCCCATTTTTATCAAGACAAGATCAAGTAAGCCCACTCAACACGATTATAAGCCTTGCTCATGTCCAGCTTTAGACCCCATATAATCCCTCTGACCACTGCATCACTACTTCACATGATAAACAGTCTCAAAAGTTATCAATGCATTATTTATGGTCAGTTTAGTAGAAATAAAAGTACTTTGTTCAGGATTAATAAGATCAGGTAAAATTGTTTGCAATAGATTTGCAATAGTTTTGATGAAATTTAAAAAAACCCATTGCATAAATTAATCGAGCGAAACTAGTTACAAAGATCAACTTTCTTCAATTTAAGGATTAAGCTCACAAATTTATGATTTGTGTGTGAAGGATCCACTCCCTCGTTAAGAACATCTTGCACCATTTGAGTCACATCATTTCCTGCCCATTTCTAAACTTTTTGAGAGAACAAAGGATGGAACCCATCTGCGTTGGGGGCTTTGCGCATATGCATATTATAAACCTCCTTATTGGAAAGATTGTGTGAGCAGCTCCCTCATAGCATCCGTGACCCTAGAAAGAATACACCTTAATCACTTCATGCTCTTCATTCATTCTTCTAGTCTCGAAAAAATCATAACAAAATTCATGAAATGTTGCTGAATACCTTCCTGACATGTGCAAATTTCCTTAAATACTAGCTTTAGCTGGTAAATTTGATTAGATTTGCTTTCTTGATTCGCTTTATGGGAAAATATTTAATTTGCTTGTCCTATTCTTGCAACTAAAGAACTCTTGAACGTTGTGATACCCCAGGTGTACCTTGGAATATAACGGAAGATTAATATTATGAAAGTTGGGTGTTACTTATTCTTTAGAGATGTTTGTATTTACTGGTTTGTGTATTGGAGAATTTGTGAACGATGATGGTATTATTGGTCTACATGATTGCTATGGATTTTGGTTCGGTAACATGAGTTGGTAGTGGATTGCGGGCAATGGTGTACATAGGCTTGGCCTAGTGTGCACAAATAGGTTCGTAGCAATATGATGGCACGATTGACCTATTTCGGTGTACCGAGAAGTCATCATATCTAGTTGATAAAAAAATAATGGAAAATTATAGGAGTGTATTTATTTGGTGTAATTGATGCATTATAGGTACAATTAGCCAAGGAAATTACCCCTTGGCCCGAATTGGTGTCGAATGTTGCACAACGAGGGCATCGGCGCACCCGTTGGTGCACATTTGGCCCTAATGATGCCCGATTGCTCGATTGGCCAAACCGACCAATCGTAGTGTGCTAAGTACTCCGAAAATATGCTTCCGATGATGCCTGTTGACTATCCTGTAGCAATTTTACTGCTTGACCTCCATTGAGTGTAGAAGCCATATCTAGCGTTCTAGAACTTGGAATTATAGTATTCTTGGTGGCTATTGACAGCTAAGATGCATGGCTGCAGCTTTTATATTGATGCCCAAGGATGTTTGACCGATAGGCTCCCCTGTTGAACTCTCTGCTAGTGCAAGGCAGCCTCTATCTGAGTGAGTGTAAAAATGGTTTATGGTATTGAATTATGGTTTACATGTTATGGTTATTGTCATTAGATTATGATATTTATATTTATGTATGTAATAGGACGCTATGAATATAGGAACCCCAAAGATTCCAAAGGGAAGGAATGGTTGGCTCTGTTGTGTCTAATGGCTAGGTAAGTGGATGTTTCGTGTTGTGGTGGTTGCTAGTGCATTCTTGTTAAGTGGACGAACCTTTTGCTTGGTTGCTTGGTGTTGACACCTATGGTGCAATTTGATGATAATATGATGATAATGCATTGGCTTATTGACGAGCCTAGTGATTGGGTTGTGCATTGCACGCATAGCATTTGCATCCATTGTACTTGCATAAGATGATGGCCTCTCGATGATGATGATGATGGACCTTGCAGTGTTAGATGGTTGCTTGGTCAATAGAGGATGATGGTGATGTTGTATTGGGCATTGTGTATGGTTGTGGTAGTAAGTCACGAGAACTTTCCGTGACCAACCGATTATGTTTCGTATTTGGGCCTGTGGACTAACAAGTATCATGATGGCAACTAATGCAACATCACGATAGCTTACCCGTAGGCTGATCGCGGTGACAGTGTGACCTTGTTGATTGGTTGCCTATGTCGGGATTTGAATGTATTATGTGATTTATTCACGCATGTGCATTACTTATTGAGTTTTATAATCATCACCCCTCTTTATTTCCTTTCCTTGTCTTCCAGGTACGAGGTTGAAAGTACGAGTAGTACCCGAGTCGGTTTTCTTTACTTATGTTATTGTATTTATGTGTATCGGGAGGTTATGTCTACATGTAACATGAGTTAGTGCCCCTTTGTAACAACATTATTTATAACATTACTGGATATAAGTTTGATACTTTTTAGTATCTTTTTTTCCTTTGTATTTATTTGGATTTGCTTCCGTTTATTCTACGCATATCTTGGTTGGTAACCCGCAAGGCAGAGGCAACAGGTTTCTGTTTGAGACAATGGAAGGATTTTAGGTGTTCTCTGGCACGTAGTGGGTGCACATGGTACCTAGCTGGTCGCGCTTAGCGGAGACGAGACAAGTGTTGAGCCCACATAACCTCATCCTTCCTTATTAGTTTCTCAACGCCTAATTTAATTGCTTGGACTTCTAAACAATCCAACTAGTTTGAGGCTCAACATTAAGGCGTTCAAGGGCCTTTCTTTTTTGTATCAACTTGTGTGTAACATTCTCAAAGGCTGTTTAAATCCATCTTTGTAGCATATCACTACAACGTCCAAGTTTGGTTTGAACATTAGCCACTAGCGATGGATTAATAGCACTAGACTAGACGGTTTCAATAGTGTCATCGTATCCCAGTTCACCCATCCATTTTGCCTTAGAGTGAAAATTTGTGTTCGTTCATTGATCATGATGACATGAGTATTAAAAATAAATTTTAATGGATTGAGATCAGACTTTTGGCATGGCAAATGCTTGATAGAAACCGGCCACCTCCTTCAAAGAGTTTTTGTTGGACGCCCAAAGATCTTATTCAAAATACCTCCTTCCTCGCACCCAAAGATTTTAAATCCAAAAAACCTCTCCCCCTGCACCCTCCCAATCGGCCCGTCCTCCTCTTTCCTCAACCTCTATTCTAAAATCTGAGCATGTTATAACCAGTTTCTATCTAAAAAACCTCCTCTCTAATGTGAACTCTTCCTCCCTTAAAAAATTCTTTCCTCCTTTTGGTTCAATTCATAGCATCCACATTCCCCCAATTCTTAATAAGGCAAATAAAAGTTTTTTTTTTTTAACGTTTGATGGGTATTTCTTACCCATCTTAACTTTAGCTAAACTATCCAAAGTCAAGATTGGATCACAGGCTTTATCCAAAGACTTTGCCAAATCTCTCCCAAAACCTACTGGCCATCCTCATTCCACCCTTAATCACCGCACGACATTAAAAATAGCAAGGCCTCAGTTGATTGTTCAACTCCTCCATCTCCTTCCAATCTCAAGCCAATAAAAATTCAAATGCGTACCCTTCTATTCCATATAGTACCTCAAGATCCGATTTAGAGTGTCTAAATAGAAGCGCAATTGGTCTTTTGGCTAAAGATTCAGGGTTCACCTTACTCCATGACTCAGTTATCCACAAAGAGCTTCCAATTTGAGGACATTAGACTTTTGGACAATGAATATGTTCTTATCACATTTGATTCAATTACCTCCATGGAATCAAATATTCAGAATCATCAAGAATTGCTTCCTTCATTTTTTGATTCAATTAAGCAATGCTCTCCTCACATGGTATTAAGAAAAAGGTTAGCTTAGATTAATTGCTATGGTATTCTTCCTCAAGTCTAGAATAAAGATTTTTTCACAAATTTTAGGAATTATTTTGGAAATTTTTGGGGGTTGATCGGGCTACAGCCTCCATGACCTCCTTTGATTGTGCGAAAATGTTAATTTGTACAATTTTTAGAGAGCCTATCAACAAGCCCCAAAGAATTACTGTGGATGGCGATCCCTTTGATATTTTGCTCTTTGAAGAGATTATAATGGAACTAAACCGTCTCTTTGCTAAGGATAGTGTGAAATTTTGGGATTTTAAAGGCAACTTAGAATTGGAGCCTATAGGTCTAGTAAGGGTTTTTCAAATACTGACCCATCGGTTGCCAAAGAAGTTCTTGGCAATAAAGGGAATGGTGGCGATGCTAAAAAAGGTGGAGATAGTCCCAATTCCGAGAAAACTCATAGTACAAATCCAGACAATGATCTCATCTAACCCCCCTCTTAGCCTTCCTCCATCCAATCACTATTCAACCTCCAACTCGTCAACCTTTAAAACTCCTTCCTCATCCCAAAACCTTTCTCTGAAAAAGTCTAGTTACCCACCACTAAATTTCCTCTCTCCCACAAATCCCTCCCCTCTAAAGTCTCCACTATAGGTCCAAAGGGGGGTGGGTGGGGGGGTGAATTAGCCCTTTTTCGCTTAATCACCGATTTGGCGCCACTAATGCCAAATCGACTTTGTATCTAAATCTGGGAAATTATGAACACACTAAAACACAATTAAGGAGAGGGTTGGAGATATTGGCACAAAGGATTTATAGTGGTTCGCCACACAGGACTACATCCACTACTCAAGTAGTCCACCTTGAGATTTCTAACCTTCACTAACCTTGGTTTTTACGGGATCAACCAATAACCTATAGTACAAGGTTTTACCTAGGCTAACCTCTAACCTCTCATACCCACAAAGCTAATCCAAGCTTTGCTCTTAGTTTCCCAGTAAAATATCCCCTATCCTACCTCACTCAATTGGTTTCTTCATAGGTTAAACCAACAAAGCCTATCTCTCATAAGTTTTTCTAAGGTGCATCTTGCAAACCTTCTCTCAAAGCTAATCCTAGCTTTGCTTATCACTAATCAACACAAAGCACTCATAAGCTTGTCTAAGATATAACCCTCTCTCAAGATATCTTCATGAGTGACTCACTTAAGAGATTTACATGTAAAGTACAAGGAAGGATCTTTGAACACTCTCAAGCTTAGGAGGAGAGCTGTTGCTAATTTCTCACTTCTTTCTCCATTGGCAGCTCTGCCATTCTTCATCAATTAGTCTTCTTTATATAGAGGCAAGGGGGAAGAAGCCTCTAAGAGTAACAACTATGTGTCACTGTCAGTTCCATCGAGTTCTGGCATGAAAGGCACCACAACGTTCAAATCTCCTGAGTAGTCACCATCATTCAGCATCTTTTTGTGAAGATCAAGGTTGTTGCTCACATGCTGATTTGATATGAACGTGAAGAGAGAACGCTGCAACTTGTTTGAATCATCCTGTGTAGTTCCAGAAGTATAGAGTACTAGGTTTCTTTGACTTTCTAGTAATAGGTTAGCTTGACACAAAGACCAAAGAAAGCCAACAATCATCAATCTCTTGTCACTGTCAGATTTTTCATGGAAGACGCCAGGTCATCAACTTTTCAGCAACTTTTGTAAAGTCCAGGGTTGGCATTTCCATGTGGGACTTGGTTGAATCAATTTGAATCCATTAGGAGTCCCTTTCATTCCAGCCCGTTTTGTTGTCAGAGCTGCCAGAGTGTCATTGTTCTTCTTCCCTGTTGTCCCTTTCACGCTTTGGCACGAGACCCATCAGACTGCAACTTTTTTACCATTGATGACATTGTTTAGTATAGTCCTAGGTTGGTCCTAGGAAGTTTGAATTTAGCTGCCTTTTGATTTGTTTAAGGTTGCTTTTATCACAGAATCAATCCCCAAAAATGGTAGGTACTAGGTTTGTTGACCAATGCCTTTAGGGATTAAACAAACATGAATGGCATGGGAGTTTGCACTTTGAAAGCGACATCTCATGCTCCAAAACCAATCCCACTCACTCATCTTCCAAGGCTTGATTGTGATGTTTGATCACGGGTTGGAGGCTCCTCATGTGAGCTGCAATATATGGTTAGGTACAACACATGCTACACATAGGTTTGTCATAATCAAAACCTAGTTAGCTTGTTTAATATATAATATAATATAGAGTCTAGGATGGATACACATGTAACAAGACTTGAAAGAGACATGTCTACTACACAAAAGCATAACATGCATGCGTTGATTTAATATAGGGTTTTTGGGTTTTTTGGGCCCCCGTGTTTAGTGGTTTGGCCAATTTGGTACCCCGACATTTTTTTTGGCCTGGCATATACCCCGAGATTGCATGGGCAGGCCAAACGTATACCCCTGGTCAGGCACCTGCTGACGTGGAGGCTGTCCGGGTATTTGCGCGTGTTACTGTAGCAAAACGACGTCGTTTCATGCCATGTCGGACACAGGTGGCTTAGTGGGGCCCACTTCACTCAAAGCCATTCCTCTAAAACGACGTCGTTTTGCTACAGTAACACGCGCAAATACCCCGGGCAGCCTCCACGGCAGCAGGTGCCTGACCAGGGGTATACGTTTGGCCTGCCCATGCAATCTCGGGGTATATGCCCGACCAAAAAAAATGTCGGGGTACCAAATTGGCCAAACCACTAAACATAGGGGCCCAAAAAACCCGAAACCCATTTAATATACATATCTGAAACTCAAAGTTTGTTCGCATCAAAACATGGCTAAGGAATAAAGAGGAATAATAAATATGATTTACACAAAATCAAACACTAATCCACACATAATCAATTATCTCGGTTAGCATGCTTAATTAAGATTATAGAAAATGATTAACACAAAGCACATGCTAATCCAACCTTAGGCCAACAATCTCCCTCTTTTTGATGATGACAAACTTTGCGTGAAAAGATAGTAACTTTTGAAATCAATTTTGCACAAATGCTCCCCCTATCTAAAACATTTTTGCAATCGCGCAACACTATTTTTCCTCCTTTTGGCATCTCAAAAAGCTAATATGACCAAGTGTGAAGTACTGAGATAAGCCAAAATAGATCAAGATACTGTATTCCAGCAAAAAATCAACAACAAAACACGGTAATAAAGTACGGTCAATAGAAACGTCAACAAACAACGTTAGTCTGATTGTATCACTTTTTGGCATGCCTCAGGCCAAATTGCAACACAAAAGGGATAACCATAGACCTGCAACAAAAATGCAATAACACCTAGAGCAACTAGCAGGATAAACATCTTCAGAGTTATAAAATTTAGAGCTCAATATTGATCTTCTCTGTATAAGATAAATCGGAAGTGAGCTGAAAGAGGACGATCAAAATTCCTGCATAAAGGTGTTAATAACTCACCAAGTGAAAATACTCACGTTTTGGCATCAATCGTGCCAAAAATCAACTCAAAGTATCAGTCAACAAGCAAATATAAATATATAACAACAACAATAATATAAATAATAAATCAGAATGTCAAAATAATATGATGCAGTAATTGTGACTCAACAATAATTTTTCTAAAAGCATCAACTAAGAGCTCAAAAAGCTTATTAATGATGTATCCCCTATTTTGCATGGATAAAGCCAATTAGCACATGATATTACCATAGATAGTAAAATGTGTAGCATAAAACTAAAAAAAAATACAACAATCAACATAATATGCACATAAAAATAATGTAAAATCCAAACAAGCAATTAAAAATATGTATATGATATGGGAATGCATGAATCTAAAGAGTAATAGATGAGAAGGAGTCAAACCCGGTTTAATGGGCAATAGATTCTTCTTCTTGTGGAGTGGCAGCAAGTGGTGGATGATAGTAAGAAGAATCTCTGACCTTAGCCAACAATATGTCCATGCTCTTTTTGCATTTGCATCACCCCATCAAGTTTTCTATTGGAAACCATGAAGTCCTCCTTCTTTCCAATGATTCTTCCATCACTATCATCAAGCTTTTAAGGCCATATTGGTGAGAAGTTTCTCAATCAAGTTAAGAACAAGCCTTTTCTAAGAAGTGACATATGAGTCTCAAAGCTTGCTCTTTTGTTGACTCTATGTCTAACAAAATTCGGAAAGAATGCATAGTGTAACTTTAGGGATTTTTACCACCAACAACAGCTCTTGATCATTGTCATTCCCTCTATTGGTCTCATTAGATGGATAGGTATCTTCAGCAAGCTTCCTCTTTTTTATTCCTTTTCTCGATTTAAAAAGCGTCTACTTCTTATTATGAGAATTAAAGAAGCTTGTTCTCTAGACTTGGACTCTTCTTGCTCAATGTTGGAAGATTTTCTCATACTTCAGAGTCTGAAATTCTAACAAATTTCTCTTTCCTTTTCTTTGAGAAGCTTTGGTAAGAAGTCCTCCTCTTTACTCTTGTGCTTCTCTTTATTTTCCGTTTTGGCATCGTAGAAGCCAAAAGCACTTTCGAACTTCTCCAGATCTGCAGCCAAGTAGACTTTTCAGGCTCTTCAATAATTATTTCTTCAAGATCTGGTGGTGCTTCGACATAAAATTTTTATTCTGAATTGTCTCTGATAGTAGCACTTCCGGAGTAGATTCAGTTTCATGTTGACTCAGTTTCTCTTGAGTGTTTTCCTTTGAGCTTGTTTTTACGGATGAGGACTTGGTCTTTTCTTCTTCTTCTCTAATTTTCTCTCCAAGACTTGGTGATGTTTCAACAAGTTTTTCTCATGAATGGTCTTAGGATGTTGGACTTCAGAAACCATTTGAAGTTTTCAGCTTGACTTGATTCTTCTTGAGGGGCCTTTGATTTACTTGAGCTTAGAATATGATTATTGACCGAAATATCATCTCTATCCTTCTATTTGAATACTGTAAGGTCTTCTCCAGTAGGAACACTACATAATTTAAGGTTTGATAGACTTCCAAAGTCTTCAACTCCTACTACAAGTGTGCTTCTTGTTCCATTATGAATTTTGGGTGGAGATAAATAAGGATTTTTGTGTTTAGATCAGATTGGCTTGATTTGAGTCTGGGTTTTGAATTGTGGAAGGAAAGAGAGACAAGAATTATTTCCACCATAGTTAGGTTTCATCTCACTCCATTTATGCAAAGGATAAAGGTAGGATATGAGAGAGAGAGTGTAGGAAAGAAAGTTGGGGTAAGTGGATATGAATGAGACTTTGTAATTGCCCAACGGTCACTTGAGATTCTCTATGCAAATTCTCTCTGTCACCCAATGGTTACTTTTGCAAAGTAACGGATAGATGGTTAAGTGAATATGAAGGAAATTGATTACCCAACAGTTATTTGAGGTTATCTCAACAACCCCATCTCTCACTTTTTGAAAAGTATTCTTCCAACTATTACCTTTTGAGTAGCAGGCATGCTGCAAGAATCTAGCAGGTTTGACAGGCTCGGCTTGTGAAAGATTTCTGCCTATAGGGCTGAAAATAGGCCCTCTCTTTACAATTTTTGCACAAAAATCGATGCTTTCTTTTTCAAAATCTGTCTTTTGAATTTGTGGCATCTCTGATGCGAAAACAGCTTGCTCTCTAATTTCTTCATAAGTCACCAATTTCACCAATCCATTTTTTTATCTCCATCGTAATTTCATCATTGCTCAAATGTTAAGTGCAAGTGTGCAATTGAATGTTCGTGAACTAAGTAATGAATATGCATGTTCACATATAAAGAGGTCAAAGTTGAGAGATATCACCAAAGAAGGATTGTAGATACTCCAATGTGGAGTGCACATTTCAATCTCTACATGAATCCTGGTGAACAGATCTTCCTTCAGTCACTTGGTGAAAATACCTGCAAGTTAATTCTCACTTTTGACAAGAACAAGTGTTATATCCTTCTTAAGCATATGATCTTTGATGAAATTTTGTATCTCTTCAATGTGTTTGGTACATGAGTGTTAGACTAAATCATTAGAGAGATAAGCACACTTGAGCTATCACATAGAATGAGAAGGCATATATAATCTAGGCTACAACATATATTTCATCTAACCAATTTGAGCATGTCATAACACCAGTAATAATAAATTCGGCTTCACGGACGCCAAATTGTACTTTTTGCTAAACCAAGATAGAAATGATTATGCAATGCACTAACAAGAACCACTTGTTCTTTTTAGTCTAATAGATATCCAACAAAGTCATCATTAGAATAATTAAACAGTTTTAAAGAAAATAACTTTTGGGCTATTGTGATCTAATCTAAAGATATTACTTTTGAGCTCTTGAAAAGATCATTTGATAACACTTAGCTTGGATACTTTAAGACAACAATGAAGTATAGACAAAACCAAACATTGATCATAGTATCAGATTTAGTAGCAACAGAGAGATAAAGAGCACTATTAATCATATCGTTATATCTTTCCGTCATCTCTTTGCCATTTTCGTCTTTGTTTAACATCATTGTCATGCTCATTGAGACTTGACAGCATTGTCTTCATCAGTGCCAAATCGTTTGGGAAACCTTTTATATGCATAGCTTGGTTGATGAAGATCAAGTTCCTTCACTTGGAATCCGAGGTCGAAGTTCAATCATCCCATTAAGCTCATCTCGAATTCACTGTACTCTTATGCTTTCAAATTCCTTACACAGCAACTCATTAGTAGCATCAAGTAGTATGACATGATCAAGGATAAGATATACTTATGAGCTTTTATGAAGGAAATCATCATGACCAAAGCAAGTGCATTGACTATCAAAAGCAACAGTCATATGCTCACTAAATGTTCTTTGTTATGACCAACAAGCACATGTTAAAGATGACATACAACACAAATAAATCATAAAACTTTAGTTAATAAAAAATGAAGTGTAGAACATCAAAAGATAGCTTCTCCTTTTAGATTTTTTAATGTGCCAGAATTGTCATCAATGATGCCAAAACGTTTCTAAAGCATTTGAATATACTTAACAATTTCAGCAAACCAAAAAAAAATCTATCAATTTCAATGTTAAAACACTCACCAGAATATAAAACAAATTCATTTGTCAAAACTTAAGTAGACGACCATTATGAAGAGTAAATACTAACAATGAAAAATACATAATGCATGCATGACATAAAATTGGGACAAGTATTACCAAAATTATTTCAACTAACAATTGTGATATGTTTGAGTATCCTCTTAGAGATATTGCTAATAACTTATAAGGAGGAATCAAATCATCATCACCTTTACCAAATGCCTTAACTTTTGAGCTAACACTAAATATGACATTACCTTAGCTTAAGGATGAGAATCTTGATGGGTCTTTTATATGTGTTGAGCAACCACTTTGCAACGTCCATCTATCCTTATTTTTCTGCCAAAAGAATCATATTTTTGGTACCCACAAAAACTTGGGTCCTTGGGGTTAGTTTTGGCACCTTTCGGTAGCCAAATATATTTATCAACACAATACATCTTTTGATCATGAAAAGTATCATGCCATGACTTCCATTTTCATCATAATGACATGTGAAATGTGATGCATTAAAAAGTTTGGCTCTACCAAAGTTATTCATTAAGGTTCATTTGGGATTTAATGCCAAATGAATGACTCCAACACTTTTCTTTTTCAAGAAACGCCTTTGTGATCAAGAGAAGGTATATACCAACTCTTCCCTTAATGAACTTGACAAATTCAATATTCACATTAAGAGCATCATTTTCATTATTTATTTTTCACAAGCATCCACATTTAGAACAAGTTTTATTTCTCTAGAACATTGCATATAAACATAGGAACATCATTATTCATTTTTAGATCATCAACAATATTGGCACATGATGTAGGATACATTCTAGGCTCTACATGTGAAGTGTTATGGATAACTTTATCAAATCCAATACTTCAACATTTTTTTCTACATGCAATGTTCTTTTCTGCATCTTTTCCAACAATCTCAAGCAATTAATTAGCTCATCAAATATAAATTTATGAAAAGAATCATTTACCTCAGAATCCTGTCTTGTTGACGGGGAAAGATTCGCAAAGTCCTCGCTATCCGAATCACTTGTAGTGCCAAGTCCAAGTCTTTCTCATTTACTTCCTTTTCTTTAAGCTTGAAATTTGTATACTTGGCTAGAGTGTGTTCTCTAGACAGCATTGGATAGAGCTCAGAATCCTTCAATAATTGATTCGGATTGTACTCCTTGAATTAAATTGTGACATTGTGAATGATGCAAGGAGACTCCAAAATACATAGATTGTTGCACTAGACTGTGCTCTTTCCAATTCGGCTTTATTGATGCCAATTCGAAGGAGGTTTGCAACTTTACAATTAAGGAGAGGGTTAGAGATATTGACACAAAGGATTTATAGTGGTTCGCCTAACAGGACTACCTCCACCACTCAAGTAGTCCACCTTGAGATTTCTAACCTTCACTAACCTTGGTTTTTATGGGATCAACCAATAACCTATAGTACAAGGTTTTACCTAGGCTAACCTCTAACCTCTCATACCCACAAAGCTAATCCAAGTATTGCTCTTAGTTTCCCAGTAAGATATCCCCTATCCTACCTCACTCAATTGGTTTCTTCATAGGTTAAACCAAAAAAGCCTATCTTTCACAAGTTTTTCTAAGGTCCAACTTGCAAACCTTCTCTCAAAGCTAATCCTAGCTTTGCTTATCACTAATCAGTACAAAGCACTAATAAGCTTGTCTAAGATATAACCTCTCTCAAGATATCTTCATGAGTGACTCACTCAAGAGATTTACATGTAATGCACAAGGAAGGATCTTTGAACACTCTCAAGCTTAGGAGGAGAGCTGTTGCTAATTTCTCACTTCTTTCTCCATTGGCTGCTCTGCCATTTTTCATCAATTAGTCTTCTTTATATAGAGGCATGGGGGAAGAAGCCTCCAAGAGTAACAACTATGTGTCACTGTCAGTTGCACCGAGTTTTGACATGAAAGGCACCACAACGTTCAATTAAATCTCCTGAGTAGTCACCATCATTCAGTATCTTTTTGTGAAGATCAAGGTTGTTGCTCACATGCTGATTTGATATGAACGTTAAGAGAGGAAGCTGCAAACTATTTGAATCATCCTGTGTAGTTCCAGAAGTATAGAGTACTAGGTTTCTTTGACTTCCTAGTAATAGGTTAGCTTGACCCAAAGACCAAAGAAAGCCAACTATCATCAATCTCTTGTCACTGTCAGATTTTTCATGGAAGACGCCAAGTCATCAACTTTTCAGCAACTTTTGTAAAGTCCAGGGTTGGCATTTCCATGTGGGACTTGGTTGAATCAATTTGAATCCATTAGGAGTCCCTTTCATTCCAGCCCGTTTTGTTGTCAGAGGTGCCAGAGTGTCAACGTTCTTCTTCCCTGTTGTCCCTTTCACGCTTTGGCAAGAGACCCATCAGACTGTAGCTTTTTTTACCAATGATGACATTGTTTAGTATAGTCCTAGGTTGGTCTTAGGAAGTTTGAATTCAGCTGCCTTTTGATTTGTTTAAGGTTGCTTCTATCACAGAATCAATCCCCAAAAATAGTAGGTACTAGGTTTGTTGACCAATGCCATTAGGGATTAAACAAACATGAGTGGCATGGGAGTTTGCACTTTGAAAGCGACATCTCATGCTCCAAAACCAATCCCACTCACTCATCTTCCAAGGCTTGATTGTGATGTTTGATCACAGGTTGGATTGATTGTGATGTTTGATCACGGGTTGGAGGCTCCTCATGTGAGCTGCAATATATGGTTAGGTACAACACATGCTACACATAGGTTTGTCATAATCAAAACCTAATTAGCTTGTTTAATATATAATATAATATAGAGTCTAGGATGGATGCACATGTAACAAGACTTGAAAGAGACATGTCTACTACACAAAAGTATCACATGCATGCTTTGATTTAATATACATGTCTGAAACTCAAAGTTTGTTAGCATCAAAACATGGCTAAGGAATAAAAAGGATTAATAAATATGATTTACACAAAATCAAACACTAATCCACACATAATCAATTATTTCGGTTAGCATGCTTAATTAAGATTATAGAAAATGATTAACACAAAGCACATACTAATCCAACCTTAGGCCAACATCCACAACAAAGCGCAAAAAAGCCTGCCTAATTTCCCGTTTGATCTTGCAAGGACTTTCTTAGCACTGATGAATTTGATCATCTTCCATTAGCAAAAATTTTAAAAATCCAATGCCTAAAAAGCATTTCATCCAAAAAGACTATAAAAGGATCCTAAAGGACTTCGGCACGACCCGACCAAAGACCTAACCTTCTGCCTGTCTCACTATACAAAAAAACCCCAAGTAAGTCAAGGCTCAACTTTATCCAAACACCTCACCTAAAAGTTCTTCTATTTCAAACCATCATATTCTCTCCAATAAAAACAGGATGAAAAATGTTAACTCCTTCATCCTCTTGTTCAATCCCTTTTGAACCCATCACAACAATTCTATCCTCGCGTATCCCCTTAGCTCCTCTTCTCCCTTCTGACCAGGAATTTCTTGATTATACTTGGAATATAGGCAATCTTTTGGGTATTGCAGAGGTTATTGAAAAGATTATTTTCTCTTTGAGCACAATGCAACAAATATCCTTATCAGCCACTAAGCCTTCCATTCATAACACCAACCAGGCTCTATCCCCTTTTCTCTGCTAATATAGTTTTCATGCATATATTGGATTTGTATGAGCTCCCAAATCCCTGGGAAATAAGTCACCTACACAGGCTCATCAATGGCCATGACCTTCATCATCTCTTTGGCTCATCCTTCAAGAAAAGGCACCCGTCAGTCATTTCCTTGTTAATTATAACAACCTTAGTCTGACAATGATATTTGCCCTAGTCTGATACTTCTCTCCACTTCTTCCTTCACTATGATGTTTCTTGGAAATTATGGGCATCCATATTCGATTCTTGTGGTGTTTTCTAGTTCCTTCTATCACCTATATCGGTGCGGATTAACTCTGCAAGATCATATACTTGATCTCACTACATGTTTGTACTACTTTATGTTTTTTAACTCTGTACTCATTTCCTAATATTAATAAAATCTGACGTCTTATCATAGAAAAAATGCTTGACAGAAAACATTAGGAAAATTTTGTTTCCAAGAATCGGTGGCCACAAACCTGTCCAACCATTCCTCAATATCATCAACATCTTCTCCCTAGTCCAAATGAACGTAACCCTTGATAACGTAGATTGTGCTATTGTTGTGTGGAGTAAAGGAATTTTTGGTACATGTACTTGGCCTCGATTTGGTTTCTGGTACTCGTACTGAAATTTCATCATTTTTGGTACCTGTACTTAGTAGTTTTCAATAGGTTTGGTACTTCCGGTTGCCGGAGACACGTGTCCATTTTATGTGAGGCCACGTCATCTGGTAGTCAACCCCACCCGGATTCCCCCAATTTTGACTGAAAACCACCAAAAACCCGACCCGTTCCGGGTCTAACCATACCAAATATCCCAATTTTCATTTTTTTAAAAAAATGAGATTAAATATAAAACAAATTATAAAATTAATTAAAAATAGATAATTTATTTCACTTGTAAAAAAGACGTGAGATTAAAACCTAAGAATTATAATTTAAAAAAGAACATATAAATAAGTATAAATTTTATATTTTAATTTTTAAAAATAAAATTATTATTAAAATTAAATTTTATTTTTTTATAATATACTGAAATTTATAAAATATTTTTTTACAATATATAAAATTTTATAATTTTTTAAAATAAAATTTTTAAATTTTTTAAAATAAAATTTCATAATTTTAAAAAATTATAGTATAATACATTTTTTATACAAATTTACGAAAAAATTATTTTAAAAATTTAATTTTATTTTTTAAAAAAATATTTTGTACATTTATATAAAAATATATTTTAAAATAAAATTAGTGTATTTGGTATGGTTAGACCTAGAACGAGTCGTTTTTTTGTGGTTTCGGGTCGATATTGGGAGAACCCGAGTGGGATTGACCACCTGCTGACGTGGCCTCACATAAAATGGCTACATGTCTCTTGCGACCCCCCGGCCACCGTAAGTACCAAAATTAATTGAAACTACCAAGTATAGGTACCAAAAATCATGAAATTTCAGTATGAGTACCAAAAACCAAATCGAGACCAAGTATAGGTACTAATATTCTTTTATTCCATTGTTGTGTACAAAAACATCCCTGAAATCTTGAATAGATGCCATGGTTCGAGTTAGTTTACCCAATCTCTTTATGAAAAAAAATCATTAAAATCTCAGCTACAAAACCATGGTAAAGAATTTTGAGAATATAGTGTATGAAGTAACTCCCAAGATTTTCGCTACCCATTCTCAGATCAAATACAAACGCCATCCTATTATGGGAAATACAACAAAAAGAAGAATCAAAACCCTAGAGCAAGCTCTATGGAAAAAAGCTTTTGAAAAAAGGAAAAAAAACTCAGGTTAAACACCTTTTATATGCCTGGAGTTCCTATTTGTCCTGATCTTATATTCCGGAGTTTTTATGTCCTTTTTATATACTCCGAGTTTCAATTTTGTCCCTTTTGTGTACCTCGGGCAATCTAAGCGATGACATGGCCATCTGTCTGGATCCACTTGACACGTGTTGCAATTCTATTGACACTATATGGATAAAATTGTGAGTCCCACCTTATTTCTCGAATATTCTAATTTGTAGACCCATAAAAGTTCCACTTGGCGCCAATGACATTGTACCACGTGTGAAGTAGATCCGGACAGATGTCTATATCATCATTCGGGCTGCCCAATATATACAAAAAGAACAAAAATTAAAACTCCAGATTTCTAAAAGGTGTTTACCCAAAAAAACTCTCCAGGGAGAATAACTGGATAAGCAAGAACAAAGCTGTAAGAAACGGGAGCTGATTTGTAGGCTTGAAATTTTCGGGATGACATAATGAAATATCACTTTGACATTGATATATCGCACCACCATCTTTATCTAAAGGCTATTAAGGTTTAAAATAATGGTGCAATCAATGTATATATGTCTCATTCAAGTAAGCAATATATAAATTAGGTTATCAGCCACTTTACATCACCTCCTATGTCATCCATGCACTTTGAAAGAAGCAAGGGCAGTATTCAACGGTAAGCATTTTGCTTAAATTATAAAATCTAATTAAAGGCAGTTGCTGCACATGACGAAAACTGACATAAATCTTCTAACCAGAAAAAAAAAAAACCCCAAAAAAGCGTGAAATATTATGTGGAGAAATCGCTTCCGGAACCTTCCTGCTGATTATTAAATGGCCAAAGGATCAGAATACTATCTATGATGATTGTGGAGCAATCGTTTCCGGACCATAGTACAGTCTATGATCAATATACAAAGAATATAAGAATTCACTCAACACAAACTTTATTATTCAATTTGAGACCTAGGTGACACCGCTCACGTTAGCCACACTCACAACTATTATTTGCGACACATAATAATAAAATCCTGACGCACCTAATTATAGAGACTCTGACTTAACGGACAAGACATGACTCCTAAACTGAACTAGACTTGGACTCTTAAAACCCAATTACATAAAGACTTTCAAACCCAACTAAATTAGGCTTAGTTTAATACCCAACAATGTTTCCCTTAAACTAAGCTACAAGTAAAACATGACTATACCCAATGCCATCAATTGCAAGTGCCTTCAGCGTCATTGTTGTTGCAGTGACTAAGTCGAACATTGCTTCGAATAGTAACATCTTTCTTGAGTCAAACCAAGCCTTCAGCTTCACCTTCTTTCCAAATTGCATGATATACTTCAAGTGCATCTTCCAGGCTTCATCTTGCTTGTCAATGACATCTTGGACTGTCTCTCATTCCTTGTTGCTTCCAAGAACACTCTCAACAAAGTTGCTTACACCCTTGGTTGAGAAAAATTGATCAACACCAATAAAATCAATTTCTTCACCACAAATAAAATCTATTGCTTCAACTTCCTTCTCTTTAATCTCTTTTGGCTTTCTCTCCTCTTCTTGCTCAACAATTACCACATCTTTCTTCTCCTCTAATTGTTCAGCTTCTATCTGTTTGCTTACATTGTCCCCCTGGCAAGAAAAAATATTTTCTTGAACCATCAACTCTTCCTTTTCCTCCTCTTGAGAAAATAATTCTTCGACCTTGATTCTGGACAACCTGTAGCATTCACCATTAAACCTGGAATCTTGACTGTAATCTGACAGTGACAAATTTTCCACCTCAATTCTTCCCAATCTTCTGACTTCGTCATCAAACTTGTCTTCCATGTCGCAACTTGTCAATGTGTCTGAACCACAAGAGTTATTCACACCACTCTTCACAACATCTACTTGACTGTCATTGGCATTGTTTTCACACTGTTGTTGTTCACTTGTCCTCCCTTTCCTGAAATTGAGGCGATTCTCATGGACAATTAATTTAGCTTTTAACACATCAATTGTCAAAGTTTTGAGATCTTGGAATTCTTCAATAGCTTTCACTTTGCAATCAAAACTAGACGGTAGGCTTCGGAAAATTTTCTTTACAACCTGAAAATCTGTATTCTTCTCTCCATTTGCTCTCAAACCATTGACAAATTTCTGTATCCGACAGAAATAAACATCAACTGTTTCTTCCTCTCCCATATGGAGAAACTCAAACTCTTTTTTCAACTCTTCCAAACTGACTTTTTTCACATTCTCTCCACCACTATAAGTTTTCTACAAAGCATCCCATTACTCTTTTGCCGTTTAAACATGTCCGAAATTTTTAGAAACTTGAACATCTATTTGTTGTTTGAGATAGTACAGTACTTCATCATTCTTCTCCACCTCTTCTTCAGTGTGACTTTGAATCCCATCTTGAATGACATTCCATACTCTAATATGTTTGAAGAAAGTCCGCATCTGCCTTTACCATATCTCGAAATAATTTTTGCCGTTAAATCTAAAAACGAGACACTCCACATACTGTGTATCCATGCCAAATTATCTCCACGAAAAAAAATCAAGACAACCAGAGTTTCTTTTCTTTTTTTTTTCCAACTCTTGCAAATAAATTGAAACTTCTTCCAAAAAGTATACCTAGCCCACCTAACCGAAAACAAAACTGAATTTTTTTTGTGTTTTTTTTTTTGACTTTGCAACCAAAAGAATATCTCAAAGCCATACAAAAAGCGTACCTCATTTTTTATGGCAAACGTACAAAACCAAAGTCTTTTCTCCTGGCGACCAATTCGTTTGTTTCGAATTGTTTGTGTCAACAAAACCAGGTGCTCCACGAACACGCCTTCTTCTTTTTTTACACGAGTTCACCACGAACAATTTTTTCAACAACACAACCAATTCCAATTTTTTTCCTCGTCACCAGATTCTTTTCCTGGTACTGCAACTTGGTTTTGGGTCACTTTGCAAAGCCCAACAAACAAATCAAGTCTGCCTCTTCTTTTTTTTTTTTTTTTCAATAAAAGTGTTATAAAATGAATGTCATTACTTAACATAATTTTTTCCTTTAGCAGATCATGGCTATAAATTGTTGCTCATTGTATTGATCATTTTGGATAATAAAAATACACCCGAGCTCTGCATTTTCTTTGGCCAGCTCTATTGTCTTCTTCTCTTCCTCTCCCTCTTTCTCCTTCATCTTAATCATCAAACATATAAATACCATTATAACTTTTATAACACGTTATCAGCACGATCACGCTCTACCCAGTGCAGGAAAATCCAAGTAGAAAACCTGAAAAATGAAGAAGAATATTGGAGCAGAAAATGGAAGAAAACCAGCCATTTTCGCCGCTGGTTACTGTTCACCGCGAGGAGTTCCGCGCCGCCTCGCGCGACACCGTCACCACCGACGAGCCCGTCGTGCCGTCGCCATCTCAGTGCTGCTGCCTCCATTTTTCGCCGCCGTCTGACGCGCCAGAATGAGAGGAAGACCCGACGGCTGTTCCGTTGGATCTGCCCCTTCCCGCGCCTGTTCCTGACCAGCGACGCCGCGCCGCCGCTGTCCAATGCCGTCCCAGCCTCGCGTCGCGCTCGTGCCACCGTCCAGTGCAACCGTCGTCACTCGCCGCCTCGCGCCGTCACCACTGCAGGTGAGCACCCGCCACGGGTTGAAAACGACCCGGACGGGTCATGATCCGGGTCGGGTTTGACCCGCGGGCTTGGCTGGGCTAAGGGTCGTGGGCCTGGGCTGCACTATTCACTTCCTTGGGTTGTTACTATTATGAGCCTGGGCTGTACTATTCAAGGCCCAACCCGAAAATTAAAAAAATGGGAAATTAATGAAAACGAAATTATCAAAATATAAATATCGGAATAGTAATCGGGTATTAGTATGGTATATTATATATTATTGCTGAAAGATTTATCAAGTAAGCATATCTTATATTTTTATTTAAATTACGATTGGGCTATTAAAAGGCCCATGTATTATTATGATATATTATATATTATTGATGAAAATTTATCGAGTAAGCATATTTTATATTTTTATTTAAATTAAGATTGGGCTATTAAAAGGCCCATTGCATTTAATTTCTCGCTTTTAATTTCATTAACGTTTTGCCTGGGCTCGTACAAGGCCCATCGCATTTAACTTTCGGTTATTTATTTTTAATTGGGCTAATTAATAAAAGGCCCATGTTTATTTATTTTAATTAGTAATTCATTTAATTTTTGGAATTATGCAATTTGAATTTCGAGGCCCTTAAAATTTCCAGAAGAAATTTGTTGTGGGCGCTGAAATGTATTTAAATGCTAATAGTCTGGAAGACTCAATAAAAAAGGAAATACGGCAAAGACTGGAAGTCTTATTGATCAAAGATCCTGCAGATTTTTGGAAACAAAAATTGAAGAAAAATATGACCACCAGAAGTGGGATATTATATGACCGTCAGAGGATAGATATTCTCCCAGAGTTTTGTTGCATGTATATGCACCTGAAGTTGCAACCATGCAGTTATATTTCGAATGAATTCTCAGATTATATTGTGTGTGGAGAATAAATTGTTGATGATGATACGGAATACGAAATGCAGTAGCAATATGAAGACAGAGAATTCACAAAATATTTCATCCTATGCCTTATCATGGAAGAACGGAGGGATGACTTATAAATTTGAAAAAAAATTATAAATTCCATTCAATTGGCCCTGCTCCATTCCCTGAAGTGAATATGAGTGTATATGATAATTTCGGCCATGGCTATGAACATGAAATTGGTCACAAACAGACCATATAATAAGGCATCGTGCAAATGGTTATCAATCTAATATTGATGAAACCATCTATTGATGACCACGATGCTTGGATATAATTCTTATCTTACTTACCTTGAAGGTGCAAGTTAATTTATATTGAATGATTTTATTTTCAGCTTTTATTATTATTTGTTATATTTATTCCATTGTATTTACTTTACCGCATATTATAACTGCTTAATGTTCCATATGAATGTAATATTGTTATTTTTAAAATTATGACTCGGACATTTGTCCTGAAGACAATGCGATGAAGTATTCTGTATCTAATAAAATGGAAATCATTCATATGTCATATATGACAGTATAATCTCAAAATGAGAAAAAGATGCTCTAGAAGAGCACAAGTTTTCCATACTCTAGAAGAGTATATATATATTTACGCTCCGGAAGAGCATAGCTTTCAATATACTCTAGAAAAGTATATATTAAGCTCCGGAAGAGCACAAGTTTTACTATGCTCTTGAAGAGCAAATATTTAAGCTCTTGAAGAGCACAAATTTTATTATAGAATAACATACTCCGGAAGAGTAAAATATTTATGCTCTAGAAGAGCTTGAATTTTATTATTATACTCCTAAAGAGTAAAAATTCACCTACCCAAAATGCAACAATATTCAAGGGGGAGAGTTATTAAACGTGGAAAACTGTATGCGAATGCTGTTGCACATATACCTATACTATATGTACCCCTACAGCAGATGAATAAACTGTGAAAAACGAGTTCTGCTCTCTTATTTTTCGAGCAAATAGTGTATTGAGACGATATGTGAATGAGTTGTTGAATATCTCTATATTAAAAAGGCTGTTGCCATAGCTAACAAGCAAGCTGTGGAAAGTTTACCAGCATTATTCTTTAGATTATGCTACATAAATAATCGAGTAATTAAAGCTTATCAAATTCAGCCAGAAGCTGGAATGCACTAGCCTCAAGCTAGCAATTTTAAGTTATTAAATACACGGTTTGTACAGCCTGAAGCTGATCACAACTAGAAGTTGGCCGATGGATATATAATTTACAGCTGGTAAATATATTTTCCTAAGTTATTATATAGCAGCCTGAAGCTGGTACACTATAGCTCGAAACTGACGCTAGCCTGAAGCTAGCAAATAATTCTTAAAATTATTCAATACATAGTATGCACAGCTCGAAGCTGGCACCAAATAGAAGTTGGATGATTGATTTATTATTTACCAGCCCGAAGCTGAAAAATAATTTTTTCTAAGTTTTAAATACATAGTTCGCACAACCCGAAGCTGAAACCGACTAGAAATTGGTTTATTGATTTATTTTGCATGACCGGTTGGGCCATCCCGGATCAATAATAATGCACAGAATTCATTCGGTTGAAAAACCAGAAGTTTTTACAATCAATGAATTTCCATGTGTTTGTTTGCTGCGGAAAAACAAAATTAATTATTCAGCCTTCCTATGATGAGGTTGGCATCAGAACTACCAGCAAGTTCTTGGCAATAATTCAAGGACATATACGCGGACAAATAATTCCGTTGTGTTAACCATCTAGGTAATTTTATTGTTTTAAATCGATGCATCGACTAGATGGTATATTGTGTACTTATCAGACGCAAGTTGGCATGTTGCGCGCTTATTATGATTAAGCCAATTGCGGGTATACATTCCTAATTATCTTGTAAGACTATATGCCTTAATAATACTGGTATATCTCTTCAATGGATAATGTATATTGTTGGAAATAAATCCAAACCGATCTGGGCGAATATTTCCAATTAATTGTAGGACCATTGCTAAAGAGATATTACTATTTGAGAACATAATATTTTACACGCAGCAAATGTGCATCAAGCCAATAAGATATCATAAGATCATAAGATCTCCCCATTGGTTCATGGTCACGAACCTAGTATCTTCCACCTTCGGACCATTGGTTGTACAGTATTTAATGCTCCACCACAGCATAGTAAAACTGGTCCTTTAAAGAAGGCAGGGAATAGATGTTGGGTATAAAAATCTCCATCAGTTACAAAGTAGTTGAAACCATTAATTTAAGATTGGAGACATATTTGCTTAAAGTGTTTACCCAACATCAGAGGGAGGAAATAAGCAGTTGGATCAAGATATAATTAAAATGTTATTCAACATTTATTTTTGATCCTTTAACAAATTAGTGTGAACCTGAAGTTCAAAAGATGATTCATTTGCAAAATTTGATAAGTCAATTGCCAGACATATTTATTTAAAAAGTGTGACCATACCAGCTGCGAATGCTCCTGCTCGAAATAATGTTCTTGGAGAACAATTAAAATATGCAAATGAATCCAAAGTACGCCAGAAGCGTAGAATATGCTCGGTTCCAATGAAAAATTCTCGATAGAGAAAAAGGAGCAAAGAGATAAAGATGGCCCCAGTAAAAAAATAAGACCTCCAGTAGAGGTTCAAATTAAAAGTCCTGCAGAAGAGGTTGGTTTTTTGACACAATTGATAAAGTTCCAGAAGTAACTCAGGTACCTGAAATAAATGAAAATGATGAGATCTCCATTACAGTGTCAGAAACAAGATGGAACCGACGTGAAATAATCGTCAACGGAATTCTTATGATGTAGCGCTAAATATTATGAAAGAAAATGAGGATCATGAACCTACTTCTCTTGATGAATGTAGGCGCAGAATGATTGGCCAAAATAGAAATATTTTTAAGGTTGTTTTAGACTCGCTTGTGAAGCGAGAAATTTTTGGACCTGTAGTCCGTACAGCAGATGGTGTAAAAATCGATTGGTCATAAAATGGGTACTTGTGCGGAAAAGGAAATGAAGTAAATAAAACAATAAAATACAAAGCACGGCTTATAGCACAAGTTTTCACCCAACGACCCGATATTAATTGTGAGGAGAAATACTCTCCTGTGGTGGGTGCAATTATTTTTAAGTCTGGCATAATATGAAAGGAATTAGAAATGCGTCAAATGGATGCTATTACAGCCCGTTTCTATGGATCCATAAGTCATGACATATGCATGAGAATCCCTGAAGGATTCAAGTTGCTTGAAGCAACAAATTTCCAGGAATATATATAATTGTTCTTTAGATGTTTTGAACCATTTTGAGTATCTATATTATAATGATTATGCTCTATGTGTTTTATTTAATTAGTTCATATGAGAATTAATTATTATCATCGTTGATGATTAATGATTTAGATACTATTATTGTGTTCTAAATATTATTAGAACTCCTGAAGAAGCTTCCAAATACCGTGCTATGCTTTTAGTAAAGAATTTTGAGCTGAAAAATCTCATTGGTCCTGGAGCACCATGTCAAAGTGCAATTTATCATGTTGGTAACATGAAGCCTGCAGTTTTTACCATAAGCCTATCGACAAGATATGGCTATATTCTTATCTTCGGGATATAATAAGATGTGGTATTATATTAATCCTCCTGTAAGCTCGAAGAAAATATAGTTGGTTTTGCAGATGCAGGTCCTTTGTTTGATCCACATAAAGCACAGACGGAAATCTGCTACAACTTTACACATGAATTTGCTATATCATCGGGACCACAAAAGCAAGATGGCGAGAAAAATGCTCCAACAACAAATTATGAAGATTTGTGCTGCCTACAATTGTCCCATTAAAGTAATGCTGTATCAAAAGTGATCGGACAAAGCATACGTCACCAGAAGTTGACAAGGATGATTGGCATGCAACGGCATTAAGCAATCAAGAGAAGCCAAAATGAGGGGGAGTAGAATACGCACTGCACTTTTTTTTCCTTCACCAAGTTTTTATCCCACTGGGTTTTTCTTGGTAAGGTTTTTAACGAGGCAGTTCTCCCAAAAACGTAATCTATCCCAGCATAATGACATTCAAGGGGGAGTGTTATAAAATGAATGTCATTCCTTAACATAATTTTGTCCTTTAGTAGCCAAATCATGACTATAAATTGTTGCTCATTGTATTGATCATTTTGGGGTAATAAAAATACATCCGAGCTCTGCATTTTCTTTGGCCAGCTCTATTGTCTTCTTCTCTTCCTCTTCCTCTTTCTCCTTCATCTTAATCATCAAATATATAAATACCATTAACGTACCAGCCACCGTGCTTCACTTATTTTCTCCCTTGTACTGGCTTGCAGGTTTCACGGCGCAGCTTTAACAAATTAACGCAGCTCTTTAACTTTATATTCTTTGCCAATCTTTCCTCCAGCAAATTCACGCAACCCCAGATTTTTTTGCAATTCTTTTCACGAACTGTTTGTTTACCTCGAACACGAACACTATCTTTAACGTACCAGCCACCGTGCTTCACTTATTTTCTCCCTTGTACTGGCTTGCAGGTTTCCCGGCGCAGCTTTAACAAATCAACGCAGCTCTTTAACTTTATATTCTTTGCCAATCTTTCCTCCAGCAAATTCACGCAACCCCAGATTTTTTTGCAATTCTTTTCACAAACTGTTTGTTTACCTCGAACACGAACACTATCTTTTTTCTTTCGTTGCGCAGCGTCTCACCGGATCATCGGATCATCACAGGCTCCACGAACTTTTCTTTTCTTCACAAACACAATCAATTTTTTCCACGAACACAATCGTTCAACTCTTGTGCAGCTTCAATTTCTTCTACACCTACACAGGTTCCGTTACCAAGTGTAGAATATAAGAATTCACTCAACACACAAACTTTATTATTTAATTTGAGACCTAGGCGACACTGCGGTGTCCCTCACGGTAGTCACACTCACAACTGTTATTTACTACACATAATAATAAAACCCTGACGCACCTACTTATAGAGACTCTGACTTAACGGACAAGACATGACTCCTAAACTGAAATGGACTTGGACTCTTAAAACCCAATTACATAAAGACTTTCAAACCCAACTAAATTAGGCTTAGTTTAATACCCAACACTAACAACTAAATTGTCTTACAATTTACTCTATTGATCAATTTATTCCTTATATTTAATCTGAGTCATTCAAGCACATTAACTTGTAAAAATTGGGTCAACTTACGAATATTTTAAGATTCTTTCAAATTAATGTTGATTGTGTGAGTGGAATTCCACTTAGCATATATGTAAGACATTTGATTATGTCAAAAATGATAACATATAGCCCAATGAATAAATCACACCAATATATGTATAAAGAAAAGATAGCCCCAATCATGTAGCGAGAAAAAATTCTCACCAATTCTAAATTGCTATCTGGCAAACATTAATCAGTTCACAGATCTTCAGTACGCTACTACGCCTACTTAGGTGTTCCGCAAAAGTGAAATTATTGGACTCGTTGAGATTTTGGTTTCTTGGCATCAAATGAACATTAAGAGGAAGGAAGCAAGATTCGTTCGTTTAGCTTAAACGATGTACTCCGGTTCGACTTTTGAATCTTCGTGTATGTAAAAAAAAATTCTCATTTGGAGGCTCATCCACTAAGTGCACGACTCAGGTCGAATCCCAATTAATCGGCACAAAATTCCGAATATCGAATGAAAAACTAAAAAAATAGAAGCCATCTCCAGCATAGAAAATTTTTCCTATAAAGGAGAAATAAATTTTGGGACATTACAAAATTTTTGAGCTGTGGAAACAGAGTGCTACAGATATTGGGGTTGCAGTCATCTGTTGGCTGGACTATATGGGCTAGGTGGTTTAACCAAACCAAAGCCGTCAAGGATCACTTTTGCTCTTAATTAAACTTTTTAGGTTGTGGAAACAGAGTGAGCTACAGATTTTGGGGTTGTAGTCATTTGTTGGCCGGACTATATGGGCTAGGTGTTTTAACCAACCCAAAGCCGTTAAGGATCACATTTGATCTTAATTAGATTTTTCTAGGTTATGAGTTTTCTAGAGAATGAATAACTTAGCTTACACTCGGATGTATATAGTATAATTATGTATTTATATTTGTAATTTTTTTTTAGAAACGGAGCATTCTTCATTCATATTAACATCTAGAGATCTCATAATATATAATTGAAGATCTAAACAATCAGAAGAAAAATTTAACATAAGATTTCTCTCAGCATACTACATAAAATCACACAATAAGATTTATCTCCTTCGAAAGAGGATTTATAAAAAGATATTATTCCGACGACGAGCGTTTCTACGGGGTGTTATATCCTATATGGTCCGTGCCACAACCACCAAACCAGCAGGTGAACGTGAGGCATACCTGCGGGGGAAAACTTCTCATTGTTGGTAAATTTCAGTAGGAAATAAAGATATATTCTTCAAATCAAATCTTCCTTTAAAATGATCTTCCTCCGAAATTTTTGGCTCCCAAGATCTTATTTCTGAGAAACAATAATCACCCAAAAAAGGTGATAAAGGCTCCCTGAAGGAGAAAACTAACTCACAAAAGGATACGAAAAACCCACAAAAAATGAGAATAAAAAATAAAACTAAAAGGAAGAAAATAAAAAATTAAATAAAATGACGGTGGGGCTTGCTGCCTGAGAGAAAGTCGTCGACGACAACCCCAAATTTATTATTCTAGGGTTTTCTCTGAGAGACAGAGAGGAGAAAAATCAATACTACAAATTAGACACAAGCAAAACAATATTTCCCTTCATCATTTTTATGACTTCTTAGTTATTTATCTTAGGAGTAAGAGTAATTAAGATACCCTTAACCTTCCGTCGTAAGACAACTGCCATCAAGTTAAAAGCTTCGATCATGGATTGTTGCAAGGGTGTTTTTTTGGTCTGAAACGAGAATGCATTCAACCAAAAGTCAAAATGTACAAATGAAAGGGCTCATTGAGCCAAAACTCTCCTATCCTCTTCAAGGAGGTTACAAACAGAAACAGGTGGAGAACACAGAATTGTTACACCAACGTCCGAACGGGAGGCTAAAAATGCTAGATTATGAGCCACTTTGTTAGCTACTTCATGTACAAAAGACCAAGATATACAAGCATTAGAGCGCACAAAAATCTGAATTTCTTTGCTGATTTCATCCAGCTCAACTCCCACAGCCTCTCCTGGTAAAGCCATTAGCCAATTTATAATCAACTCCGAGCTAGCTTCAATGGAAACGTTATAGCAACCTTCATTGGCAGCAAGTTGGCATGCAAGAAGAATTGCTCTCAACTCTGCCATAAACTGGGAGATCACACCCAAGTTAGCCAAAAAACCAATCCTCCAAACTCCTTTGGAATCTCTTAGAACTCCTCCAATGCACATGTTCGAGCCAGCAAAACAATCAACATTAAACTTCCAACTATCCGGCTTAGGAGGAGACCAACCGTTCCTACAAGAAGGTTGGAGAGGTAGCTTATTTCTTCGTGTGGAGACAGAGTAAGCCTTAACAAAACCTGCAGCAGTATGTTTAATTGCTTGGGCAGATTCAACAGAAACTAATTGGTCTGGGTCAAAAATTGATAAATTCCTCCAAGACCAGATTTTCCAACAGATAGTTGCAAACAAAATATCCCAAGCTTCTTGTCCATGCACAACATGCACCGGTTGCAAATTCTCCCAAAGCCAAGTATGCAAGCTCTGGTGAAAGAAGTTAGGTGAAACATTCAGATCAACAAAAGCAAGCCAGATAACCTGAGCATGACTACAATCTCTAATTGCATGTAGTGAGGTTTCAACCTCACGGCCACATCTTGAACATAAAGGGGAAGGAGCCATCTTCCTTGAGTACCTCACAAAATTTGTAAGAAGACGATCATTGCAAAGCAACCAAAGGAATGCGCAAACTCTTCCAGGACCATGCCATTTCCACAGCAAAGACCAAAGTTTATGGCTTTGTGGCCACTTCAAATCCTCCAAAGCCGAATAAGCTGATCCTACTGAAAATAAGCCCTTATTTTCTTTCAACCAAACCACTTCATCACCACCAGTTCCTGTGTGCGAGAGAAAGAATACATTAATCCTCCATAACATATGGGGATCAATAATTTGTGCTATTTCGCTACACTGCCAAGAGCCATCCCTAGAGATTACATCTGCAACAGACATCTGGTACTAACTCTTAAGAATTGGTTGTGTCACATGATCCCTGATTCTCACATCATCATCAATCCATTTAGCATGCCAAAAACTGACAGAGTATCTAGCACCCAATATCCAACCCACAGCATCACAAAATTTCGGCCAGATATGAAAAATTGATCTCCAGATGATGGATCCATTACGCACCGGTAAAGGACAAGATAAAGAACAGTCCCCTTTAAAATATTTGGCGCGGAAGAAAGTGACCCACAATTTATCTGGATCATTTATCAATTGCCATGCCAACTTCATGTTAAGAGCATCATTCAAAGATCTCATCCTTCTTAATCCTAAGCCACCACGATCCTTAGGAAGGCATAACTTCTCCCAACTTAACAAATGCACTTTCCTCTGCTGCTCATTAGAGCCCCAAACAAAATTACAACAGATGGAGTCCAATTTATCACAAAGAGTACGAGGGAGTCTTGCAGTTTGCATGTCATAAACTGGGAGCGAGGACAGAACTGACTTGGCAAGTGTAATTCTACCCCCTAGAGGCACTTTGACTTCCAGCCACAAAGTCTCTGTTGTGCCTTTTCAACTAAAAAAGCATAAGTAGACTTATCTACTTTCTTGTGAATCATTGGTACGCCAAGGTGCTTCTCCAAGTCTTTGGTTTGCTTAAACCCAAATTTGGAACTGATATTGGATGCCAACCTTGACGATACATTTTTGGAGAAATAAATTCGAGACTTTTCTTTCCTAATTATCTGACCTGACAGGGTACAAAATAGCTTGAGAACAGCTGAAATATGATCCACCTGGGAGATATCCGCCTTTGCAAAAAGTAAGATGTCATCTGCGAAAAAAAGATGTGATAAAGCTGGACCTCCCCTGTTAAGATAAATAGGTTGCCATTGCTTCATTGAAATGGATTGTAAGATAAGGTGACTCAATCTCTCCATACACAAGACAAAAAGGTAAGGAGAGATTGGATCACCTTGCCTTATCCCTCTCGATGGTTGGAAGCATTCAGATACCGAACCATTCCAACAGATTTGCATAGATGCTGAGGTGATGCACTGCATGATAATGGATACTAACCGACTTGGAAAACCCACTACAAGAAGGGTTTCTTGAATAAAATCCCATTTTAGCCTGTCATAGGCTTTTTCCAAGTCCAGCTTAATTACCATCCAACCCGAAATACCTTTCTTCCCTTTCATCGAATGAATCGCCTCTTGAACCACCACAATATTGTCGGTAATAAGCCTTCCCGGAACAAAACTGCTTTGCATTGGACCAATTAACTCAGTAAGCAATGGTTTTATTCGGTTAACAATAACCTTCGTGATCAACTTGTAAAGTACATTACAAAAGCTGATAGGTCTGAATTGCGTAATCTTCTCTGGTTTCTCAACTTTCGGCAGTAACACTAATAGAGTTTTATTAACGGAATCATCCCAAACACCCTGTTCAAAGACTCCTCTAACCCAACGAATAACCTCCTCCCCTACAGTCTCCCATTGCGATTGATAAAAGGAGGCGTGCAGACCATCTGGTCCAGGGGCCTTCAAAGGTCCCATCTGAAATAAACTTTCCTTGACTTCAAGTGCTGAGATACTGTCACTCAAGGCTAACAACTTATTCTCATCTACCCGTGGGAAACAGTTAGCCTGATGAAATAAAACTACATTCGGGGTATCATCCATATATAAAGAGGAGAAATATTTCAACGCCATAGTCTGTAGAGCCCCTTCATTAGAAATCCACTGACCATCATCATCCTTCAGTGCAACTATTCTATTCTTTTGCCTGCGAATTATTGTGGTAGTGTGGAAAAAGGAAGTATTTCTATCTCCCTCCACAATCCATTTGCACCTCGATTTTTGCATCCATAATAATTCCTCTTGAAGCAATACAGCATCCAACTCCAACTTAAGCTCTAATTCCAAATTCGAGAGAAAGGAGGATGGGCGCCTCTCCAAAAATCTTTGGATACCGGCTAATCTAGCCAGTAATTTTCTCTTTTTGATATGAATGTTCCCAAAAACTTCCTTGTTCCACTGCCTTAATTTCTCCATCAAATTTTGAATCTTCGATGGCAGGTTATCCCCTTCCCCCCAATTCTCCACAACAAATTGCTTGAAGTTTGGGTGGGTAAGCCACGCGGCCTAAAATTTAAAATACTTATTAGCAGACCGGTTGGAACAAGCATGGATTTTTAAGCTTACCGGTCTATGATCAGATCCCACACGTGGTCCAATAAATGCAGAAACATCCGGGAAAGCCATTCTCCATTGCGCATTACATAAAAACCTATCTAGGCGTGCATGATCGCCCCCTCTGTACCATGTGAATTTACTTCCAGCAGCCCTCATATCCAGTAAACCAGTCACTGACAAACACTCCAGAAACCTTTTATTCGCTGTACCTTTGGCTCCAAATTTATTTTTCCTCTCTTCACCAGACAAAACTGGATTGAAGTCACCCCCTAAAAGCCATGGTTCAGTCACCCCTGCTGCAATTGCTTCCAAGTTCCTCCAAAGAAAATTCCGCCATGACTCATGTGGACTCCCATACACAGCGGTAAATAAGAAAGAGCAGGTGGGGGTCGTAATTCTTGTATGAACGAATTGTGTATGATTGTAAATAACTGAAACAACTACTTTATCATCGTTCCACAAAACCCAAATTCCCCCAGCAAAACCACGAGCTTCCACTCGGTGGGAGTTGGAAAAATTCAGCTTTCTTATAATAAAATCCGCCCTCCTTCCGCTAACCCGGGGTTCCACGACGGCCGCTACCTCCGGCTTAACTTCAAAACACAACTCTTTGAAAGTGCGCACAAAATGTTTTTTGCTAGCTCCCTGGCAATTCCAAACTAAAATTGGTATCATTACACAAGATGGTGTTGGAGGGGGAGCAACACAGAAAAGAAACAAGTTACTTGGAAGAAGAGGCCGTAGCCTCCTCCGCCAAAAGGTCGATATTCTCGGGCTGTTGACACTGCTGAGCTTGAGAAGAACTTGCCTTCGTTGGCTCCCCTCCCCCCGAACTCAAAGAACTAGAGCCCAAGGGCGGGTTGCCAATCCCACGGTCTAAGGGAAGTTCACTAAGGAATAGAGCTTGATCAGGTGGCTCTTTAGGAAGAGGAGTGGCAGTATTGCTCATACCAGAGTTCCCCACTTCCATCTCGCCAATAACAGCTGGCCCTATCGATTCTTGGCCCTCAGGTACCTTATGGTTTAAGGTAACGATAGTGGAATGCTTTGACTCATCCAGTGAAATTATAGTGTGTTTCTGGCGGTTAACTTGGGTGAGACCCTGAGGAGTCTTATGAGGAGTAAGGGTTTGCTGGTTGGTATTACCATTAGACTCTTGAGGTTTAGAAATAGCTAGTTGCTGGACCCCGTGATGGGTTAAACTAGGCTATGCATTAAGAGGGCTTACTCTTAACTGGGCAGTGTTAGATGATTGGGTTTGTTTTTTAGCAGAAAGATTCCTCTTGGGCCCTTTAGATTTAGTACTTTGGGTATTGGGTTTCACCGAATGCTGGGCTTGGAACTGCACAGGGTGATCGTAGCTAAGCTCCGGAGGGCTTACCTTGGAGGATCCAGAATATTGGCCCGTCTCCAAGTGAGATTCCAGGGCTGCAAATCTATTGCCGGAGGTAAACGGCGGTGACATCCCAACCGTGCCTTCCTCTTGCCTTCTGACTGGACGCTTTCTTCTCGGCACATTCATCCAGTCTCCGAGTCCCAAATCAAGATCCTTAGGCGCTGCAGCTGTAGAAGCTGGTGATTTACCATTTGATGCCCCAACTGGGTTGTAACACAAATTTGGGGACTCGGATTATTCAATCTCTGCCCTTGAGAGCTCGCTTTAGGACAACACTCTGGATTGTGACCCATTAATCCACAACTGCTACAAATTTGGGGGAGACCCTCGTACATAACTCTAACCTTTTCCCCTTCCACAGTCATTGTCCCTTTCAAGGGAGCAGTAAGATCAATTGACACAGCAACTCGTGCAAATTTGCCCCTTTCACAATTCTTTGTATGCATATCAATTTTGACAGTTCTCCCAATCATATTGCCCATACTCTGCAAGATTCTAGAGTGGTAGTTGGTAAAAGCAAGTTCAGGAAATCGTACCCATACCACTGCTCTATCGATTGACCCAGAAGATGCTCTAAATGTTTCATTCCAAGGTTGGACACAAAGGACATGCCCATACACAATCCACGGGCCATCCAATAGAGCATGAAAATAATCATTAGATTCCCAAAACCTCACCACAAAGAAGTTATTCTCCATGTCAATGATGCGATAGGGGCCTATCGGGTTCCATAACTGTTGAATTTTGGCTTGAAGGGCTCTGAACCCGATATCCCTCCCCAACAACTTAATTACTACAGTATTCTCCCAGCGTTTCCTTAGACGGGATTTGAACGCTTCTGAGAGTTCAAGGGCTGGACCATCCTCTGTTTCCACAATTACAATATCTCCATCTTCATAGTCAGCTTCGCCCTCCTGAGACCATGGGTCTTCATCAACCTTGCTAGATGAACTTCCAGTGAGCTTTTCCTTGTAAGACAACCTGGGTGCTTCCTTAGGAGACGAAGGCTGCTCCTCCATCGCAACATCCTTGACATGAGATACATCTGAATCTTTTGACTCCCTTAATCGAACCTTCTTTGTGCTTCGATCTTGATCTGGTGGTTTGTTGGCCTCCTCCAGTGAATCCGAAGAAGGTATTGATCTCTTGGCTTCATTTTGGGTGGACATGTGGGTGTCCATGTATCTCCTCTAGAGAGTTCTCTTCAAACACAATTCTTTTGAGATGTAAAAGTGTGTTGCAAGGGTGTTTTGATCCTTTGTTAACCAATCCCATCAGTCTTGCCAATACTCAGCCCCAGGAGGGATAACATCGTTCGTCTAGTCCATTGCGGCTAGGTCCGGCAAATCTTGTGTGGGTTGAAAAATTGATTGTTTCCTTTGATGACAAACACATATATTGGAACCTTTAGTCGTACAAGAGAATCCTAGTGCTCCATTCCGTTTGCGAGTGGGTTTGTTGAATAGAACTTCTCAAGTATATTGGAACCTTTAGTCGTACAAGAGAATCCTAGTGCTCCATTCCGTTTGCGAGTGGGTTTGTTGAATAGAACTTCTCATGTATTTCTGTATTTAGGATTGTTGTGTGAGGAGTTAGTGGTTTAAAAAATCTAGTATGGATAGAATTCTTAGAATTACATGGTGATTCTCAATTCTTGTAAAAAGAAGCCATGTTAGGTGGGTAAAGGACCAGATACGTTTGTGGCATGACAACAGGTATCCTACTCTAGTAGAAACTCGCATATATAGCCTGTGACCTCTTGGTTAAGTCCTCGGGCCACCGAGGCCACCTGGGTTCCAGCCTGGGTGCACACATGATTTGTTGGAATTTGAGTAGATTTGGGTTAGGATGGGGTTAGGCTATAAGAAGTATATTAGAGGGAGCATGGGGCTCATTAAGAAGAAAAAACAAAAAAAACGACGCGGATCGAATCCGGATTAGTCAGGGCAAAGCTCCGGATACCGGGTGGGGAATTAGAAAAATGACAAAAAAAAAGAAAAAAGAAACTCCGCATATATATATGAGCTCTCCTCTCTAGATTTGATCTTTAATTCTTATATTTAGTGCGGATCGAATCCGGATTAGTCGGGGCAAAGCTCCGGATACCGGGTGGGGAATTAGAAAAATGACAAAAAAAAAGAAAAAAGAAACTCCGCATATATATATGAGCTCTCCTCTCTAGATTTGATCTTTAATTCTTATATTTAGTGCGGATCGAATCCGGATTAGTCGGGGCAAAGCTCCGGATACCGGGTGGGGAATTAGAAAAATGACAAAAAAAAAGAAAAAAGAAACTCCGCATATATATATGAGCTCTCCTCTCTAGATTTGATCTTTAATTCTTATATTTAGTCTTATATATATATATATATATATATATATATATATATATATATATATATAAATCCGGATTCGACCCGCGTCGCTTTTTTTTTTTTCATCTTAATGAGCCCCATGCTCCCTCTAATATACTTCTTATAGCCTAATCTCATCCTAACCCAAATCTACTCAAATTCCAACAAATCATGTGTGCACCCAGGCTGGAACCATATATATATATATTCTTTGCACTCGTTTAAAGGCCATTGCATTGAATGACCAAATTAGAAAGGATTGCTCTTTTTTTTTTAAATGAGCATCATCTGTTAATTCTTGATCAGAAGGAAAGAATACAAGAGATTTTCTGCCAAAGAAAGGAGAGAAATACATAAGATCATTCAAGTGGGCATTGCAATTTTTTATAATTTTTTTATAAATTAAGACCAACAAGAGTAGCATGGTGAATCTAATTAGCAATGTTGTTAAATCCGGACCGACCCGGTCAGTTAAACCCGGTTGGTTTTTCGGGTCAAACGTTCCTTTGTAAATTACCGGCTGAACCCAAGTTTGACCACCTTTATATTGCAAAAACCGTGACCCGATGGCCCGACCAGTTCAACCTCTGGTCCGGGTTTAATAACATTGCTAATTAGTTTGTTATGGTGGCATTTTACCTTGTCTATATGAGGATATAAGATAAGATTCCAGAGACTCCTTGAAGGAACCAAACTGAATAGAAGTGTTAGTTTCAAGAGGAGGAAGAAACTCACTACCACGGGCTCGATCAAGTCTTTACTGTCTGGTGATAGCTCCACCCAAGATGCCGATATCATAGCCGGCAACAAGAGAGCTGTTGAGGAGGCGGATTCTGTTCTTGAGGCGTACGTCTGGCAAGGCGGCAGGTACATCCAAAACTCTTGAGGTGGAACGGCTTCTTGGATTGGATGATGGGGATGTCCCCTCTGAGCTTGAGCTAGTGGTGAACGAACTCATTGAGAAGGAGGATGAGGAGTGGAATAAAGCGCAGCTAGAAAGTCTAGATTAGATTTGTCTTTCAGTAGTTATGTATGTGCTGGTTCACTCATTATGATCAGTTTTACTTCATGGAATGTATGGGGGCTGGGGTCCTTTTCTAAGCAGAGTATGGTGAGGAAGTTGGTAAAGAAGGAAATTGCGATTTTTCTTTTATATGTGAAAAAAAATGTTCTGATTGGTCTTACTCGGACTATGGAAGAGTGTGGGGCAGGAGGCAGTTTGATCTTATTGAAGTGGGTGCTGCGTGATCTTCGGGTGGTCTTTCTTTATCATGGGATGTTTCTTATTGTAACTGCTACAGAAAGGAGCAGGGTGGGAACCGGATTTTGGCTGAAGGTGTAATCTCTAGTGGTCATCATATCGTGATATGTGGGATTTCTGGTGCCTCGGGCGCCGATGAAAGAGTAGTATTGTGGGAGGATCTGACTGAGCTTCTGCAGGGGTCTTTGCTCCCACCACTGGTATTAGGAGACTGTTTATACGAAAGGATTTGTGGAAGAGGTGCAAAGGCGCTTTCAGACTTCGTTTCTTCGCTGGGGCTGTGTGTGGTTGAACTGAAAGGTTGAAGATTGGAATGCATGCATGTAAAACAATAATATAGTACAGAAAAGTACAATGAATACGATAGAAGAAGAATGCAAGATTTAAACAGCAAACTGCAGCCTTATGAACTATCTGTCAACCCCAGGCTTCGATGGGGATTTGAGAATTATGTGGAGGGATGCATGTCAGAAGTTCCGTGGAAACCAGCCTTTCTTTACAATCTCAGTGACTTACTTTCATGTGTTCACACTATTAAAGACTGAAGAGGTGTTGTATGTAACGTAAGTTTGTGTTGTAACATTGGTAATGTTTAGACTCTGTAACAGGTGTGATTCACTTGCCCTGGACCTTTTACTTAGTTGCTGTCATCGCTTTGATGATCCTCTAAGCTCTCTGTAACTCTTTTCCTATCAATCCAAATCGTTTACATCAAAAAAAAAAAAAAAGATAAGATTGGTCTATCAGTTAGAAGCTTAGGATTATGCTTCGCTTTGTTTCTTTTGTGTTCTCCTTAATTTTGTAATTCATTGTAATTTGGTTGGATATTTCACCATATGTTTTTTATATTTTGGTCTTTCTAACTAGAATTCAGTGAGAATTGATGACGTGGCAACTCTTTTAGTACCACATTAATAATGTCGAGCCCATTTTCAAACCCAACAACATAATCTAAACTCGGGCAATGCTACCATACCCTGGCCAGATCCCCGGGTAAGTTTACCCGAATGATGTGGACTAATACAGTTATTAAACGTGGATTTGTGGGGCCGCTATAATCAAATTGAACGGCAAAAGTTAAGTTTCGAAATGGTACTTGTATTTTAGCATTTTGCATTCTATACCCCATCCATTAAATGCTATTATATAGGTCTGGTAGTTTTATTGTCTGGCACAATGATCTAAGTTTATTAAAATTTTACAAATGCAAACACCATTTTTTTTTGAATAAATGCAAACACCATTTATTGTACGAAAAATGTTGTTACACTAATTTTTTGTCGCATTAGTTGACTTTATGATTATGTCATAGTATTTTGTAGTATATTATTAACTTGATAAATATTTTTCTTTATCAAAAAGAAAGAAATTTGATAAACAAATGAGATATTTTCAAACAACATTTTTGCTGTTAATCTATTTTTTTAATCATAAAGATATCCTCCTATTTTTTTATACTGATAGAAAAATCTATTAATAATTTTATAATCACCAAAAAAATTATATGAACTCTTTTACCTAGCATATTAATACACATCACCTTTAGTTATATATAGATAAAAATTAATATTTAGGTTAAAACCTTTACATAAGTTTTCTTTGTCACCTCTATATATTAAACTTGTTATAATAGAATAACTAGTGGCAAAATTAAAGGGACAAATAATTGTTATGTGGGAAAAATTTATATTACTCCAGTTATTCCAACAAAGTTTCCTTGTGTTATTAGGGAAATAGATTTCATTATTTTTCTATTTTAAAAGTATCCTATTAGATATATGTACCAATTAAACAAGCCGGTTGGTACTGGTGATCACCACAGAATTTGCCACATTTATGTGTATATTTATATGATTATCAATTATATAAAAAGGTTCTCATTCTTGGTTTCATCTGAGACGCCCCGACCCGTATTTACCGTACACAGTAAACACGAGCCGGAACTGTGACAACCCAACCCAATAAAACCCAAACAAATGTGTATAAATCAATAAATTGGCCAACGGCCCAATAACAAAACTGGAAACCGGCCCTTCGGCCCAACATGAAACTCATCACCCGAACCTCGGGGACACCAACAACAATAACTATCTGGCCCAATGGCCCAAATACCACAAATACATAGCAGAAGTCCTAGCGATATGCACAGCGGAAGACTTATGACTCACATGACATCATATGCAAGCCCAATGCGACTAATGGATCCGAGTCCTGTCCGAGGGTACGCATCAGCTTGCCCGGTACGTTCCTGCACTACGAACAACTCATCCTACGGGATGATACCCCGCAGGCGAGGGGTGAGTCCGAAGCGCTCACCGACGAAAGATAAACAGTGATATATTCAACCATAACACTTCCGAAGTAAAACAACCATCAAACAGATGAAACTACACACACAACACGACAGAGGAATCTAAATCAAACAACGCATCAAGGAATCTAACACAACCAACACGTCAAAGGAATCTCACTAAATCACATCAAAGCCAAGACCAAAAGATTACTTATTAATTTTTATTACCAATTTTATCTTCCGGGCCCCGTCACTGGACAAGCTAGGGTCGTACCTGGCTATTAACTAGTTCTGGATGTCAGGCCCCACCACAATCCGGGATCAACATCCCCATATCACAAATCCGGGATCAACATCCCAATATCTCAAATCCGGGATCAACATCCCAATATCACAAATCCGGGATCAACATCCCTATATCTCAAATCCGGGGTCAACTCCCCAACCAACAAACTCTCTGGCAAGACACCACAGAATTAGTCTCTAACCATCTAGTCGTACCACTACTTTCCAAGTGACAGTTACATCATCATCTCACTTTCAGTTTCAGTTCCATTTCCAATACTCATTATTCTTTTCCCAATTATCCACATTGACCAGTTCATCATTATCCTCTACACAATATCACAAATCCAATAACACAGTCTAACATCAACATCACAACAGTCATAATCATCACAGATTATTCCTCAAGCTCAACCAATCCGCAATTCCATATCATTAATTACACACAATTAACAGTACAACAATTATTCACAGTATCCACATGATCAATCCACACAGCTCAGCAACAGCAACAACATTCATGGCAATCAAGTAACTAACAAGGATCATTTCAACGGTTCAATCAAACAACAAAGCAAACACAGTATTACGGGCACATATCAAGGTTTATCCATCCTCACCTGGTGTGTCTCTGAAACTGCTATCTGGTCAAATCCCGATACCCTATGCGTACATATAGGAACACAATAATCACTCATAATGCGCAAACAAAATGATTATGCATGATACCGGTTTAGAAATCGTTACACGGCTTGCCTTATATCCAATTTCTTTATTATAAAATTAACCTCTTTATTCATTATACCATTTATACTTAATTTCAAATTAAAGACCGAAACCGAGTTTCCTATCGATACTCTGATTATACTTAATTTTTAAATTAAAACCAAAACCGAACGTTCAGGCCGATATCCCGGCCCATTAGTCACTTAAGATAAGAGAATATATAAATACGTTGTACAAATTATCTGGCAGAAATTATATTTGTAAGTAGATCAATTTACGGCCCGTATAATACTTCGTACTTTATTTAACAATATGAAATAACTAATACTTATAAATAACATACCCGATGGTAAAACATACTTTGGTCATAGAATAAATTCCATCCGGTTATGTATTTATAATTAACTTATATCTTCATAATTAATTCCAAAATGGTGTCTTTTCTTTTTAATCTATAGATTAATACATTAACCATTGTTTTTACTTCATATTTTAATTCATTAACCATTTGTAATATCATACGTTCATCGGGTCCGTTATTAAATTTGTCTAAAGCATGTGTCTCGGGAACATGGGCCTTTGCACGTTCGGCCCGTTTCCGAGTCCGTTGTGCAAACCGAGCCCAAACCCGAGCCAAGTTGTAATAAGAGTCCAAGGAATTACCCAAAGATCCGTTTTCGGCTCGCCGGAAAATTTCCGAGGCATCGCCGGAAAATTTCCGAGATACCAGAATTCTCGCCGGAATCCGGCAGCACTGTTCATTGCAGCAGAACACAAGGCCACAATTTACTGTTCACGCCTACTCCACTGTCACTGTTCATCAGAACATCAACGCAGCAGTTAACCTTGAGCAGCAACTCCACTGCCCGTTGCACCTCGTCGCCGACAGTATCACAAAATCCACTAACATCCACCCACCATCCTCGGCCAGCAACAGCCCACCGTCGGCCAACAAATCAACTCCACAACTCCACATCACCATCAACACGGTCAACCCAAGAACCCAATTAGCAATCAATCCACAAAGTAAAGAAAACAAAGAAAGAATCAGAAGAGAAGGGGAAGGAGTCGGGGTCGTCGGCCTTACCCACACGACGGTGTTGACGACAGCAGATCGAAGACAGGGAAAGGAGGGAGTGAGGAGATGTGAGTCGCGTCGCGACTTGGTGTGGTGGTGGCGACGATCCAGGCGGCGGCGCTCTCGAGAACAGAGGAGAAGAGAGGTTGCAGCGACGACTTCGGCAGAGGGAAAAGATGGGAAGGAGGAGCAGGGGCGAGAAAGGATGGCTGGTCGGCGAGGAGGAGGGCTGGCGGCGTCGAGCAAGGAAGGGGAAAAAGAAGGAGAAAGGGAGGGAAGATGGTGCTGGCGAGGCGGCTGTGAGGTGGTAGAGAGGAGAAAGGGAGAGGGGAGGAGCGGCAGAGAGAGAAGAGGAACGTGTGTGAGAGAGAGAGTAGGGGTGCAGAGGAATCGGGAAGGAAGGAGGAGAATTAAAGAAGGTGAAAGGGAAAGAAAACAAAGAAATAAACAGGGAGGAAGAGACAGGGTGGGGACCGGTAATTCACGGGAGGAATAAGGGGGAGGCCGGCGGCTGGGAGGAAAAGAGAAGGAGAAAAGAAAAGAAAAGAGAAAAGAAAGGAAGGGGAGGAAAAGAAAGAAAAGAAAGAAGAGAGGTGGGGCCCGCGGCTGAAGGAAAACCGGGAGAGAGAAGAAATGTAGCCGGGAAAAAGGAAGAGGAAGGAAAGAGAAGGAAGAGTGGCCTCGAGCAAGCCTCATATGGCCGGTCCGGATTCTCGCGTCGGAATCTCGTAGACGCAGGGATACTCCCGTCTTTCCGACAAATTCCGTCCCGAGTCCAAAAATACAACTTGGGCTCGGAAAATCCGATTAATTCCTCTGAACGTCGTCCAAGTCTCGGAACTGGAAACCGAGGCTCGGTTAGTTAGGAAGACACTCCCGAGCGCGGGAAAATTCTCGGTTTCGAAAAACGACTCCCGTTTTACCGTGAATTAATTACCCAAGATTAATTCAACAGTAAATCACGGTAAAACAATTTCTACAGTCCCGGTAAAAATCCAAATTTTACTCGGGCTGTTACATCATCTCTTTATAATAATTATGAAAAACTATTTATAATGATACCGGATTTATAATAACCTACTTAGGCTAGAATTCCACCCGTTAGGCCTCAATTCCCAACGGTCACGTTGGTAGCCCATAAGGAGACCAAATCATTGAGTAGTTCAAGAGTTCGAATTCAACGCGATTTGGAATCTTGCGGAATCCTCGTGGTAATGTCTTTTCCTCTCAGTAATCTTTTTAGCAATCACTATATTCTTATATCCTCATGTATTGGGTCACTTAAACCTTAAGACTAGACTTAATCGATGAATTTTTACGCTTTACTTTACTTTGTTAGTTTAATATAATAATAATTATAATCAATTTTTAAAAAATATTCTTATTATTTATGAATATTTCACATGTGAAGGAATTTGTAGAAGATAAAATTGGTGGGGGGCCAATAATTTGCAAATGTCATACCACCTGTCACGCCACGTGGCATCACTAAACGATTAAATTGACGGGAGATAGACGGAAGGATACGATTGACCGAATTTATTTAGTACATGTATATAATTGAACCAATTGATATAGTACAGGTATAGGATGATAAAAAAGAAAGGTGCAGAAACATAAAAGAATCGAATGAAATAGTACAGGAATGTGGGGATGTCATAATCCATTAAAAATCAGAATATATTCATGAATTTTTCGAAAACAATTGTAGAAAATTAAAATGCTAAGTTTAGTTTTATTAGCATAATTTTGTATAAAAAAGTAAAGAAAATTATGGCATATAGATAATATATATTTTTTAAGGAAACGTTGACTATGTTGTCATACAAGCAAACAAAAATACGACATTAAAAATCCTAAAATTTTTATAATTGTTATTCATGTTAGGGGAAAAAGGTTGTAGTTATATAAATACCGTATATAATTCATAAGGTTGTTGTAATACAAATATATTATTGATGATAATCTAATGATAGATAATTTTTTTTTATTTGGGAACTTAGAAATTATCCACAATTTCTATTCCAAACCACTCTCAATCATACCCACTTTCATCACCCCTAAACCCAATCTAAAGAAGACATTACAATGGCATGATAGACAATTTTATTGATGAAGAAAGCATTTTTCATAATATTATAAACATTTTAATCACACTATTTGATTGAGAATTTTAATTTCAAAATAATTGAAAAGGCAAAAATAATGATATCATCAAAAAAGGACAAAAACTAAGGAAGTTACATAGAAGAGTTTAAAAAAATACTCACAACAAGATTTTTACTCTAACACTTTCCAAAAACAATGTTAATAATTCCTTCTTATGCTGAAAAAATAATCCACTCAAGCACCATTAGTAAGTTCTAAGAAATAGAAAAGAAAAAGACTAAAATTTTACGGAGGAGTGGAAAAGTTGATGAGAGAGATACTGATAGCATTTAATATTTGGGTATGAAATATAAATTAAGAGATATCAGAGGTTATTTTAAAATTCAATCATTTTAAATATAAAAGTACAATTAATCTTTAATGGCCCACACAACCAAGAAGTGTTACTAAACTATTTGCACACATCATCATGGGTAATGTTACTCAAATTTTTGTCCAAGGTAGGATAGAATTACCCTCTAAGCTCACCTCACATGTCCTATTCATTCAATTAGTTGACAAGTGGCCTCCACTTTGTTGATGTGCACCGAAAAAGTTGTCATGTCATCAAATTTCGTCGAAATCCAGTCAAAAAGACTAAAATATGAAAATTATGGTGAACAAATGGATGAAATCCAACTAAATTATAAGTCGAGGATGAATTTTAAAAATATAGGGCAATACAAGAACAAAACAATGCATTAATCCATCTAGAAAAGAGTAAATAGTTTTTTCTGTCCCTCCACTTTATCGATTTTGCATTTGTTATCCCTCTTAATTTACCGGGTAGGAAAAGGTGGCAGAATTCAACACTTATGTGGAAGAACCTAAAAAAATATTGGAATAACCTAACACTCGATGTCCACGAGGGTACGAGTATGAGAACAAAATTTTGGTAAAAACTAATCAATTCCAAACAAGATAATGCTTCATGAAAGAGAAACCACGATGATAGAAATAAAAGAGATAACAGTCAGGTAAATTTTTAATTTTTTTTCCAATAGCATGTTGAAAAAATCATTTGACATACTAATAATTTTTTGTTGATTTTGCCTCATCATATATTATTTTACGAGATATTATTAAGCTTTTCATGAGGTTTGGAGATGAATATTTTAAGATTTTAGGTTTACCAATTGAAAATGTTAAATTTAAGTATTTAGCTGTGGAAAAAAAATAAAAATTGACAGAGGATTGAGGTTTTTGGTTGAAAATTTAATAGGATAGAATAAATTACCTTCCAAAATTTTTTCTCTGGTTGAAAATTTGTCTTCTTTTTTTTTTGATAAAAAATTTGTCTTCTTAAGATGGCGAAATACTGTATCATGAATATTTTTATATTCGAACAAAAAAGATGATACAGGAAATCTCAAAGATATGACTCGATAACTTAAGAGTAGCCTTATATTTTTAAAGTTCTCATCAACAAACTTTTTTTTTTTTTTGCCGAGGTCTCATCAGCAAACCTACAATCCAAAATAACCGAATAAAAATGAATCTAACCGAATAACTTTTACCCAATCAATTTGCCTGGTCTACACGCATGTGCCTTTAAAGAACAAAATACGAGAGGTACATATATCAATGTCAGGCTCGTCCTCTGGTATATGAACTCATTAATTCACACTCGATGACTGCTTGGTTTGAATAGAGACAATATTTCTCCTCTTCATGTGACATCGTTAGTGCTAAAGTCAAAATAGCGTTCGCTGAAGCACATGCATGCCTGATGATAATCGAACATTTGAAGCTGAGGAATGAAGAATTCAGCTCAAACAATGACCAAGAAAAAAGTTGAAAAAGAAAGCATTCTCTGTAAATTGGGATCCATGTATACATAGGCTATGAAATATCCTACCTTTTAGCATGCATGGACAAGTTTACGGATTAAACATAACCAAATTCTTTCCGATGCATGCAATGAAATAATTATCTTTCTTGTATGCGTACAATAACTCATACATATGATATATATTAATGGGTATGATCATGCAAGAAAAACTGAGGCTTTAATTACAAAGTATTGAGTGATTTGGAATCATGGAATGTTTATCAAGACTCTAATGTTACACCAACTGGCAATAATGGTGTGTAATGTTTGCTGAACTGATTCAACTCACACTGAATATCTGAGATAATGGGTCTCACATGTGGTCTAGGAAACTTCTAAGTCAGTCATTTCTGGCATATGGTCGGGATCGATGCAGTTGGGAAATATAATTCTCTAACATAATTAAAGTTCGGGATCCATATTGAATAAATACCTCAAGAGAGTTATATTTTGCCTTACAGTATACATTAATATTAGAGAATTTGATGATCTGGGAAGACATAGCAATGCGTGAATTGGACCTAAAGAAAGTAATTTTAGGTGGGATGTCCTATGTAGGAGGAATATATGTAGAATTGATAACTATTTTTTGTAGGTAGAAAAAAAGAAAAAAAAATAATAGAAAAGAGTGGGTCAGTGGATAGGAATTATAATAGAGACAGGTTTTTTTCTGGTAAAAGGATCTGACCTAGAAACCGGCCACAGCAGAGTTGTCGCTGACTTTGCATGCCACAAAACCACAAGTTACATACGCAGGAGTGACTTAAATCAACCCTTTGAACGATGAACATGTCCTTATTTAACTTTTGTCAGCAAGGATGTTTGGACGTGACTTGATAATTATCTGATTGTTTATTTTTTTTTTTTTTTTTTTGATAAGGGATGCATGTACGTTTCATTAATGGATTGAATCGTTTACAGCATCACATAAACAGATGTCCATAACACCAGAAGGGACATCCTCAATAAAAAAACAAGGCAATAAAGAGTCTTTGGCTAATTGGGCTAGCATATGCGCAGCCTGATTGCCAGCTCTACCAACGTAAGACACAGAAAACAAATCAAATTTCTGAGCAAGTAAATTGATGTCCGCAGCGAGAACACCAGCGTAGGAGTATGGAGATGGGGGGCCTCTTATTTTGTTAACCAGAGAGAGGCAGTCCATTTCTAGGTGAAGGTTCCGGAAGCCAAGCATCGCAGCCGATTCCAATCCAAACTTGGCAGCTGAAGCCTCTGTTGTTTCTGGGTCAAAACAATGTTGGAGTTGTTTGAAGCCTGCTGCCCTAATTGATCCTTCATGGTCCCGTATAATGAAGCCCAGTCCTCCTGTACCGTCGGGGAGTAAACCTGCATCAGTATTAAGCTTAAAGTTCCCGNTGGGAATAATATTAAACTAAGTTAATATATTTAATTAATATAATATTGAGTTGTGGTAGGAGTCCTAAATCTAAAAGGACTAGGTTTTATGATATTTGTGGTACACTATATAAAGGGGCTTACCCTAGTGTTTTATTGTGTGGCTTTACAAATAAAAATAAAGTGTGTTGGTGGTGCGTATATTCTCTCCCTGCTAACATGTACTTTACGAGCTGTGAACGAATTTAGCTCGTATCGGTCTTCGTTTTCTTTGTAGCTTAGCTAGCTAGCCACCCAGCTTTTGAACCAAGTTGATACTCCTTACTAAGGGTATGTTGTCACTTGTCATTTTTTTTTTTTTTGATAAGGGATGCATGTACGTTTCATTAATGGATTGAATCGTTTACAGCATCACATAAACAGATGTCCATAACACAAGAAGGGACATCCTCAATAAAAAAACAAGGCAATAAGGAGTCTTTGGCTAATTGGGCTAGCATATGCGCAGCCTTATTGCCAGTTCTACCAATGTAAGACACAGAAAACAAATCAAATTTCTGGGCAAGTAAATTGATGTCCTCAGGGAGAACATCAGCGTAGGAGTATGAAGATGGGGGGCCTCTTATTTTGTTAACCAGAGAGAGGCAGTCCATTTCTAGGTGAATGTTTCGGAAGCCAAGCATCGCAGCCGATTCCAATCCAAACTCGGCAGCTGAAGCCTCTGTTGTTTCTGGGTCAAAACAATGTTGGAGTTGTTTGAAGCCTGCTGCCCGAATTGATCCTTCATGGTCCCGTATGATGAAGCCCATTCCTCCTGTACCATCGGGGAGTAAACCTGCATCAGTATTAAGCTTAAAGTTCCCGGGGGCTGGAGGGTGCCATTTCTTGATTCTGGGGTTGCTATTTGAGTTCATGAATGGGGGCTCATCATTGGTTGCACCCTTGAATGCCAGAAGTGTGTTGGCTGCGATATCCACCACTTGTGAAGAGGATAGTTGTTTATCTTGAAAGTACCATAAGTTTCTTGAGTACCATATTGCCCATAAAAGCATGATGCCTTGGTGTAGTTGCGTTTCGGTTCCATTCTCCACAAGCCACTGGACGAATTGCATAGCATCAGGTGTGTCTATTTTTTTCAACAGGGATCGGAGTGGAGATGTATTCCAAACCTCCTGGGAGGCAGAACATCCCAACAGTACATGGAATAGGTCCTCTTCAGCTGCATTACATCGACTACAGATCGTGGGGCAAGGAACCCCGCGTTGGACCAATTTCGTTCGAGTAGGGAGGATGTTCTGCATCACTTTCCACAAAAACATGCGTACCTTTGGTGGAAGTTCCAGGCACCATAATTGTGCCCAGCAAATTCCCATTGAGGGATCACTCGGTCCGTCCTCTGTTTGCCTCGTCTTCTCCTCAATTGCTATCCAATATGCAGTGCGAACACTGAAGATGCCATTCTGTGTTGCCTTCCAAATCAATTTGTCTGGTCGATGCACATGGCTAAGGGGCAGTTGTTTGATCTGTGATGCTTCAAATGGAAGAAATATTGCATCGATCAAGTCTGTGTTCCACCGAGCCTCATTTTCAATAATTAGAGATTTGACCGTGGCATGCGCATCCAGGATTTTTGGGGCTGACCACACCTTCCCCCCATTTTGAAAGGGTAGCCATTTGTCCTTCCAGATTTGTACAGAATTGCCGTCTCCTATTCTCCATTGTAGTCCCTGGCCAAGTAGTTCTCTTCCAACCAATATGCTTTTGAAAGTATAGCTTTGGTGAGCCTGTTTGGGAACCTGCATAAAAGAGGAGGATGAAAAATATTTGGCTTTTAGTGTTCTGGAGAGTAAGGAGTTATCATCGTTGAGCATTCTCCATCCTTGTTTAGCAAGCAATGCTTTATTGAAACATTCCAGATCACGGAAGCCCATGCCACCTATCTTCTTCTGTTTGCATAGTTTGGGCCATCCAAGCCAGTGAATCTTCCTCTCTTCTTTCTTTTGTCCCCACCAGAAGCGACCAATAATGCCTTCGATTTCATGACAAAAAGAAGAAGGTAGTTGGAAGCAACTCATGACGTAGGTTGGAATAGTTTGTGCCACTACTTTAATAAGAATCTCCTTCCCGGCCATAGTCAAGCACTTGCCCTTCCAACTCTTTAATTTCTGCCATACTCGATCCTTCAGCATTCCAAAGACTTCCTTTTTCGACCTGCCGATAATGGTGGGTAGACCAAGATACTTCGAATGAGAGATCACAGCCTTAACACCGAGGGTTTGCTCAAGCAAGATTTTTGTCTCATCGCGTACATTTGGGCTAAAAGAGATCTCTGACTTATCAAAGTTTATCTTTTGTCCAGAGGAAGCTTCATAGAGCTGGAGGGCACGGTTAATGGCATCCACTTCAGGTTTGGTAGCACGTGCAAATAGGATGCTATCGTCGGCGAAAAGAAGGTGGGATACTGAGGGGGCACGCCGAGCAATGGACACTCCATGGATCTCACCTCGTCGTTCGCTTTGAAAGATCAGATTAGATAAGCTTTCTGCACATATGAGGAAAAGGTAAGGAGATAAAGGGTCTCCTTGCCGAAGACCCCGTGATGGGGAGAAAAATTCTGTTGGAGAGCCATTAACACGGACAACAAAGGATGTAGTTGAGACACATCGCATAATTAGCTCTACCCATTCAGAATTAAAGCCTAGTCTAAGCATAGACTGTGTCAAAAAGTCCCACTCCACTCGGTCATAGGCTTTACTCATATCAAGTTTAAGAGCCATGTATCCCCTTTTCCCTTTTTTCCTTTTCTTCATGTAGTTAAAAGTCTCAAAGGCCACAAGGGCATTATCCGTGATAAGACGGCCTGGGACAAATGCACTTTGGGACGGACTAATGATTCGTGATAATATGTTTTTGAGTTGGTTGGCGATGGTTTTCGTAACAAGCTTGAAAATTACATTGCAAAGGCTTATGGGTCGGTAATGCTCAGGGAGTGTGGGTTGTTTGAGCTTGGGGATCATGACTATGTGGGTTGTGTTTATGCAGCTAGGGGACATCTTATTATTTAGGATACCAAGAACCACAGAAAGAACATCACTACCTACAATATGCCAATAATGTTGGAAAAAGAGTGCAGGCATACCGTCAGGGCCAGGGGCTTTGGTGGGGTGCATTTGTCGTAGTGCTTTGGTTACCTCATTTGGAGAGAAGGGTCTGGTTAGCATTGAATTCATCTCCTCAGTCACACGAGGTTCTAGCAGTTCAGTTACATGAGTAATTGCACTTGGATTTGAGCTGGTAAAGAGGGCTTGGTAGTATCGCATTGCTACTTGTGAGATCCCCTCAAAGCTTGTTTGTACCCTCCCTGTATTATCTTGAAGGCCCCGAATACAGTTCCTTTTATATCTGTGGGAAGCCTTTTGGTGGAAGAAGCTAGTGTTTCGATCCCCCTCTTTTAACCATAAGGTCTTTGCGCGCTGGGCCCACATCTTTTCCTCCTGATCCACCAGTGTTTCAATCTCCTGCTCGATACTCTTCTGCTCTTGTAGGGTCTGATCAGATGGAGGACCAGACTGGACGTACTGCAACTGTTTTGTAAGTCGTTTAATCTTGTGTGAGACATTACCAAAAGTTCTCTTGTTCCAGTTTGATAATGCCAATCCACATTGGGCAATGCAGTCCTTAAAGCCTTCAGCCGAACCAGGGGAACAATGCCATATCCCTTTAATAGTCTCTTCACAGTCCCGATTTCCTGTCCACATGGACTCAAAGCGAAAGAGACGTTCTCCTATACGTTGATGTGTCCCCTGATTGCCAGATTTGATGAAGATGGGGTGGTGGTCTGACCGTCGGCGTGACAAATGGTGTATCTTATAGTCTGGAAACATATCACGCCAGAGCTGGTTGCCTAAAAAACGATCAAGTTTCTCCTGTATCCAGACAGTCCCATCTCGCATTTTTACCTAGGTGAAAATACTATCTCCACATCCCAGGTCGTCAACATCGAAGTCCTCCAAAACTGAGCGAAAATTCTACATCAGCACAAAGTCCCTGTTAGCACCTCCCTCTTTTTCATAGCTGTATAGTATTTCATTAAAATCCCCGAAGATGAGCCATGGCCAATTCTGTGAATTTCCTAGCTGCCTCATGAGTTCCCAGGTCCTATGCTTGTTGACACCCTCCGGCCATCCATAAATACCAGTACATCTCCATTGTGCCGAGAATTCAACCCCATTGACTAGTAAATCTACGTGGTGGAGAGAGATAGATAATAAGTTCACATCCAAATGGTTTCGCCACCATACAGAGATACCCCCGCTCCTGTGTTTGCCTTGCCTATCACAGTCAAAAGAAATCCCAGCAGTAAAGCCTATTTGTTGGGCCCGGTGGCACTATCTTGCGGAAATAATATCACCGAAATAAATAAGTGGAGGACAAAAAGAGATAAATCACACACAATATTTAACGTGGTTCACCCGAAAATTATTGGGCTACGTCCACAAGCTCAATCCCGCAGAAACTTCCACTATAAAATAGCAGGCTTACAAAGAGAGACCTCCCTAAAATAATTTAGGTGTAAAAGAAAACCTAGAGCTAAACCCAAAATAGTGTCCCACAAAAGTGTTTCCCGAAAAATACCCCCAAAGTATTTTTCCTCACTATTTTGTCACTCCTTATTTTAAGAAGGACTATTTTACCACTTTCTAAATTTAGAAAGACCAATTTGTCACTTTCTAAATTTAGAAGGACTATATTTTTCTCTCTCATTCTCCCTCTCTCACTCTTTCTTTTTCTGCATTGCCAATGGGATGCTTTGCTCTAACATTTCATAGCCAATTCATAGGCTGCAAACTTGATGAAACCTGCACCACTTTCAACTGCTTCACGCCGACAAATGCACCATTTGCTTAACTGCTCCATTGTCAACCTGCACCACCTTCTGCAACCACTGCATCACTTGCACCCACTGCACCTTCCTTTTTTATTTTTTATTATTTACAGTGGTCCCCACATAGGAGGAAATCACTCAATAATTCTCCCCCTTTCCGACTACATGGGGGGATCTACCATCCTGGCAGCTTCTCGACAGTATTCAAACTTTCCCTTTGGAAGTATCTTCGTCAACATGTCAGATCCATTATCTTCTGTATGGATCTTCTCGAGTTGTAATTGCTTCTTCTCTAGTACATCCTGATCCAATTGTATCTCACATCTATGTGTTTCGATCTGGAATGAAAAGAGGCATTCTTCGCAAGATGGATAGCACTTTGACTATCACAGAATAGCTGATAACTGTCTTGCAAAAAACCAAGTTCAGTTAAGAACTTCTTCATCCACAACAACTCCTTACATGCTTCCGTTGCTGCAATAAACTCAGCTTTTGTAGTTGACAGAGCAACACACTTTTGTAGCCTTGATTGCCATGACACAGCTCCTCCTGAAAAATTAATCAGGTATCCTGATGTAGATTTTCTGGAACTAACATCACCAGCCATATTTGCATCAGTGTATCCAACCAGCACTGGCTTGTCTTCACCATAACATAGACACATTTTGGAAGTTTCTCGAAGATACCTGAGAATCCACTTGACAACATTCCAATGCTCTTTACCAGGATTAGAAAGGTATCGGCTCACTACTCCAACTGCATGAGCAATGTCTGGTCGGGTACATACCATGGCATACATCAAGCTTCCCACTGCTGAGGCATATGGAATCTGCTCCATCACTTTCTTCTCCTCATCCGTAGATGGACACTACTCAGGGCCAAGTCTAAAGTAGTTAGCAAGAGGACAGCTGACTGCTTTAGCTTTATCCATGTTGAATCGTTGAAGTACTTTCTCTATATACTTCTCCTGAGACAGCCATTTCTTCTTGGCTTGTCGATCTCAAACAATTCTCATCCAGAGAATTTATTTTGCTGGCCCCAAGTCTTTCATGGCAAAAAACTTGCTTAGCTGTGCTTTCAAGCTGTTGATTCTGGAGACATTCTGGCCAACAATCAGCATATCATCCACATAGAGCAATAGGATGATGAAGTCATCATCAGAAAATTTCTGGACGAATACACAGCGGTCTGAAGTAGTCTTCTTATAGCCCTGTTGCTCTATCACCGACTCAAACTTCTTGTACCATTGTCTTGGGGCTTGTTTTAAGCCGTAGAGGCTTTTCCTCAATCTACAAACGTAATCCTCTTTTCCTTTCTGCTGGAAACCCTCTGGCTGCTCCATGTATATTTCTTCTTCTAAGTCACCATATAGGAAGGCTGTTTTGACTTCCATCTGTTCAACCTCCACGGTGTTGGGATTAGCTGCAAGTCTCAACCTAGAGGTTGAGACTTGCAGCTAATCCCAGCACTGTGCGGATTGAGGTCATTTTCACCACTGGTGAGAAGATTTCATCAAAGTCTATCCCTTTCCTTTGACTGAAACCTTTGACAACCAGTCTTGCTTTGAATCTTAGAAGTGGACTGTGCTCCTCATGCTTGATCCTGAACACCCACTTGTTCTTCAAAACTCTCTTGCCTTTAGGCAACTTCACCAGCTCAAAAGTCTTGTTCTCATGCAAGGATTTCATCTCTTCTTGCATGGCTTCAACCCACTTCTCCTTATGCTCATCATTAATAGCTTCATCATAGCCCTTTGGTTCTCCCCCATCAGTGAGCAACAAATAGTCACTTGGAGAATATCTGGTAGAGCGTTGCACAACTCTGCCAGACCTTGTTCGATAAGGAGAGCTACTTGAAGGCTGAGGATGGTCATCCCTAACTGTATCATCATTGCCATCATCCTCGTTACTATCAACTTCTGCCAACTCATCTTCAACAGGAACATCTGGCATTTCAGGATGAATATCCTGAACATCATCTCCAACTTGTCTGGGTGTCTCAATTGGAGGTAGTTGAAACTCCTCTTGATCATCACTAGGCTTCTCTGCTTTGTCTATATCTTCTATGGTCTGATCCTCTATAAAGACAACATCTCGACTCCTGATAAGCTTCTTCTCTACTGGATCATAGAACCTATAGCCAAACATGTCTTGACCATAGCCGATAAATACACACTGCCTTGTCTTGGCATCTTGTTTGCTTCTTTCATCCTTGGGGATGTGAACATGAGCTTTACACCCAAATACTCGTAGGTGATCGTAGGAGATGTCTCTTCCTGACCACACCTTCTCTGGAGCCTCATACTGAAGAGGAACACAAGGTGAATGGTTCAGCACATAAGCCGCTGTAAGTAGTGCTTCACCCCAAAAGACTTGTGGTAACTTTGAGTGAGAGAGTAAGCATCTGGTTCTCTCAATCAAAGTTCTGTTCATCCTCTCAGCTAAACCATTCAACTGTGGAGTTTTGGGTGGAGTAAACTGATGCCGAATACCATGCTCTTTGCAGTAAATATCAAATGGACCTATGTACTCACCACTATTATCTGTCTGGATGCACTTCAGCTTCTTTCCTGTCTCTCTTTCTACCATAGATAGGAACTGCTTGAAGACTGATAACACTTGATCTTTAGATTTCAATGTGTAAGCCTAGGTTTTTCGTGAGTGATCATCAGTGAAGGTCACAAAATACTGGGCACCACCAAGGGACTTGTTGAAAGGCTTGCAAAGATCTGAGTGTACCAGTTCTAGCACATCTTTCTTTCTAGAAGGAGGAGAGCTCTTGAAAGAAACTCTATTTTGCTTACCAGCTAGACAGTGACTCCACTTCTTCAGCTGGATTTGGTTCAATCCTGACAGAACATTCTTTTTAACTAGCTTCACCATTAACTTCTCACCCATGTGTCCAAGGCGTCTATGCCATAGCTGAACTTGGCTGTCGTTCTCCGCAACATTTACATCATGCTGAGGAACCTTTGCCTGGGTCACGTACAACTTTGACACCTTTGTACCTCATGCCACCACTAACGAGCCTTTGGTGAGCTTCCATTGACCATTATAGAAGGTATTACAAAAACCTTCCACGTCGAGCTTATCAACAGAGATTAGATTCAGATGCATATCTGGAATATGCCTGACATCCTTCAAAAACAGCTTCATCCCGTTCATGGTCTCTAGGCAAACATCTCCTTTGCCGACGATCATTGAGAATTTATCATTTCCCATTCTTACAGTCCCAAAATTACCAAGAGTGTAAGAAGAAAAGAGTTCTCTCCGTGGTGTAGCATGAACAGTAGCACCACTATTAACTACCCAGCTTGTCTCCTGGATAGTAAGGTTGATGATATCATCATCACAAACTACATGAACTCTCCGAGAGAATTTGCTTCATCATCACTGCTTTCTTCTTTCTTCACATCTTTGCCTTTATTCTTCTTCTGGTCCTTTTTGAACTGTCGGCAGAATCTCTTGATGTGGCCCTTCTTCTTGCAGTAATGGCACTCAACATTGGCGAACTTGTTGGATTTACCCCTACTCTTGTCTCGGTTGCTTTGACCCTTGTTTTGACTTCTCCCCCTCGTCACTGTAGCCAAGACCTCTAACTGTGAAGAAGATGAGCCTTGTGTTCTTCGTCTCATCTCTTCATTCAGAATGCCACTTTTGACGGTTGTCATACTCACGACACCGTTAGATGCAGAGTTTGTGATTGAAACCTTCAATGTTTCCCATGAATCTGGGAGAGTTGCCAGGACCATAAGAGCAAGCACCTCATCGTCGAATTTTATGCCCATACTAGCCAACTGATCCACGTTCCCTTGCATCTCATTAAGGTGATCTGCAACCATTTTGCCTTCTTGGTATTTTACTTGCAACAGCTTCGTCAAGTAAAATAGCTTGTTGTTCCCTGTCTTTGAGGCATATAATTCTTCGAGCTTTTCCTACAGCGTTCTAGCATGCTCAATGCAAGAAACGTGGTTGTAAACATTATTCTCAACAAATTGCCGTATATAGCCGCAGACTTGGATGTGTTCAAACTCCCACTCCTCGTCTGACTTATCTTCAGGCTTTACCGTACTGAACACCGGTAAATGCATCTTCGTCACGAATAGGAGATCCTTCATCTTGTTTCTCCATAAGTGGTAATTTGTACCATCAAGGGTGATCATCTTGTTTATCCTCGCTTCCATCTGGATCAAAGACTGACTAGCTCCTCGATCTAGGAAAATCCTTGCGGTGAATAGTGCCCGTACAAATAGTGAATTGAACTGATTCGATAATTCCCAGGAAAGATGGCCTAGCCGATCTCCTAAGACAGAATTATCATTTCAAGATAAATCCCCAGGAAAGACTGGAGGAACAAAGGTTCACTTAAAACCCAGTCTCCTAGACAGGATTCACTTGTACAGTGTATTAATTCACAACCTTGCACTTGACAAAGCACAAACCTTCTGCTCCGCTACCAGTTGTTGGGCCCGGTGGCACTATCTTGCGGAAATAATATCACCTCACAAGGAAATAAACAAGTGGAGGACAAAAAGAGATAAATCACACACAATATTTAACGTGGTTCACCCGAAAACTATTGGGCTACGTCCACAAGCTCGTTCCCGCAGAAACTTCCACTATAAAATAGCAGGCTTACAAAGAGAGACCTCCCTAAAATAATTTAGGGGTAAAAGAAAACTTAGAGCTAAACCCAAAATAGTGTCCCACAAAAGTGTTTCCCGAAAAATACTCCCAAAGTATTTTTTTCTCACTATTTTGTCACTCCCTATTTTAAGAGGGACTATTTTACTACTTTCTAAATTTAGAAGGACCAATTTGTCACTTCCTAAATTTAGAAGGGCTATATTTTTCTCTCTCGCTCTCCCTCCCTCACTCTTTCTTTTTGTGCAGGATGCTTTGCTCTAACATTTCATAGCCAATTTATAGGCTGCAAACTTGATGAAACCTGCACCACTTTCAACTGCTTCACGTCAACAAATGCACCATTTGCTTAACTGCTCCATTGTCAACCTGCACCACCTTCTGCAACCACTACATCACTTGCACCCACTGCACCTTCCTTTTTTATTTTTTATTATTTACAATGGTCCCCACATAAGAGGAAACCACTCAACACTATTTCCCGAATGAAATACAGTCCCGAGTGAAGCATTCATTCTTGAAGTAATTAATGAGGAAGTAGCTAGCTAACCAGTGTCTTCCTGGACCAACGGAATTCTTTGCCTGCAAAACAGACTGATGAGGTCACTCTTCTTTTTAAGTGAATTTCATTTACGAATCGCAATATTCGATCGTGGAACACAATAGATTAATCACGCACCGAGAGAACATATATATATATATATATATATATATATATAAGCCAACAGACATTCTATAACGCCATTACACGAGCCCATGTAACGTTTCGATGCTTGCTTTTCAAAAAAGAGTGAAATTATTCCAGTTTATGATGTATATGACATGTTCACATCATGATAACGTACCAAATTATACTAGTTGAGAAGCATTGCAATCCTCTTTTCTTTTCTTTTTTTGGCTTTGATGGGTAGACGTCATATTTCAGCGCATCCTTGAAGGTGATTTATATAGTTAAAAGGGAGGTGTTTTTCGGGTCATATTGTTTTTGTAGCAAGCTTTTAAAAAACCCGAGCGGATATTGAACCAGCGAAGATGTTCAAGAATTATGGGATCCGAAAGGATTTGATGTGGGTTCGATAATTATATTAAAATAAGTTAAAATTTTATAAAAATTAGTCAATATATATTCATCACAATAATTTTATGATATCAAACTTTTGCAAAAATAACTTACTAATAATTAAAATTATTTTATTGAAAATATATGATAAAAAAATTAAAATAAAGATGATAAAAGCTTAAATTAATATTAGAATAATCCATTTTTTAAATATAAATATTATATATTAAAAATTTAACTATGTGTATTTTTTTCTGTTGCAAAGTCAGAAGTAGGAGGTTAGTTGCTAAATGCAATATTAATTTCTAATAGCTTAGTTGCTTGGAAATTTTGATTATAAATAGGAGGTTAAGAGTTCAAATACTACACACACAACAAATCAAAAGAAAAGACGGTTCCCGATTTTAACTGGGCCGTCCGGTTGAGTTTTAATAAGATAGTAGCAAATGAAATAAGAGCTCAAAACCAAAATTCTGGCATTTGAATAAATAAAGAACAATGTAAAAAAATGCAGCCTTAACACTACTTGTATTGGGTTTTAGGGACTCATGAATTCGATCTCGGTAGATGGAGTTGAAAGGTGGCTTAAGGGGTTAGGTCTTGAATATGTATATAATTCTGATATAAACAAAATGCAGCCTTACAAAGAGGTGAATAGAACAGATGGTCGAGTTCGGTAATTTCCAGACACTATGACGCGTAATAGGTAAGGGCGTCTGTTGGTGTCCAGTGGACAATTTCTCCTATAAAAAGGGTCTAATACCAGGATGTAACCGATATTAACCAGTCCCTCGAACAACGAGACAATAACGATACCACTGAAATCTTTGATTTTGCCAAAAAAAAAAAGGTGAATAGAACAGAAAAGATATTTTTTAAAATTATAAAACAGTAATATTTATCATGTGTTGGAGTGGGGCCAAAGTGTTAATTTCTGGGGCCACTACTCGAGGGCAGTGGAACAGGCACCACACAAGGGTACAACTACAAGGCCTAGACACAAGAATTTCGGAGATTGCTTTAGGTTATGTACGGTAATAACAAAAACACAATCTCAATCTAAGGTTTAGTCACAGATTAGTGATGACCCGCCGTTCCGTCTTGAAGGATTATCTAAGAACTGAAGTATGGATTCGTATATCAATTGATTATTATATATATAATGCCTTTCTATTGATGCATGGGTAAATGATTGGAATTGATTTCACACATCAAAAATATACGTTGCTAATTTTTTAAAACAAATTTTACAGGTTAAAATTGGGATTCGTAGACCTTCAGTATTGGAGACGACCTCACTATTATTTGAGCTACAGCACAAACTATGTTTATTAGCTTAACTATTTTCATTCTTCTTCAGCAAATACAATAATTGCTCTTCATAAGAATTGATACCAAAACATAACAATGTCAAACTTGCACGAGAAAGCTTTATTTGCTAGATAACAAGCTAGCGGAGAGGCTCTTCTAACTGCTAATGGAATAATAAACAACAATAATAAGATCATTTTTATACTTGATGACCCATTCTTTAGGCCACATAAACAATTGTATCATGACCTATTTTGTAAGCAGAAGAAAACAAGGTAGTTTGATCAGGTTGCATGTCAAAGGCTAAGCAAAGCTGTTTTATTGGGTTTCACCTCTGCTTGTCAATGCCTATATATACATACAACAATATTCTAGCATATCGAGAGATTGTAGATCACCGCTATTGTACCTTTTCAATTCTCATTACTATAATGTGGGTTGTGTTTGGAAGTAATCGATGAGACAAGTCCAATGACCACAAGATGTGACTCAGCATTCCAACACTTGAATTATTTTATCCAAAAGAACCATCAGGCATCAAAGCTGCTTTCATCATGCACTCTGTGGGCTGTGGGGAAACTGGAAGTTTTTAAGTAATTCGAAGTGTTGTTGTATTATTGTAATAGCAAAAGATTCTGGGGGAGGGGAATAACCCACAAGTGGTTCTCAATGCACTTATACTCTTACTGCACATATACATCGCCCACTACATGAAGACACCCACATAGATCCTCTTTGATTTTAGGATCAACCCCATTTGGAAATAGACAATCCACCATCTTCTCCCTTCCTTTTTATCCGCATTATTGACCCTTTCCTGGGCCCAACCAATCCCCTGAGAAATACTACTATCTAGTATCTACTACTACTACTATAGTAGTGTGTTTTTGTAACAATATTCTAATGAAAAAAGTTAAACATGATGGGATCCGGCATTGCAATATCTCCCTCCTTAAGGAAGCTTAACACAGACTAACTACCAAGATGCCACTACTACTCCTTTTTCCTAAAGCAAAATGTTCTGCCTTTTTTATGGTTGCTGATGCTGTCTTCCTTATTTATTCTTTTTTATTTTCATTCATTCCTACACTACACTATCTTTTTTTCTGAACCTGACAAGATTTTCCATTAGTACTAATAGTGTATGGAAGTACGGGGATAAGTTTGGAAGGTTTTTGTGGGAAACAAGCGGTGAACGTTCATGCCTTGCCTGCCCATTTACTCTGCAAAGTTTGTCAACTTGTGCTTCATGTCTGTACTTAACCTTCCCTCTTTTCGAACTGCTGAGAAGAAAAACTTGTCCCTCAAAAGTAAAATTGATCACATAAGCCTTCTAACCCAAGTTTCAGAACAATGATATGACATCCAAGTTAGTGGTCCATATTTTGCAGGCGTCCTGCATGGGGTTATTGAAACCGCAGGATGGCCAAAATGGCACAGACCCCAAAGGTGCCGGGGCAGCAAGTTAGTATGTCCCTTTCCACCGATGATAATACTAGTTATTTCCCCCAAATATCAATACTTTTGTTTTACAGTCAGCGAATAATTATTCATCATTTACCACTTTGCAAATGTCTCCCCGACACTATGACGCGTAGCAGGCGAGGGTGTCCGCTGGTGCCCCGGTGGGCGGTCTCTCCTATGAGGAGGGTCTAATGCCAAGATGTAACCGGTATTGACCGGGACCTGGACCGACAGGACGATGATAACACCACTGATGCCTTTTTTTTCTTCGACAAAAAAAAATGTCATTATAATTACATGAAGAACTATTGAAAAAAAATGAACATAAGGAAAATAAATTAATTTTTGTTTTCTTCCTATAGTTGTTGGACATTCTGAGTGAAAGAACAAGAAAAAAGGCAAAGAGACATGAACTATGGGCCATGATTTGACAACTTATGGCATCATATATGAATAAGTTTCTGTTTTAAATAGGTTTGTGTGTGGAGAATCATGTTTTGATGCTGCAAGGGGTGATCAGCAAGAAAGCATGAAAACGATGACTCGGGCCGGGAATACTGAGCCTTGACAACAACCAACAACTCTCTCTGTCCATACCAGTCTTACCTAAGCATCACTAATAAGGAATCAATCACATAAAAATGGAGATAAATTCATTAGCGACCTCTCTCCCACATCTTCTTTTATAATATGTTTCCTCTCTTGTCCATCTATAGTCCCCACCTGACCTATCTTTTATTTAAGGGCAGGCTCCCCCACATCATTCTTTAGCCTCCTCACCCCTACTATTCTCCCTTTAACTTCCCACAGAGTTGACAGTCCTCTTGCCATGATCTTCCAAAGCCAGGAAGAAGCAACAGAACTATCACTCAACAATCAAGATCATACTGATCAGTCAAAACTTACTGATAACATAGATGACAGTTGTGGTGCTGATCAAGCAGAAGATAATAATTTGAAGGAATGGCTCAGTCTTGGGCTTAACAACAGAAATGAGGCAGCCAATGGTGGTGACATTGATCCTGATCCTGCCAAACCTGCAGCATCTAGCAGCAGCAACAAGGTATTCTCGTGCAACTTTTGCATGAGAAAGTTCTATAGCTCACAAGCCTTAGGGGGCCATCAGAATGCACATAAAAGGGAAAGAGGAGCTGCTAAGCGGTTTCAATCCCATAGGATGATGATGACGGCAATTGGGTTCCCCTTCAATTCTGTCCCTGCTCGATCACTTGGTGTACAAGCTCACTCACTTGTGCACAAACCCGGCAGAGAAGGTTCCTCCAGTATGGTGGCCCGGTTTGGCGATATGAATACGGGTTTGGGGATGGCATGGACTCCCTTTATGATAGAGGAAGCAATGGACTTGATATGGCCTGGAAGCTTTAGAGTTGACAGAAGAACACAGGCTTCGGATTTGCATAAGCTTGACTTGAATCTTAGGTTGTAATGATAATGTCAATTCCAGCAGTTCCTTTCTTCTATATATATATATATGTTGTCTGTGTAATATGTTTCATAGTCATTCAGAAAATAAAGATACTAATTTTTGGTCAATGGAATTGAATAATTGATCAATCAATCAGTTTGTGGCACCATTTGTAGGTGACCATCAAAAGAGTGAAGATGGCTTTAGCACAGATAGTATACAATTCCCTTCTTCCAATTTTTGTTTGACTGCAGTAATTGCCTTTTACTTGCTGTATTTCCACTTCTACTTCAAGTCTACTGGACTGCGGCATAACTACTCACTCATGCCAATATGTAACAGCTGCTCTCCTAAAGGTAATTTTCCCTTAGTTGATAATCATTTTTTTAAAGGAAGGACCAAGGAGTCCTATTTAATTCGTACGAGGCCTATTTTCTTTATAAATCGAGGCCCCATATAATTGTATGCATGCATTACCACGGGTCCACCCCTTTCAATGGAGCATTCAATATGTTAGAGATTACTGTTTGTTGCAACATTATTTTTTCGACCAAGAAAAATGTTGCGCCAGTGAGGAGCAACCGAGCAGAGCCGATGCTGACATTGATGAGGCCGGCCATGAGGGATAAATAGAAGTTGAAGCGCAGCCCATTTATGATATCAGTTGGGCTTTCTCGAAAGGCCCATGGTAAACTATTTTCGAAGTCCAAACTCTTGCGTGTTTTGGGCCATCATATGATCCGGAGCATTTGGGTTCTCCGAAAATGATGGTATGGATCTTGTAATTCACTCGGGAAGAATTGCTAATGCATTACATTTATTTATATGTTCTACCTATCCCAAAGTATATCTTTTTAGTAACAATTTACTAATTAACTAATTTCTTTTTATCATTAATGTACTCTTGGAAGGGGAAGATTATTACTGTGCCGGTTAAGTATGATAAATTACCCAACTTCTGTTTCACGTGTGGCCGTCTTGGTCATACGTTAAAAGATTGTGATGAGGAGGTGTGGAGCGGCAAAGATGAGGAGAGAGTCGTCTATGGGGATTTTTTACGGGCATCTCCAAACAGGCGAGCAATATCACTATCGGTTGCAGCTCGTAAAAACCCCAATGGGACTGCTCGTCGATCTTTGTTCCAATCTACAGGGTCTCCGGCGAAGAACAGAGCTGAGGTTAGGCAGGAGACAATGTCGGAGGCAGAAAGTCAAAGGGGAAGCAACGATGGAAATGTAGGAGTGAAATCAGGATCTGTGGAAGCGGTAGCGGCGAGATTGGAAAAGATGTCTGTGAAGGATAAAACTCCTGGAAAAGAAGGAACCGCCACTGCTGAGTTTGTGATGGGAGAAAACACAACTACGAGGAAGGAAACTGAGATAAACATGGAGGAAATGGTGAATGGGACGAAAACAAAGACAGGAGAGGTGCAGTCTAATAATAATACTTACTCTCAGAATGAGGAGGCAGGACATCAAGTCAATTCTGGACCCATTAATTCTTCAGAGCCCATATTGCAGCCCAAACCAAAAGCTTCTTCTAATATACCTACCAATAGACCATCTCTTAGTACAAACACAGGCCCATCAGAACCCAAACACCCAACCTCTAAAGAGAACCCCCGTACTAACCCACTAGGTTCGGCCCCAGCCCCACATGTGGATATTATCAATCCAAGTCCTCACCCTAAAGCATCACAGATTATTGGGACTTCAAAACACGACGACACTCCAATTCCTTTCACTAACACTGCTTCTGAGTTGTCTGCTCTCAATAAGCATCCCTTGTTCACACCCTCGGCTACACCGACTATCCCACCATCAAGTCCAAACCTTCCCATACCCCAACCCAGTCCTATACCATCTTTAGTACCTGAGACAAACCCACCAAAGAATAAGTCTACACTACCTTCCTCAATTGTCCTGCCCCCGAACGTCTTATTATCACCGGATAGTGTGGAGCAAGATGAAGGAATTGGCAGTGATGGTCGAGGGGATAGATGGAAGCGTATGGCTAGGAAAAGTGATCAGCCACAGGCAGAACAGAGTTCCCAGGTGGGGAAGAAGAGGGAATTGGGTCTGGAGACAAGTCAAAAGGAAGTGAAGTTGTATTCTGAGCCTAAGAAGGGGAGGAGTAACAAATTGGCACCAACGGCGGAGACTGCAGAGCAGTCCCGCCGATCATCATGAATCTCTTATCTTGGAATTGTTGCGGGCTTGGAAACCAAGCAACAATTCGTGCTCTCAAGCGATTGATTCGCTCACAAGATCCCGGTATGGTTTTTCTTATGGAAACTCGTCTTAAAGTTTTTGAAGTAGATAAAATTAGAGATAGTTTAGGGTTTCAATTTGGAATAAGTGTTGATTGTGTGGGGGAAGGGAGACATAGGAGTGGAGGATTGTCGATGTGGTGGAAGAATGAACTAACGGTTTCACTGCGATCCATGGGTCTTCATCACATTGATGTGAATGTGGAAGGAGCTGACTTTGTTAGCCAATGGATGGCCGGAATGGGACAATAAAGTTCTGACCCGGGAGCTGCTACAACAATTAGGGTCTCAAGTGCAGCAAGCTTGGTTGGCGTTTGGGGACTTTAATGAGATACTTTATAGTGAGGAGAAGGAGGAGGGTGTGCCAAGAGACCAAATGATGATGCAAAATTTCCACCAGGCTCTTAGTTTCTGTGAGCTGGAGGATTTAGGACACGATGAGAACCTTTTCACATGGATCAAAATGAGAGAAGGGGAGATGTGGTTGCAGGAACGATTAGATAGATTTGTTGCTAATGAGGGCTGGAAATCACTGTTTCCGAGATGCAAGGTTCAACATTTGTTGCGTATTCGATCTGATCATCATCCAATTCAGTTGTGTTTGGACCGTGAGAGATTACTAGATACCCCTCGGTATCATATGTTTAGATTTGAATCTGTTTGGGCCAATCATCCTGAATGTGAAGCTGTGATACAAGGTGCCTGGAATTGTCCACAACGGTCTGCATAAGGTTTTACTGACTGTGTCTTAGGGTGTAGTAATGCATTGAGTAGCTGGAACAAATGCACGATTGGGTCAATAAAAGGCAGAATTAAACAGTTAACTGGCAAGTTGAATCGGTTGCAGAATATGGGATATGATAATGATAGGATACTGGAGATGAACAGGCTAGCAAGTGAGTTGGAGCAAGTCTTGCTTGATGAAGAGAAGATGTGGCAGCAGAGATCCCGAGTGTCTTGGTTGAGGGATGGTGACAAGAACACTAATTTTTTCCATAGGAAGGCATCTCAACGCTTTAAAAGGAACAGAATTAGGGGGCTGAAGGACAATACAGGTCGAATGGTGTCGGGTCATGAGGAGGTCAGCAGGATTGCTAGACAGTATTATCAGGATCTCTTCACATCTTCTGACCCTAGTGAGATATCTTTTGTCACGGGATTTCTGGAGAATTGAGTGACCGAGGAGATGAACCAGTGACTACTAAGACCATTCACTCTAGAAGAAGTTTGTGAGGCTCTAGGCCAAATGCATCCTACCAAAGCTCCGGGCCCTGACGGTATGCCTGCTCTCTTTTATCAATCTTTTTGGCATGTTGTTGGCTCAGATGTCCTTGACCTTGTTCTTAACATACTAAATCACAAAATGTCACCAAAGGATATAAACACTACCCATATTGTCATGATACCCAAGACTCCACATCCGACCCTTCCTGAACATTTTAGACCTATTAGTTTATGTAACGTTGTGTTTAAGTTAGTCACCAAGACTATAGCCAATAGACTTAAAGTTATTCTACCGACTATTATAAGCCCTACACAAAGTGTCTTTGTCCCTGGTAGACTCATAACTGATAATGCACTAGTTGCCTTTGAGACCTTCCATTATATGAAGAAGAAAACTAGGGGTCATAGAGGTTATGTTGCCCTCAAATTAGATATGAGTAAAGCTTATGATAGAGTGGAGTGGAAGTTTCTTGAATAGTCTATGCTAAACCTTGGTTTCCATTCTGATTGGGTTGAGTTAGTTATGCGTTGTTTACAAGTTCCTTCGCTGTGAGAGTGAATGGGGTTCCTTCTGAATTTTTTACCCCTAGCCGAGGTCTTCGGCAGGGAGATCCTCTTTCACCATACTTATTCTTGATATGTGCAGAAAGTTTATCAAATCTTATTACCATAGCATAGAGGAGGAAAGAGTTACATGGTGTGGCGGTGTGTCCTCGGGCACCATCTATTTCTCACCTCTTTTTGCAGATGACAGCATCTTATTTGCACGGGCAAATGTTCGTGAGATGGATGCACTGCGCAATATCCTGAATCTATATGAGCTATCATCAGGGCAGAAAATTAACTTCGACAAAACTGAGATGTCATTTAGCCGAAACGTACCACAAGAGACTAGAATATTGCTTGAGCATAGATTGCAAGTAAAGGCTGTAGACTCTCATACAAAGTACTTGGGTTTACCCACGGTGCTTGGCAGGTTGAAGAAGCAGGTTTTCGCCATGGTAAAGGATCGAATATGGAAGAAACTAAAAGATTGGAAAGGGAAGTCACTTTCTACAGCAGGGAAGGAGGTGTTAATAAAGGCTGTGGCACAAGCCATTCCAACCTATGTCATGCAATGTTTTGTGTTGCCAACTACACTTTGTAACGAGATTGATAGTATCATCTCGAGATTCTGGTGGGCCAAAGGAAGGAGGAATGGAGGATACATTGGATCCGGTGGGAGAAGATGTGTAGCCCGAAGAAAAAAGGAGGTATGGGCTTTAGGGATATACACTGCTTTAATCAGGCACTGCTTGCAAAGCAGAGTTGGAGACTACTGCAGAATGAAGATTCACTGATAGGCAGGATCCTCAAGGCCAAGTATTATAAGAATAGCTCTATCTTGGAGGTGTGTAAGAACGGGGCCCAAAGTTATACATTCCAAAGCATCTTATATGGGAAAGAACTGCTCCAGAAGGGTCTGCGATGGTTAGTGGGGAACGGTGAGTCAATTAGGATATGGCATGATAAATGGATACTAGACAATGTATCAGGTTTGGTGAGTTCCCCTCCACGGATGCTTCAGCCGAATGCATTGGTTAAAGAACTCATCTGTAACGCCCCGAATTTTCGGTATTTAGTTTTTATGGAATTTTCAAATTTTTCGGACTATAAATTCCATTTTTACCCTTACGGGATTTCCGGCAGGCTTGGGTCAAGAAATTATTATTATTATATTTTTATTCTCTTTGAAACTATAATTTTACTTTTGGAGTTAACCGTTCTTGGAATCTTTTGGAACAATTGGCGTTCCGGGGTGAAACACAAGTTCGGGTGTAGTTTTGCCTAAAACTACGTAGTATTAGTAGAGGCAAACTTAAAACACACAAAGGGATTTGTTTTGACTTTTAGGGTTGACCAGAGGAGGGCTGTCAGTGAAGTGACGTCGTTTTGGAGCAAAACGACACCGTTTTGGTTACTGGTGGAAGCCCTAACCCTAGGGCTTGGATATAAATTCTTCTCTTCTCTCTCTCCTCATTCTTTTCTTCTTCTCCTTCCTCCCGAACAGCTGCCGGTTTCTTTTCCACGACCTCCCACTCTCTTCTCTTCGCTAGACACCGTTTTCCACCTGGATTCTTCTCTTCCCCTTCGTCTCCTTCTTCTCCTCCCTGTGAGACTGTCGCCTTTGTTTCGTTCTGTTGAGTGTTGCATTGTCGTCTTCAACGCCCAGAATCGCCACCGCCGCCGCGTCAAGGAAGAGGACCTAGGCTTGGGCGAGAAGCGCAGCGGGACCTTGTCTCGACCTCTGCGTGGATGTATCGAGGAGTCGCCGCCATCTTCTCCATCCTCCTTTGGCTGCCCTTCTCCTGCCCCTGTCACGGGTTGAGGTGATCACCACCGTCTTTGTTAGTCGGGTAAGCCGACCCTTCTTTCCCCTTCTATGGTTCTTCTCTCTTTCTTTTCCTATTCTTCTCTTTATTCTTGATTCTGGTGTTGATGGATTGTTTTCGTCTATGGATGACCACTGTGTTCGTGAGTGGTGGCGTGTGTGTGTGTGCGGTGGATCGTGATGGTGGTGTAGTGGTCGGGTGAGTTGTTGCTGCAGCTGTGTGGTACTCGAATTTGGGTTCTCCGGCGAGGGGGGAAGGGGGTTTCGTGCTGGAGTTCTTGAGTTAGGATTGGTGGTTGTTTTGCCAGAATTGGGATCTGCAGGTGCAGGGACTCGGGTTCGGTTTGGTATGGTTCGATAGATACAAGGCCTTGGAGCGTGTATCCGCTGTTGCCGTGCATAGATTCGATTCTGGTAAGTTTCAACGACTTCTAGATCTCTTTTGGTCAGTTTGTTTGATTTAAGAACGTCGCATTCATGTGTGTCGGGTTGTGTTCTTGCTGGACAGTTGGAGTGAAGCGTTTTTTTCCGGGCCGTGGAGGATTTTTCCGGTGTCACAACTACTGTTCCAGTGAGGGCTGCCCGGAATCCGGCGAGAGACTCTTCTCCGGCGAGCTCGGTTCTGCTCCGTTGAGGCGTGCACGGGTTCGGTGGAGCAACTAATACTCCGACATTTCACGGTATCACTTCCAATGATGTTATGAATTTGTTCTACGTACATGGCATGTAACATAATAAAACGGATATGATAGTTGTAACGGAAACAACCGGGATATAATGGAAACGAGAGTGACGAGTTGAGAGTCGCGTGGCCGGGTTCTTACCGTCGAGCATAGTACCTTTAGGCCGGAAATAGTAAGCTCGGGTTACGAGTTAGCTTGATTATTATGATGGGCCGGGCCTAGGCCAGTAACTCTATATGACTCATGGTTATGGAATGGGCCTTAGGCCCAATAAAGAGTAATTAATTTAAGATGGGTTTTAGGCCCATTGGCTTAAAATGATACGGGTTTAGGCCCAGATATAAGTTTGGACATGGTTTGGGCTTTAAGCCCAATAAAGTGTAATTGATTTAATATGGGCTTTAGGCCTAAATAAGATTAAGGTATGATTTGGGCCTCAGGCCCAATGGATAATTTAACCTGATAAACATTATTAATATAGGTATGAGATCACAGGACTTGAGGATAATGATTGGGCTTAAGGACTCAAAATGATACATCGATATAAGTACGTTCTAGAGTACATTCGTAATTGTTGTATGTGTACCTTATACATGGTCGCATTTCTTTTGGTATGTATATAGGATATGTTGAGGCGGAACAAGGCTTCAGGTTCCGAAACAATTGATAAGGCCCAGGTGAGGACTTATAAACCTTTATATGCATTACTGCCTACAATGCTCGGTTAATTGTCTTGGTATATAAAGTGGTATTAATTGTTGGTCTTGAATGCTGTATGCATGCTTGTCTGATGTGCTGATGTTGTTAATTGTTAATTGTATATATTGATGATACCTCTGATGCAGTGTGCATGATTATGTAAACTGTGTACCAGTGTGATTTATTATGCCTGTCGAGCATGACTTGTTTTGCGTGTTAAATAACGTGATAATTGGTTTGTGGTTTGTGTGGTGGACTATGGGTTGGAGGCCCGGATTTGAGTATAAGAGGTTAATTCCACACAACCATGTTTGAAATAACGTAAGGTACAATTCTTAAAGGATAATTGAGAATAAAATACTATAATGATTCTACTGTGGGGCTGTTGACCGGTTGGTTCGAGCGGGAAGTGATACCCCTCGGGATTTTATGCGGTTAGCATATGGGTCTGTTATGACCGGTTCTACCTCCCTCTTTCTATCTCCCCCTTTCTACCTCCCTCTTTCTCTCTGTCTCTCTCTCTCTGGATATGTTTGGGCTTCGTGCCTGTTTTATTTGGGCTTATGCCTGGTTGTCTCATGAGACGGGACCGAGCTCGACGCACACAGTAGAGGGCCCTAATAAAATAATTAAACTTAATAACAAAGATAATAAAATAAGTAATGATAAGTGATGGTTGAAGTCTGGTGACGACTGGTGTTGTGTATTGTGAATTGTTTGTGCTCTGTATTTGCTATTGCCTAATGCGGTGTACTTGTAGTTGATTTGTATTGTATATTATTGGTTTATTTGTTTGCGGTGAGACGGTGGTTGGTCTCACCCCCTCACAGTCTTGTCACAGGTTAACTGTTCTTTGAGCAGTGGTGCATGACAGCAGGTGGCGGTGCTTTCCTCCTCGGGTTGGATTCATAGGGTGCATGCATTCATATTTGTTTATGTATTTGTCTTCCGCTGCATACTCTATTTGATATACTGTATTGTCTTTATATTGCACAATTAATGATTTTTCTTGATTTTATTGTATCACGGGGAAGAAGGGCATTTTGGCCACTTTACATGATATAATTAATCTAACGGATAATTTGGGATACGGTGTTTCAGTTGATGATTTTTCGTGTCCCGGGTATGATAAGGGCATTTTGGTCAATCTATAATTAATTTATAACTTATATTAATAATTTGGGACACGGGCGTTTCAGTTGGTAGTGGAGCAGGCTGTAGATCCTTGGGGATGTTCTGATATGTTTTGTGATCTTCTGTGCATATGTCTGCTCCTTTTTGTGTCGGTTGTTGCATTTGTCTTATGCATGCATATAGTGAGTTGCCTATGGATCCGGTGGAGGACACGCACCTGTTGGGGGTTGGAGTGACCCGGTATTGTTGTTGAACGATGTGTTTATCCTTACAACTTTGGCTATAGTAGGGTTTGTGTTGTGGAATATCCACTGTTATGTGAGAGTCGGTGCAGACTTTGAACTCTTTGTTGGTGTTTCTTGTCTGGTGGAACTGGCCAATACAAGTAAGAACCATCGATCTGAGCTTGGATGATTAGTCTGTCAGGAGATGATCTTATGTGATACTTGTGGATTGGATTCTTGTGATCTTGGTGATCATGTTATTTGTGGTTTGATTATATAAACTTGAGGATTTGAAGTTACTTGTGGAATTATTTTATGGCTAAATCTTGTTCGGAGTTCGAGATGATTTCTTGAACTAATTTGAGGATTGATCTAATGGTTTATCTGGGGAAATATCTTTTGATGATATTTGAGGTACTTAACTTTGTTGAGATTTGAGATATTAAGGGTGATTGTGATAATAAGGTTTTGATCATGAATCTTAATTGAGGTTATAGTTCATGTGCGGATGAGGATTTCGAAAATAGGTTTACATTGAGGGTTGACTTCAGAGGTGATCTCGAGTATGATGATTCACTTGCTAGTCCGTTAATTATGTGCGGATGAGGATTTCGAAAATAGGCGCCTTTTTTGTGAAGGCCCTCTCCCGTGGGACCCACCAAATCCAGGTATTGTTACATCACTCCCTCTGCCCGATTAAATCCTTTACCATACTGCAGCACTAGGGATTCGAACTCGGGACGTGATGCTTTTTATCCCCCTTAAGGAGAGCACCTTCACCAATTCATCTGCAGCTGAGTTGGTGAAGGTGCTCTCCTTAAGGGGGATAAAAAGCATCACGTCCCGAGTTCGAATCCCTAATGCTGCAGCATGGTAAAGGATTTAATCGGGCGGAGGGAGTGATGTAACAATACCTGGATTTGGTGGGTCCCATGGGGGAGGGCCTTCACATCATCAATTTTGAGGAAAGAACGTGGAATTTTGATCTTATTGACTTATTATTTTCAGGGGAAGAAGCAGATTGGATCAAATCAATCCCATTAAGACGTGGGTAATATAATGACAAGTTGATATGGGCCTATACCAAGAATGGCATTTTTAATGTTCGAAGTGCGTTATGGAGTGCATATGATGAGAAGCATAATGAACAAGAAGCTGCAGGGAATGGCGGGCTTCATAATCAAGTGGACTGGCAGCAGGTGTGGGCATTGAACATCCCTCCCAAAACCTGACATTTTTTGTGGAGAGTACTCAAGAATATCTTGCCAACCAGATCTAAGTTGCAAAGGAGAGGAGTGAACTGTGATCCTTTATGTGGTCGTTGCAAGGCTGAGGAGGAGACCATGGACCATGTATTTCTACACTGTGCGGAAATAAAAAAAGTTATGGCAGTGCTCAACACTAGCAACCATGGTACAGCCTTTCTACTCTAGTACTTTTAATTCTTTCATTGAATTTTTATGGACTCAAACGGAGGAGGAGAAGATGGAGTTGGCGGTTATGAGTTGTTGGGCCATATGGTACTCCAGAAACCAAATGTATTTTTAGAATAAGGCCCTTTCACCACAATCAGTTGTGGAAATCGCCGCATCCACTCGCATTGCGTATCTCGCTGCTTTATCGAGCGATAATTCAGGGGTCCAAAGAAGGCACCAGCATCTTCAGGAGCAGTGGATTCCACCGGAGCAGGGCCTAATTAAACTTAACTGTGACACAGGATGGTTTGGAAATCGCATTTGTGGTGTTGGGTGGGTTGCTAGGGATTCTACTGGAGATGTGCTTGCGGCAGGACATGAAAGACTTGAGTTATGTTCTTCACCAGAAATTGCAGAAGCTCGTGCGGCTTTGATCACTCTAGAGAAGGCAATCGAGCTGGGCTTCCATGAGGTCATTCTTGAATCAGATTGTCTCCTTCTCATCCAGCAACTTATGCTCCCAGCACAGTCACTTTCTTATTTTTCTTCTTTAGTGCTAGATATTTTGCTCTTGTCTGCAAACTTTAGAACTATTTCATTTATGCATGTTAAACGCCGGGGGAATTGTGTTGCTCATGCTCTGGCTCAAAAGGCCAAGAACAACATCAATCCTCTGGTCTTTATTGAGGACGCACCTAGTGATGTCCTCCAGTTAGCCACGGCTGACATATCTTGTACTGCAGCTTAATTTATATGAAAGTGCAGTTTCTTAAAAAAAAAAAAAATTAATGTACTCTTGGAGTAAAGAAGTTATTATTGAGACGAATGTAGATAATTGTAGAGCAAAAAGAAACGAAAACAACTAGTTGGTGGCTACTTCTGTGTGCGATAACACCTTACCACAAAAATCCCCAAATTGCTAAACAAACACGACGAATTCGTAACATAATCCAAGTTTCGGTATGGAAATGTTCCTTTCCCGGATTCAAACTTTCTTATCATGTGTAGTTTGTTATTAAAAATGTTCCTAACTTTTACCATTTCAATCCAATGAATTCATTCAATATGACCCACCGTTATTATTACGTCTCTGAAAGAATATTGGATGAGTTCGGCTTCAAGTAGCTGCGATTTTTTCTTCCTTTCTTTGTTTGTCTGAAGTAGCTGCAATCTTAGACCGCATTGAATGTGAGAGTAGTAGCTAGGAATCTGTATTGCAACACTAGAATGTACTTACTACTTCGCAGTTATGTTAGGCAATTTGACGAAGACCAAAACCCCAACTTTTCTGTGTCAAAACTCAGACGTCAAGCAATATAGATAGGCAAGAGACGCATGCGCGTACGTAATCATGTATGCATATATCCAAACAAAATCCATTTATATTCTAGGTTGCAAGTCAAATCTCATTATAATTTGGGTTGTTCTCCACATCAGTTGAAAAGCATCACAGGAACCGTTTTGGCAAAGTGCTTCTGGGTGCAATGTATTCATTTTCTCCATTTCTTCCCATGTTTGGTATACAAGACATTTTAGTCAGCTTACCCTTCCAAAAATGCGCCAACCAGCAAGTATGATCGGCAATGGTTCTCTTTAATCTTTCCGATTATGTGGCAAATATGGGTGGAGAGTTTTGAACTCGATGCGTTATACATGAATTGTTACTATTTTAAAAGTGATTCATCCTCCAAGTACAGCAAATTAAGTTACTATCATTGTTCATCATTAATTATCAGTTCTGTCCTCTCCCAAAAGAAAAATGACTTTGAGATGTTTCTAATTTTCTTTTTTTTTCTGGGTCAATTTTTCTCTGGCTTTTACTGTCAAGAAACATATACATCATCAAGATTTTAATATTATCCGCTAAAATAATATAATTTGCTACAAATTTTGTGTCAATAATTCTATTATCAGGCATATATATATGATGACAATCAATCTTCACAATCCGGTAGATATTTTTGTTTCTGGTGTCAACAATGTACATTAAACCCATTTGCTTGTAGCATTAGCTAGCTCAAATCATGGGAACATATTTTACACCATCCACATGCCTATATGCAGAAAATGAAGCCTAGATATAGCAGATTGATTCACGACACCAAAATATTCAAGCTGTAATTGATTGGTGCTTGTAGAAATAGTCACGGGATCAACCATACCCCACAAGCCATGCGTTGATTTTGTTGTTCTTTGACTCAGTTATGGGGATCATGAGGATGGTCACGACTTGAAAGTTTTCCAGCTTTGCAATTACCTGCACGTACTCGTATATTCCGACCGACCAAACTTTGTATGACTTAGGGATATGCATATATACATCCAGAAAAACATTGAAGAGTCAAGTACGTACCTGCGTCAGTTTCATGCTTTGTGACCTAACTTAGGACCACACACTTTGATTTAAGACAAGATTTGCATACATATAATTACAAAAGGCAATTCGTACTAGGAGAGGTTCTTTTCTAATTTGTCTGTCCAGGGAAGTAGGGACAATATACACTGTTGTGGTCGTTTGAACAATTGGGTAGTTCTAAGTTGATTTCTTATTTCCAGAAATGGTTTCCACTGGATCCGGCAACACCTTGCCTCGTATCATTCATATGGTACAGCCAATTTTGGACAACTAATCCAGAAGAAAAATATTATGATATTCAAGCTTATGATATATTCAACTAGTACACTTAGAAATTCTGGTTTTAATTAACTAATCAATTGCTGAGAAAACTGTGATCATCTTTGGTAGACAATAAATTATACGGAAAACAATGTCTAGGTCAGCTGTCCACTCACATGTAAGTCAAGAACACAACTTACTTTTTTATTAATCCAAGAATGACATCCTAATCAAGCAGTTTGCGTATAGAACAGCCAATACTGCGGTATAAGCTTTGGGTGATTTGTAAACTGTTAATTAAGTGCAGAAAAAACCGTGATCTTCTTTGGTAGCCAATAAATTATAAGGTGGAAACAATGTTAATTAAGGTCAGTCCACTGATATGCAAGTAGAAGAACATAGTTCACTTTTTTATTAATTCAAGAATGACAGCCTTACAAGCAGTTTGCGTAGAGACCACCAAATACTGCTGTAAGCTTTGGAGGGATATAAATTAACAGTTAATTGTACCAAACAACTTGGACGTGTTTCCTGTCTCCTGACTGCAATAACAAAGGCAGAAGTCAATTACGTGAAACATCAGGAAGGGAAATGTTGATTTTATGTTGCAGGATATCATGGCAACAAATCAGAATTCAGAAGTCTAGTGGATATATATGTATACTCTAGCTATAAGGAATATAATGTGTTTCTGTTTACGAGCCACAGAGGCAAATTTCAACTGAAGCTTCCAGCTAAATGTCTGTTGATATTAGGCTGGAGTTACAAGGATAAGTTTATTGATTTTATGTACCATTAATCACAACTTCACAAGCAATGCTTAGGCGACAAAGAGATGACTCTTAGCCCTTTAGATATTGACATCCATTCGTTGTGGCTATGTATAGGTGGTTGTTGCCTGGTCAATGTCGAAAATATGTGTTACTATGTTAGAGTAATCATATGGAATCACCTACGCTTATAGCTTTGCTTAAATTAATAGGCCCAGCTGGTGTTCCTTTGGATTATTGCAAATAATCAAACAGACGGGAGATGTCGAAATGCAAGCCAGTTTTTGTTTTTCCTTGAAGAAAATGAAACAAAAATACCAAAGATCACAGAAGTCTTCATCGTTGACATTTGTGGATCGCCTAAAATCGATCATAAACTTATTTAATTGTATAGGCATGCTTTGAGTGACCATTCCATGCCTCTATCAATAAATAAATGTAATATGTCACTATTAATATTCTATCATATACAGCAACAGAAAATATGATATACCGACAGTTGTTACTGTTGATGAGTCATTGTTTTCCGTATAGATCCAGCGATTAAGTTTTGTTATTCTCATCCATAATTTTCCACAATCATTTTCTAAACTTCCCTCGGATTCCATATATCTTGTTGCTAGTTTTATGATCTTTATAATTAATTAACCCTTCTAGCTGCTTCATGACCACCTAAGCACGTTTGTGGGTTTTATTAATTTCTTTTTAAAAATGTATCCAACGTAACAACAGTTTAGAAAATGGTGACATGATTTTGTTCTAACGCAACACTTGTGCTTTAGAAAAATGAATATCATTACATTATTAGCTAGAAGGCTGGCTGCTCAAGAGCCCGAGGAAGGGTAATAAGTTGTGCTCACCACGAGCAGTAAAAAGTCCTGTTCAAAATTGTTTATTTAGAGTAGACACAAAAGACTGTTGCTGAATTGAAAATAAAGCATGATGTGGTCCATTTTAAAGTTTAACGAAACAAGAAAGAGTAGCAATTCTGCTCTCATTGGACCACAATCATTGATTATATACTTGGCCTTCATTAACTAAAAAATTTGGGGCTCGTTGTCTGAAATGTCTCACCGAAAACCCCATGGCATAAATTCCCTATACTTCTGATAAGAAACAAACTGAAAAAGATAAAACCCCAAAAGAGAGTTAAGGGACATGACTCCAGCTTAATTATACGTTGATCGTATCTAAGATCTTCCTTCTAATACGGAAAGCTTGAGGCTATTGTTGAAATTTCGGCAGATTATAAGATTACGGTACGATATGATTCCAGTGTACATATATAGCATGCACCCTCGGCTAAGCTGAAGCGTATGGTGCAATACCCTACCAAAAACAAGTCAATGAAAGATCGATTGGATGTACGTATGTACATCTGAAGTCTAATCTTTGAATAAAGTACAAAATCAAGATATTTTCTATCAAAAAAGTGCAAAATCAAGATATCATCAAGTTCCACGGTTTCTCAGTGCAAGATAGTTATGGGAGAATGGGATACAATTATTGAAGCAGCTTTGTGTTGGTCACAACTAATACTAGCGGGACCAGCATATATGTACGTAATTTCTTTCTTTTGGGATAAGCATGTAGAAGTAATCTCTAAAGACAACTCTTCCTATTCTAGAAATTAAGAATCTAGTTCTATAAAGCAAGTCTAAAAAATCCAAACACTTCCACCTCTATTTCAAACCTGTTCCCTTAAGAGAAGTCCCATATAAATTAGCAACAATTATATGGGAATGTTATAGGGGGGCTCTGCCATCAATGGTGATGCAAATACAACAGCAAATTTTCTAAGAATTACTAAGGGAAATTGAAAAAAAAAAATCCAACAGAAGATGAGCCCAACCCATTAATTGCATGCGTTTCAAGAAAAAAAAAACAACAAAATTTGCTATAATAAGAGATTATCTATTTTATTTTGGCCAGGGTGTATCATATATGTCTCGCCTCAATACAAAATAAAAAATTAATGATAAAATTTTCAGGGATTAATATTTTTTCGTTTTCGTTTTTCTTCTCTTCCTCTGCACATACATGGTAGTAGTAGTACAAGATACAAGAAAAATTTTTGCTAACAAGGAGTTAGGGCTATATATATAAGAACTACACATGCTAAGGTTTGGTAGCTAGCATTTAAAAGTAACCGATAAAATGTCACTCTTGAGGATTCCCCTAATCAATTGTCAGTGTTAGTTTATTTATAAGAAAATCCCATATTTAACATCATCTTCTGTTTAATCACAATTTTCTAATCATTCCGAAAAGATGGCGAAGAAAACAACGTTATTTGTAGTGCAACTGTCTGATGACGCAAAAGTAATGCAAAAAGCTCACCTACCCTTCCCATTATATTAAATTGCCAATTTGATTAATCTCAACATCAAAACAACATGTACGTACGTACAAACCACAAACTCTAACCAAATCCCCCCAATAAATTAACGTCCATCCTCATCCACGTGATTACTGCACCCTCGCATAACATTATTGCTCTAATTAATTACAAATCGCTGTATTAGAGACCACAACCCATATATAATTTACAACATTAAAACCAATTAATTACATACGGTAAAGAAATTTTTTTTTTCCTCCTCTTGGCTAATCTTAGGTCTGATTATACAATGCTTTGTAGGGTAGTAGTATAGCTAGGTACAGAATACTATGCTACACCAAAGAAAACAACGCCAGAGGAGAGGAGAGGATAGGCTTTGAGGGGGGTGGGGTGATCTAATATAGCCGGCAGCGATCGCTATCTGAATCCAACAAACTCACCACAAAAGAGCCGCGTGGTCTGGCTGACGAGAAGGCCCAAACAATCCCCTTGCTGACATGGCGAGACATGTGGACCCTTACCTGTCGGGTCATGGACAGCCACAGTGACGTGTAATGGGCCCCACGTGTCCCCTCTTCCCCCTCACAGGCATTTGAGACGGACAAATTGTATGCGAATGTCCCTCCGCCAAAGTCCTTCCGAAACGTTTTTACTAACCGGTCCGGCTGCCTACGTGGACATGCGTGACGTGGCATTAGCGACCCATTTGCCTCTCCCTCCCCTCCACTATAAATAGACACCATCAGTACCTTATTTTCTACATTACAATTCAAACAAATCAACACAGCCCCTCTCGTCCTCCCTCATCCCCTCTAGCTAGCTACTTTCCAGAAGCAAAAAAAAAAAAAAAATCTGAAATCACAAATGGCTGTGGATTCAGTTCTTTCATCCACCCATCAAGACCCTGCTTCTGTATGCGAGAAGGATACAAAGGTTCTTCAGTTCATTGAAGAGGTGACAACAAATGTTGATGCAGTGCAAGAGAGGGTATTAAGGGAGATATTGAGCAGGAACATGGAGACTGAGTATCTCCAGAGATTTAATCTTAATGGAGCCACCGATAGGGAGACTTTCAAGTCCAAAATTCCTGTAGTCACTTATGAGGACATTCTCCCAGAAATCCAAAGAGTTGCTGATGGTGACAAATCTCCCATCTTCTCCTCTCACCCTATCTCTGAGTTCCTCACTAGGTAAGCATTAATTTTTGCGTTTAACGGATCCTGATAACATCAGGAAGGACAAAAAAAAAAAAATGTTTCCTTAATTTCCACTTTTTGTTTTATGTGTTTTCTTTTCTTTAAAAAAAAATATAGGAGAAATCAAGATTGTTTTGGGTTTACTAATAAATCGGGATTTTACAGTTCTGGAACATCTGCTGGAGAAAGGAAACTGATGCCGACAATCCATGAAGAATTGGATCGTCGCCAGCTATTATACAGCCTCCTCATGCCTGTGATGAACTTGTACGTAATTCTAACTAATTTACCACTTTAATTCGGGGGCTCTAGTTAAATTACATGCCACGGATTTATATCATCTAATTATATCAAAGTATGCATTTATTTTCTCGAAACTAATAGTATCCTCCTTTCTTTGTAGCTTTGCTTCTTTTAGAAATGATGTCGATCATGTGAGCTATTGGGTTGGTAATTGTTTATTTTTTTTTTTTCTTTCTTGATGTAGATACGTGCCCGATTTGGACAAAGGGAAGGGTCTTTACTTCTTTTTTATAAAGGCAGAGACAAAAACTCCTGGTGGCCTATTGGCGCGACCAGTACTCACAAGCTACTACAAGAGCGAGCATTTCAAGAATAGGCCATTTGACCCTTACAATGTCATCACTAGCCCCAACGAGGCCATCCTCTGCCAAGATTCTTTCCAAAGCATGTACTCCCAGATGCTATGTGGGCTTATCATGCGAGAAGAGGTCCTTCGAGTTGGTGCAGTCTTTGCTTCTGGCCTTATTAGAGCCATCAGATTCCTTCAGTTAAACTGGAAAGAACTTGCTCATGATATTAAGACAGGCACCTTGAACTCTAAAGTCACGGACCCTTCTGTAAGGGAGTGCATGGCCAAAATCCTGAAACCCAACTCGGAACTGGCAGACTTTATCATCGAAGAATGCTCCGGGGAGAATTGGGAAGGGATTATCGTTAGGATTTGGCCTAACACAAAGTACCTAGAAGTCATCATCACAGGCGCCATGGCCCAATACATTCCAACCCTCGACTATTACAGTAACGGGTTGCCTAAGGCAAGCACAATGTACGCATCATCCGAGTGCTACTTTGGGCTTAACCTTAACCCTATGTGCAAGCCATCTGAAGTCACTTACACACTCATACCCAACATGTGTTACTATGAGTTCTTACCACACGACCCCTCGGCCGCCACTTTATCCCGTGAGACGCCTCCGCGCCTGGTGGACCTTGCCGATGTCGAGCTTGGCAAGGAATACGAGCTCATCATCACCACCTACTCGGGGCTCAACCGGTACCGGGTGGGGGACATCCTCCAAGTCGCCGGTTTCTACAACAAAGACCCTCAATTCCGGTTCATAAGAAGAAAGAATGTGCTCTTGAGCATAGAATCTGACAAGACGGACGAGGCTGAGTTGCAGAAGGCCATTGACAATACAAGCTTGCTGCTACATGAGTTTAACACAAGCGTCGTGGAGTACACTAGCTATGCGGATACCAAAATGATCCCTGGTCATTACGTGATATACTGGGAGTTGCTTGTGAAAGATGCATCGAATTCACCGACGAATGAGGTGTTGAACCAGTGTTGCTTAGCCATGGAAGAGTCGTTGAACACTGTTTATAGACAAAGCCGGGTTGCTGATAACTCAATTGGGCCATTGGAGATAAGGGTGGTGAAGAACGGGACGTTTGAGGAGCTCATGGATTATGCAATTTCAAGGGGTGCGTCCATTAACCAGTATAAGGTGCCAAGATGTGTTAGCTTCACTCCCATAATGGAGTTACTTGACTCCAGAGTGGTTTCTAAGCATTTTAGCCCATCCCTTCCACATTGGACCCCAGAGCGACGACATTGAGTACAAGGAAGATTAACAAAATTGAAAATCTCAAGCGCAAAAATAAACAAATAAAATTAGAAACCATCCAGGGAAGGGCGGCAGCTATATCCTTGGGAAGATAGATTATCATCTCCGGTGACAGCACCTAGTCTATATATATGTCTGTGCTTTTTGGCTTGATTTTTTTTTTTATTCTCTTTCTATTTTTAGCTTTTTAAAGTGCCCTTGCTTTTTTAGTTCTCCTCTTTTATTTGAAATAGCGCAGGGTCTGGGTCTGCTTTCCTGTAATCAATTCACATGATCTGTCCTGTGCATGATGTAATTGTTCTTTGATGTTTGTTTGTCCATGGTATCTTTTTCTCTGTTTTCCTTATCGTCCACTTTTCCCAGCTTTCTTAAAGAAAAGACGTTCTAAAAGTATTCCGTCACTAACAGCGCCCTTTGCTTCTTTTATGCGTATCAAAATGACTAGTAGTCATTTTGTTGATGATGGTTTAGTTCTGCCTTTATGTGCATGGATTTTAGTGCACGTGCTATATATTCCTGGGCTATGGCTAGCTTCAAATATTCTTGTTCTTTATGTCTTTTGCGTGCATTAATCAATTCGTGATCTCCTGTGATTACTGGGCGTTATAGACTTATAGTACTATTATTCAAGTCTCTTGTTTGGAAGTATATCGTGGGCTTTTAGTGACTGGATCGATACGTAATCTATATTGTCATTTACGGAATCAGTACAGATTCGTTTTTCAATTACATTTAAATTGGAAAATTCAATTCCAATTATTACCAAACGAGAAAGCGAAAAGGAGGAGGTGCTAACCAATTCCTTTGGATTTAGTGGTACGGTAGCACAGTAGTCGATGGGACTGAAGCCTTCTATTTTATACCTTTGAATCTTCAAATGATCGGTGCTATAAACAAGTTGTTGACCGAAAGAAAAAAGATGAGTGCAAACCAGAGAGACATTTCAGCCCCCAAAGAAACACACACACACACATTAGCACATGGATCTGTAAATTATGGGCTGGATGTAACTAGACGGCCCAAATGTGATTTTTTTTGGGTTGAAAAATATGATATTATTCGTACTGCCTTTTTTTTTTCCGAGAGAGAATGACAGAATTCAAGAATGTTCTTTCCTCTTCAATTAAATATATGTTTCAACTTCTAAATATGTTCAAATTGACCTAGCCTCGATATCCAAAAGGTAAATTAAAATGGTTAACTTAAGTCAAAAAATTGAGACTAATTATTAGTAACAGGAAAGTACATAATACGGAATAAGAGAAAGCTTAAAGCCAAGAAAATTGACCACCGAAACATCAAATTTAGCCTTTTTCTTTTCCACTCACTTGGGCATCCTGTTGCTAAAATTCGGGTTAAAGCGACCCCTTTTATATAAAAGCAAAACTTTGGAGGTTGCTAGTGTCGCTTAAAGGTGCATGCATTCCACCTTCTAAAAGTAAATCTCTACTGCTGGGTTATCATTTTTGGACACCCTTCGAGTAGACCAAATAGTCATAACTAATAGTCTTGATGATTAGGTCTAAACACAAAACTGAAAAAGTTCTCAAATCCAATCTAGAGTCTCAGAAAAGCATAACAACCATTAGGTGGTTCAAGTACCCAATAAGATTGGTAATTAAGAAAAGAAAACCTTCATCCAACACGAGGATGATTGTCTTGTCCCTCTCATTTTGGACATTATTAATACTACTTAAGTTTGGTAAAAAGCTTTGCCTCACAAATGATAATTAGATCCGTCTACCCGTCATGTAGCCGCTCATCATTGAACCGCCTGCTTCAGTTTCCGCTGCATTCGTACCTGAAGTTCCCTACACTCACAGAGTATATATGACCAACAAATTAATCTTTGCCAAGAACTATATAGTGAATCTATAAACAAATTTATTAAATAGAACAAAGAAGGGGAGGCTGAAATTTTCTCTTTGAAATAATCATTGTTTAATTAATCTGTTATCATATATAGTACTAGTCAATGTAGAAGAAAGTTTTAGCATGTGAAAATCATTTATGTAACTCCCATAAACTTTGTACCTGTTCAATGATATTCGATGAGGAAGGCAAGCTAAACCCATTATTAGCAAATTGCTCCCAATGAGGTTGGATCAGGTAGTCATCAATATCTAGCCCGTCATTGAGTAGAGAACAAGAAGGGTATTGGTAACCATCAAACATATCAAACGATGGCTGCAGGATTTCAGCTGGAAGTTGAGGTTGATTGCTGTAATTACAGGGAAAAAAAAAATGTTATAACTTGAAAACCACAACACTCTTATACGGGATGGTTATCAAGAAATTCCTATACACTAATTCTTTTTCCTTTTTCAAACTAAGGATGCAGTGTACTGAAATAAAATCAACATTTGGTACCGAGATCTTAGTCAATAAGACCTCATTAAGATAGGAACGCTTTAAAAGTAACAACGGGTAGCAGCCCTGTATAGGAGAAGTTTTAGAGAAGGCACTTAAATTAAAGTACTTGGATCACAAAAAGAATATAAAGTTAGTCAGACATGGGCACATGGCCCATCAGGCAGTTAAGGGCAAGATATACAGAGCACCACACTCAGTCAGTTGCAGAAAGAAAAGAAAAAAGTGTTCAATAAACTCATCCAATGACATGTGAATATTTTTTTCCTCATATGTAATTACTGAATTAAGACTTCACAAAATCAATAATTATAGGACAATTAGTCAAGGCTTGAGGGCTAGTCAGGCCGGTGGTTGCTTGTGGTTGTGGATATGGCCATGGGTGAAGCTTTCCCATACAGTTATGCAGCAAAAAGACTCTCCTAGCTAAGTGCTAGCAAGAGGAGAAGGCAAGACACAACTTTAAGGCATGCTATATTTGATCACAACTTTAAGGCTTGTAGTATTGGTAATGTTCCATGCACTCTGCTGGTTTTATATTCTGGGCAACTGATGTTGGGCCTCAGGACTTGTTATTGGGCCTTACTGCAGGCCTGTATGTTTTTCATCATTGAACTATGAAATGCTATCTACCGTTCAAAAATAGGCTTAAGATTCCCAAATACATTAAATCTTAACCAAATAGAAATAGAGTATGATTCTTCTACTACCATTAACTTGAGTAATTAACTTCTGGTGTTCTAATGGGAAACTGACTCGATCTCTAGTGCATAGTTAATAGGCTCAGATTGGTTTTAAAACGGTTTTCATTATTTTGCAATCATAAATGAAGTGAAATGAAAAAATTTTAATGAATTCAATCGAATTTCAATTTTTTTAAAAAAATAGAAACAGTAAAACGCAGCAGGTAATTGTGGTTGATTACAATTTACATCTCAGATCAATCCTTAACCTGATGACCTATGTTTCTTTCTCAGGAGACACCTGGCATTCTTCTGTTGTTTTACTAACCCATTCTTGCTAATTTTATGAACATTCCTTTGCGATTTGAATATCTTTTAGGGACATGCATTTTATCAGAAAATAACAGGATTAGATGCTGCAGAGGTTATTTAAAGACCAGAGACAGTGTGTGTGTCTTAGTACTCAATATTGGACAAACTCCCCAAACGTAACCCATTCAAAATTGAAGTGATTCCGCCAAAAAAAAGATAAATGAAGTGATTAATTACCTGATTACTTGGTATCCACTTGAACCCATAACATTCATTGCCGGGGTTCGGGGATCGATATATTGAGGTCCAGAGCTTTCAATCATCATTCCCTCACCAGCTGCTGCCTCTAGTTGCAGTGACCTCTGTCAAACCAAACAATATGGTTATGATACTTATTAATTGACCAAGTCCTCAATTTTTTTTATTTTTTTTTTTACCAATCGTAACAAGCTTCATTTTGTATCTATAATCATTTATGGAAAGTGCACTGAATTTCACTGGGTGGAACTTTTTCATCGTCAACTGTTGAGCAACTTAAGTTTCTATACATTCAACAGAAGAGCCATGGGTTAATTAGAATTTCGGTTCTTCTTGCACATCTACCTTATTTAGCCAGTGATCTAGGCCTTGTATTTTGCTTGCTAAGTAGTTGTTACAACTTTACTTTTGTACAAATTGTTCGTCTGTTACTGCCAGATATAACTAGATAGCAATTCCAATGATTTCTATATATATTAGAACTCCATTGTAATTGGATAAAGGATCAACAGTACTGATCATTATGATATACCAAGTACTAGCTTACCTCTAAAACCAGGTTAGCGTATTCACTAGTTTCCAGGTTTTGCTGCAAAAATTAGTATATAGAAGCATTAAGGATTATGCGAACAGATGAAGGATTTAATTGGATAAATCTTCAAATATATAACACATACCTTGCGAAGTTGGAGACGCCTTAAGCTTTCTTCCAAGATGGTCTCTTGGTATTGAGCCTCACTCATTGTTTTGATGTATGGACTTTTTACAAAGTACCTAATTAAGCAAAATCCCCATGCGTTGATGAATTCCTAGTTCTTCATTTTGTTGTGTGAAAATGTGATAAACAATTTATATGATACTATTTTCTTCATGACTCAATATGACTTGGATCCACAATTTTATTTTTTTAATAGTAGTTGATGATTGCGAGACTTGAATCCAATACCTCATCCCTCTTGCTACACAAGCACATTGGTTCCACAATTTCATTTACATAGCATATATACTAACATACACATGCAAGGTTCTATCAAAACGGACGAGTTTTTTTTTGATGCTAACGATGATTATATTGATTAAACAGTATATACAAAAATCTGCACAAAAGCTGCAGCAACAAAGAGCTGCATAGTTCAAAGGCAGATATATCACAGTAAAGCGAGAAAATGCAACCGACTAACAAACAGCTATCGTGCTATAAGGATCCATGTGGTAGACGTAGGAGCTGGTGCGTGGGATCAGAAAGCATTACATTCAGCCATTTGTGGGAGCGAGTTTCATAAGGTTTCGATGGGGGGCTGTCCACTGTTTGATGGTTTCAGCATTGGAGATAACACATGAGGCACTGTATGGAAAGTCGTGTTGCAGAGATTTGATCCATGTGGTGGTGTGAACTAAGGCAATGTCCTTAACTCTATCCATATCAGCTTCCAAGTTGTTAAAAACCCTCCTATTTCTTTCCAACCATATTGACCATAGTACTGCATAGGCGATAGCCGTCCATGATGACCTGCTGCAGTTGATAGGGGAGGCGTAAGACCATTGCAGCAGAAAGTCATTTAGGGTAGCAGGCATACACCATTGAATTTCCCACCATCTGCAAATCTTGCACCAAATAGACCAGACCATCGGGCAATGGAGGAGAAGATGGTCCCTGGATTCAAGGTGTCTCTTACATAGGGAGCAAATGGAGTTTGCTAGGGTGATAATACCGCGATGTCGCAGGACGTCCTTTGTGGGGATTGCATGATGTAATGCCAACCAGAGCCAACACTCAATTTTGAATGGCGTTAAAGATAACCATACAAAAGGCTTGCTTCGGCTGAGACCCGCCCGAGCGTATAATAGCCTCCTT
>JAKUCV010001080.1:3115-29965 GCA_028386065.3 Turnera subulata | reverse complement strand
ATCTTTTTTGCTACGGCTACCGGGAGGCGAAAAAGGGACATGTAGTACAGGGGCAGTCCACTGAGAACAGATCTAATGAGAGTAACTCTTCCGCCTAAAGAGAGATGCTTGCCTTTCCAGCTCTTTAGCTTGCGTGAGAATTTATCCAAGACCGGTTCCCATGCTGCAACTCGGTTCATATTTGCGCCAAGGGGGTAGCCGAGGTACTTGAATGGGAGGAGTTCCACTCGGCTATGTAGCGTATTTGCAATCTCTTGAACTCGGGTAGATGATAATCCAATCCCGATAACGCTGCTCTTAAAGAAATTTATGCTTAAGCCTGATAAGGCTTCAAACACCCTAAGACATCGCTTAAGGTTCAGCAAGGATTGGACATCAGCTGGTGAGAAAAGAATGGTGTCGTCGGCGAACTGTAGGATTGACATGTTGACACCGTGAATGGATATCTCTTTTATCAGATTTGAGGAGACCGCCTTGGAGAGAATACGGGGCAGACCCTCCGCAGCCAGGATAAATAGAAAGGGGGAGAGGGGGTCGCCTTGCTTGAGGCCCCTGCCCATATCGAACTCCTCGGTAGGCGAGCCGTTAACAAGAACAGCCAGTTTCGATGAGGATAAGCATGCGTCTATCCAACGCCTCCATAATGTGCCGAACCCCATGGCCTCTAGAACCTGAGATAAGTATCCCCAATCAACTGAATCAAACGCCTTGCGGAAGTCAAGTTTCCATATGATGGCCTCCCGCTTATTTTTGCTCAAGGAGTGAACCACTTCATTGGCGACAAAAGCGCAGTCAGTGGTACTCTTCCCCTTGATAAAAGCCGATTGTTGCCATCCAACTAGAGTATGCAGAACAGCCCTGAGTCTCATGGCAAGCAGCTTGGAGATTATCTTGTATAGCCCGTGGACTAGTGTGATGGGCCTGAAGTCGTCAAGGGAATCAGCACCAGTCTTCTTTGCAATGAGGGTGATATACGCGGAATTTGCACCCTTGGGTAACCTGGCGGAAGCGTGAAACTGACATACCATATCAAATACGTCAGTTTTGATTAAATCCCAAAAATTCTTATAGAAGGAGAAGCAAAAACCGTCAGGGCCCGGTGCCTTGGAGCTATCGCAACTCCACACGGCGTTCTTGATTTCTTCCAATGAAAACGGTTGTTCGAGCTCCCTTGCAGTGGAATGGTCGAGCTTCTTGAATGTTATGGCCCCGAGGGAGGGCCGGACGTATTTGCTGCTGGAGTAGAGATTTGCGAAGAAGTTTTTTGTCTCCTCTTTAATAGATGTCGGATCGGTAAGTACTTGGTTATTGGATCTGATATGGCAGATTCGATTCTTGGAGCCCCTGATGCAAGCCGAGATGTGAAAGAACTTTGAGTTTCTATCCCCTAGTCTGCACCACTTAATTCTCGCCTTTTGGTGCCAAATAGCCTCCAGTTGTTTGGACTTCGTATCAAGATCGGATTTGAGGTTGTGAAAAGAGGCTAGCTCGCTGTGGGATAGCTCACGAATTTCTGAAAGCTTGTCAAGACAGTCTATCTCCTCCTGAATAGACGCAATACTAGCATTGACGTTCCCGAAAACCTCTTTGTTCCATTTTGCCAAGCTCCGTCTCAAGGCACCGAGTTTTTTCAAAAGGCAGAACTTGTAGGGGAAGGTGTTTTCTATCTCAGCCCACATGCCCTTAATGCAATCCCGGAAGCCCGGATGATCCCACCAAGCTGCCAAAAATCTGAAAGGTTTCATGCCCCAATCCACGGAATCCTGAGATAGTATTAATGGGCAATGGTCTGAGCTTTGCTTGCTGCCCGTACTAAGGGAAAGTCGCGGAAAGAAGAGAGACCATTCACCTTCAGCAAATACTCTGTCGATTCGACTTGCTGACCTGCGGTTCCCCCATGTGAATAGGCGACCTTTCAGATCAAACTCAATGAGATTCAAGTGTTGGATGAAGCTTTGAAAAGCCGCCGCGCCTTTCTTACTTAATCTGCCACTTTTTCGGTCAGAGGCCGCCAAGGTTTCGTTGAAATCTCCAAGAACCAACCATGGAGCCGAGAAAGATGACTTCATGAGGCGTAGATCATCAAACATCCGGATTCGATTATTGATACCGCTGGCACCATATACACCACAGATGACAGCCTTGTGACCGGAAGATGTAAGCACGCCTTCTAGCATTATCCAATGGTCAGTACAATGATTCCGAAGAAGCTGAAAAAAGTCGCAGTCCCAAATTAAAAGAATTCCACCAGCAGCACCCCTGGCCTCAGTCTGACAAAAGTCGATATTTCCAGGACCCCATAGTTTGTGGCAAAAGGGCAAGTCAACCTTCGAACATTTAGATTCACTGAGAAATAAAAAATTTGCGCGAGATTGAGCAACAAGACGCCGCACATGTGATTGTTTCCTGGAGGAGTTAATCCCTCTGATATTCCATGAGATGAAAGAAAGCATAGAAAAATATCAAGACACAATAGGCGAGGGATCAACCTAGGATGAGGCTCTGGACCTCACCCATTCAAAAACTTCAGAGTCGACTAAATTCGCCACCAAATTTTCACTTTCGTCTAATGCTCCTGACCTGTCCCAACCAATTATATCCCCAACTCTATTTGTTTCTTGCACTTCAATTGAGTTGAAAGAGACAGGGAAACACTCACCAGAGTCGGCATCGGACAGCACACGCTTGTTCATTCTGATAATGTCCGATTCTGTTACAGACATCCGGCTCTCTGGAGTGGAGATAATACTGCCGTTCTTCGAAAGGAACTTGCTCTTCCGCTGAAACCCCATGGATTTAAAGTTCTTCGGTAGCCCCATGGATTTTAGAATCGCCTGAACTTTCCTTTCAACCAGTTCTTGAAGAGAGGAGTCCTCTTGTGAGCTTGCCAGGCTGTGATGATCATACCAGATAGAAGAGGACATCTGATATGATCCAGAGTGGCTGGAGGGTTCTGGAAAATCAAAAGGTTTAGCCGGGAAGGGGGTGGGGGTATGGCTATTAGAGGAACCGATGCTTATGGAGGAAGGGGTGGTGAGATACGGTACCAGTGGAAGAACATGGCTTAGAGTTGTGGATATCTCACGGTTTTGGGTCACAGATGGTAACATAGAGGTTGGGTTGGAGATGGGTGTATGGGCATGATCAGGGTTAGGGTTAGGGCCTATGGCGAGAAGTTGGGCTTGTTTTGAGGCTGGGCTTGTGAGGTGGGTTTGGGCTTGGTTGGAGGTTTGGTCAGTGGCTGGAGTTTGAACCTGGATAGGGCCATGTGAAAAAGATTGTGCCTTTTGTGTTGTGGGGTGCCCAATTTGATTGGGAGAATCGTTCTGACCCATAAGGGGAGTGACACCAGACAATTCGGAAGGAATCGTCTTTGGTGATTGTGTAAATGTGTTCTGAAAAGGTGCCTCATCACGCCCGACAGTCTTTTCGATAATAGGACGAAGATTAAAAACATCTTCAGATAACGAGGTATTTTTGTGAGTTGATTGGGTCGAATTGTTTGGGGGCGAGTGAGGATTCATGCGTTGTTGAAGTGATGAGCCATGCGCAGCACGTGCATGGGTCGATGCCAGAGAAGCTTCATCGGAGCTAGGCCGGGGAAATTGCAGCGATGACCAATCCCAACCCAAGGGGTCAGACTGAGACTCAACCACCCCAATATCAAAAGACTTGTCTCCTACCGAAACGGTAAGAGCACAGTTGATGAAACAAGAGGAGTTGGTGAGAACAAGTATTTCTGCTACATCCATGCGATCCATGGACATGGTCTCACGACTCCAGTCTACCATGGATCCAATTCTGCTCGTGACCGCTTGGAAAAAATCCCTGGACCATACATATGGAGGTGAGCCTTTTATATGGACCCAGCAAAGACGATTGAAGGCAGCATCCCCCTCAGTCCATGGACGAAACACGTTGAAAAGCTCTTTGAAAGAGCTTGGCATGTTTGAGGTTGCATTGTGAAGATCTTCTGAAGAGTTAAACCTGATCAAAAAGGAGACACCTCCAATTGGAAGGACCTTAACAATAGTCTCAACATTGGTGAGGATTATGGTGGAGAGGCTCTTAAAGGGAATAGGCTTCTTTAGGACCCCTAAAGCGCATGTTTCTAACCAGGCAGGGCTAGAGTTCTTGGGGATGAAAATTTTGTTTAGGGTAGGTGGTGTAGGAAGGGTAGTTTGCCTTAGTGAGTTATTGCCAGAACTGTTTCCACTAACAGCCTCGGCGAAAGATTTATGGTTAGGGTTGGTGACCCTAGTTGCACCGGGACCGTTTGCACCGGGAACGTTTGTTGGGGCAGCAGGTTTCCCAGTGAAGATTCTCCGGTTTTTTGCCACAGAGGCCTCTAGAGGTATGCCATCAACGTGTAACGAGTTGATGCGTTGAGTTAGGTGCTGTGTAGGTGTGTTGTTTTTGAACCGTACAAAAGCGTATCGTTTGGCATCTCGGTTAGGTTTTCTGGGGATGTAAACATCCATTACCTCCCCATATCTGGACATAACAAGGTGGAGGTCCATAGGCACCCAGCGGGCAGGGAAGTTGGTGACATATATGCTGATGAGTAGGTTGTTGTCGATGGCATTCAGCACTGTCTTCCGGCTCCACTTTGAGAAGTATGGTAGGGTGGGGGTAAGGTTCTGATTGGGGTTTATAGGATAGGTTTGTGTCGAAGGGGGTAAGGGAGGTGAGGTGGTTGATGTTGAGGTGACCGGAGGGTGAATTTGCAGGTTAATTTTAGAGTGGACAGGGAGGAGACCACCTGGAAGACCAGGGGACATGGGTTGTGAAAGGAAGGGTTGAGAGAATCTTCCCATAATCAAATTTCCGTTCACAGTTATACAGTTGAGTGTGATAAAAAAAAAAAAAAAAAAAAAAACGGACGAGTAATCAATGTGATTTCATGTACTATATATAGTTGTATGGATCACATAAAGTATATGTATATACCTTAACTGGTTCTCGATGTCTTCTAATTCAGAGCTGGTTGCATTTATGTCATGTTGAATTTTCTGTAATCCAAGCAGATCTATTAATTTTGCTCAATATGGACTTGAAATTTGGAAAAAAAATGGTGTGGCATATATACCTCAAACTCAGGTTCTGATCCTATCCTGCTGCCACCACTGCAGTCAAATAGAAAGTAAAATATTATAAGTAGACCAAACTACTTAATCAAACTAAAACAATAATTATATATCGGTTAACTAATAAATTAAAAATAGAACATAGACAAGAGAATCAACCCAGATGTAGCTAACTGATGGTATATGCTTCTTTCAGCCCACATTTGAGAAATAGTCCGCTGGATTAACTGAAACAAATCAATAAATTAAATACCATATTTGTTATTCTAGAGCAGATCCTTTGGTTACACACAATACATATATATGAGAAAACTTGACCAATGGTGTGATTTATGATAAGTAATTAAATACCTCTTGATTGCGCAGACTTGAAATAGCATGGTGTAGATCAGGAGAAGCAGGTGAGGATATCATGCCAAACAATCATCAACATCAAAGTTAGCATTTCAAGTTAAGGTTCCAACAAGATTTATTTTTGGAGATTTAATTCTAGGAGTTTTTTTGCATGCATAAGTGTGCTATTAATGAAATAGGAAAAGACTTTGCTATGAGAGCATGGTAAGATATCTGGTATAACTATCTCTACCCAGGCCTTACCCATCGAACAACATTGATGAAAAATGATATTTATGAAGCATATCTAAATGATTACACCAAGCAAAATCAGTCGTAACAAAAAAATTAAGAAATGATGTGTTTTGAGACGTGAATGCATGTGTTTTTCTGTCTTTTATGATTGAGATGCTTAGGGAATCTTCAAGTCAGCTTACACATATATATCAACATACGTGATGATATGATTTTCTACTTCTTGGTGTTATGGTTAAGACAACAAGACCATATGAGACTACAATGGGAAAAGGAATGTTGAGAAAAAGGAATAGAAATCATACATCCAATTGGTTCCACCACAAACAATCTCACCGTATTAATTATGTCTTCGACTGTAATCAACCAAACATAAAATAAATAATATTCTGTTTTCTAATTCAAGTGGTATTGATGTCCCCTCTAAACTTGAGGTCTCGAGTTCAAAATCCAATCTAGCCTTTAAAACCAAAGGAAAAACATAACCTAAAGACATGGTGCACTAAAATGTGCGCCCTCGAGATCTAGGACCGAACTTTTAAACTCTTAGATGAAATCTAATCTAAGGGAGGTGCCGCCACATTACAACTAATGTTGACGAAATCTAATTAAAACATAGACGTATTCTTATAATCTACCAACACAAAATGAATTATATTCATTCCATATTTCGATCATAAGTGCAACCAAACATAATCTACAGATACCTGGCGTGTCGGGATCCAGTTATCTTTACTAAAGCATAGCGCACTCTAACGACTCTTGTCGGGATCTAGATATCTTTATCGAAGCATGACGCACTCCAATGATTCCGATTACTTTAACCGTTACCGGAAAATTTATTTCTAGACCGGATATTTAAGGTATTTTCAAGATTCAATCTTTTCAAAATGCTTTAGGTCAAGATACAATCATACCATCCACGTTGTTGCTCGGGCAGACTAACAAAGTGGTCAAGAATCTCTTCCCACCTACAGACCACAAATCCCAGAAAACAAACATCAGACAAAAGTAATCTAGCTAGAGCATGAATCAATTAAGATAATCAAATGGAAATAAATACCTTTTCTTTGCATCGAACAGTATAAGTTTTCCCGCTGGAGAAAAAATGATAAGAACAATCTCTATGTCACAGAGAGTGGAAATCTCATAGGCTTTTTTTACAAGCCCGCTTTTCCTTTTTGCAAAAGTGATATGTTTGTGCGTTCTATTCTCAATTTTCTTAAGCTGCACTTTGGATCTACCCATTTCCTTCCCTTCTATTGCCTGGAAGAGTATCCTTTCCCTTCTATATACTTCCTCAACTCCAAGTTTTCTCTTATATCCGCAACGCTAAATCATCAAGAACACTGGAACTAGTAAGAGACTTTTACTTCTTTCCATATTCATCTTACATGTGTCATGCATTCAAAACGTTCCCAAGTTAATTAAAATTTTTTAATTTTTACAGCATATTTATGTGCTTGCACTAGCAAGAAATCAAAAACTTCTCCTTTAATTCTTGGAATTATTCAATTTTTCCTAATTAAAATTCCCTCTGGTTTTGTTCTTTATCATGAGTTATGTTGTGACAAAGTCTTCCTTTTATACTTAATTATTTTCATTTATGAGAAAAAAAAATGAAACAATAGTTTGACTAGAAAATTTTGGCATATCTAAGAGCTTTTTTAATTAAAAAAAATCCCCTCGAAGTTATCCTTTCGTAGAAAGAAAAAGGATTCGATCTCTGCTTATGATGCATATAATATAGCTTTTTTTGTGAAATATTGATATGATTAAGTTTTCCCTAGTTCAGAAAAGTAAAAGGGAATCAAGTTCTTCTTTTAACATGTAAACGAAACGGATTCGACTCGATACCTATGATGAATATAAGTATATAGCTTTTTCTTATAAATTTGGATATGAATTAACATTTCAATTGTCAGAAAAGTAAAACGAAATCAAGTTCATGGTTGTTGTGCATTTAACTGTTCAACAATTGTCAAATCTGCTCATGTGGATTCTCTCTTTAATGGCATTAAAGACAAAAAAAACAAACAAACAAAAATGAAGAAATATGATGAACATCCAGGCTGGATATACACGAAGAGCCTTGTCCAACTTACTTGCCTGTTTTGTGAGCATTAAGACTAAAGACAATTATCAAGAACATCCAATGGCCAGATATGTGCTTTAGGTGCTTTCCTATTCTAGAGATATGTGAATTTTTCATAGCCAACAAATAATAAATGGCTGTTTTTGGCCACGACATGCTATTGGTCAAATAATGGCAAGATTAGGAAATTTTCCTTTTTTCTCCATCCCAGCAATATTTAAAATGTGCTTTTGGCAAGTAGCACTAATATCCAATGTAATCATAGCAAGTTGCCAAGTATCTGTGGATTGAGTTCTCATTGATGTTGTCTTAAATAAATTGTAAACTTTACTTACCACTGGGAATACTTAGTCTTTTATTATTGTATTTCCTTTATATGTCTTTTCATTTTGTTATTTTTCAACCCTCATAAGAAAACATAGTTCATTAATATTCATAATGGAAATACAAGCATGTAAAGGAGGAGCCTCATTAAACTAAGTATTTATTTATTTAATAAGTGTGTGTTGTTGTAGGAGTCTTAAATCTAAAAGGACTAGGTTTTATGATATTTATATTACACTATATAAAGAGACATATCCTAGTATTTTGTGTGTGGTTTTTACAAATAAAATAAAGTGTGTTGGTGCTGCGCATGTTCTCTCCCTGCTAACAAGTGGTAACGGAGCTAGAACGAATTAAAAAAAGTGGGTCGATTCAACCGTAACGGCGTTTCGATTTTGGAGAGATAGTGGTGTTATTGTTCTTTGTCTTTTGTGAGGCCTTGCATGTGACGAGGCGACGACTTGTAGGCTTATTTGTTCTAATGGCAAAACAAACGAAAGGAACAAGTGTTCTCGTTAGAAGACGAAAGGGAATTGAACTTCAATTGTTTTGTTTTGATCAAGAATTGTTGAAGCGGTCAGACCAAATAAAAGGAATTGCAGAAGCGGATAAATCCTTGTTTTTTGGTTGACGAGTCCTTTGTTTTTTGGCAAATTGGGCAGCAGGTGTGTTTTCTTTTGGTGAAATCGGTGCGTGGCTTGCTTTTATTGAGAAATATATTTTTTTTCCTGGCAGTAGTGCGGGTGATACAATTGATTTATCATGGCTACAAAATCTGCTGAATGTGGTGTTTTTAAATTCAATGGCAAGGATAATTTTTTGGTCTGGCAAAGGCAGATGACGACCTTCTTTAAACATGTTAAAATTTGGGATGTTGTTGAGAATGGACCAGGGAATCCCGCAGAAGCTGCAAAGTTGGAGAAAGATAATGATGCACGTTATTACCTTGAACAAAAGGTAGAACTCCCCATCTATGAAAAATTTCTGGATGTTGTCACTGCAAAAGAAATTTGGGATATTTTGCAGAATTGTTATGGTAGTTTTGAGATTGTGAAGAAGGTCAATTTGCAACAGTTGAAGGCAGAATTTGAGCTTATGCAGATGAGAGCAGATGAAACCATTGATGATTATTTTATTCGAATACAAGCGTTGGTGAATAAGATGAATTCCAATGGTGAAAAGAAGACAGATCAACAGGTTGTTGAGAAGATTCTCCGTAGCCTGCCAAGAGATTTTGATTATAAAGTAACAGCCATTGAAGAAAATCAAAATCTGGAGACCTTGTCAATTCATGAGTTGCAAGGTAAGTTGATTGTGCATGAGAGTCGGTTGAACTCTAGGAAGCAAGCAGAAGAACCCCAATCTCAGTTGCATTCGGCTTCTCAGAAGGAAGAAAATTGCAATAAAGTTGCATATAACTACCCAGGCCACAGTAGCAGAGGTGGCAGAGGTGGTAGAGGTAACCGAGGTGGAAGAGGTGGTAGAGGAGGCCGAGGCAATAGAGATGGTGCTGATTACAAACAGAATGCTCAGATGAAGTGTTTCAAGTGTGGAAAATTTGGGCATGCTCAGAAAGAGTGCAAGTCTCATATTCAGTGCAGGCTGTGTGGCAAGTATGGGCATTATCAGAGGGAATGCTGGAATAATGGCAATCAACCACAAGCAAAGTTTGTGGATGGTGGAGCTGGAGGCTCTAATGGTACAGAGACATTGTTACTAGCAAGTCGCAAGACAGAAGCAGCAGAGAAGAACAGGTGGTTCTTGGATACTGGTTGTAGCAATCATATGTCTGGCAACAAGGAAATTTTCTGTGAGTTGGATGAGACTTTTCACACAACAGTTACACTGGGTGATAAGACTAAAATTCATGTGAAGAGGAAAGGGAGAATTGAAATAAAGCTGAAGAATGGCTCTGTCAACTATATTTCTGAGGTGTTCTATGTGCCAAATTTGTACCAAAATTTATTGAGTGTGGGGCAGTTAGCTCGAAAGGGCTATGAGGTGGTATTCAGTGGCAGAGTTTGCACAATCAAAGATGACAAAAAAGGGCTAATAGCAAAGGTAAACATTGCTGAAAAATGGTTGTATCCTATGCTTATTAACTACAATGATTTACCTTGCTTTAGTTCTGCCATTAGTGGTGATGATTGGCTTTGGCATATGAGATTTGGGAATTTGAATTTTGGAAGTTTGAAGTTTCTTGCTCGTAAGGAGATGGTTTCTGGATTGCCACATATTGATTTCTAATACAGAGTTTGTGAATCATGCACTCTCGGCAAGAAGCATCGTGATCCTTTTCCTACAGGAAAAGCTTGGAGAGCCACACAACCACTACAACTTGTCCATTCAGATTTATGCTCGGTGGAAGTTCCTTCAAATGGAGGCTGCAGGTACTTTATTACCTTTATTTATGACTTTAGTAGGAAGACATGGGTGTATTTCTTGAAGAATAAATCTGATGCTTGTGGTGCTTTGAAGAAATTTTTGCTCTACATTCAAAGACAAAGTGGTCATGTAATTAAGACTTTGAGAACTGACAGAGGCACTGAGTATATTGTTTGTGATGATTTGAACCAAAATGGTGTGAAGCACCAGTTGACAGGAAGGTATACTCCTTAACAGAATGGAGTTGCAGAGAGGAAGAATAGAACTGTGATGGATATGGTTAGGAGTATGTTGCATAACAAAAATTTGACTAAAAATTTTTGGCCAGAAGCTGATTATTGTGCTGTTTATTTATTAAACAGGTGTCCTACTAGGAGTGTTGATGGAAAAACACCTCAAGAAGCATGGACTGGTCAGAAGCCGAATGTCAGTCACTTGAAGGTGTTTGGTTCCATTGCTTATGCTCATATTCCAGACGCATTGAGAAAGAAGCTAGATGACAAGGCAGAGAAGTGTATTTTCCTTGGGTATAGCCATGCGACAAAGGGATACAAGTTGTACAATCTATTGACGAAGAAGGTGGTGATTAGCAGAGATGTTACGTTTGATGAGCAAGGAGTTTGGGATTGGTCATCTGCAGATTCACAGCCAATCCCACATTACTTAGTCACTGAGAGAGTTGAAGTAGAAGAAGCAGAAGATGAAGTTGAACAAGCGGAAGAACAAGTTGCACAGCCTCCACCAACACAACAAGCAGTTCCAGGTCGTCCACAACGTAATCGACAAAGGCCTACACACTTGCAGGATTATGTTGTTGGGAATGACAATGATCCCAGTGATGAAGAACAGATGGCACACTTTGCTTTATTTGTTGACTATGATCTCCTATTATATCAGGATGCTGCAAAAGATGATCGTTGGATTCAGGCCATAGATGAGGAGATACATACCATCGAGAAGAATAAAACATGGGAGTTGACTTCATTACCGGCTGGAAAAGAAGCCATTGGTGTCAAGTGGGTGTACAAAACCAAGTACAAGCCTAATAGAGAGGTGGAAAGATACAAGGCAAGATTGGTGGCAAAAGGCTACAAACAAAAGCCAGGTATTGATTACTTTGAGATTTTTGCTCCTGTGTAAGGCTTGATACTGTGAGAATGATAATTTCTATTGCTGCACAAAGTAATTGGAAGATTTATCAAATGGATGTGAAATCTGCTTTCTTGAATGGTGTGCTTGAGGAAGAGGTGTATGTTGAACAACCTCTTGGTTATGTGAAGAAGGGGGAGGAAGAGAAAGTTTTCAGGTTGCAGAAAGCCTTGTATGGCTTAAAACAGGCACCTAGAGCTTGGTACAAGCGAATTGATTCTTATTTTATTGAGAATGGCTTTCACAGGTGTCCTTATGAGCACACTTTGTATGTGAAATCTAACAAGCAGGGAGATGTGACTATTGTGTGCTTGTATGTTGATGATATGATTTTCACTGGTAACAATCCTGAATTGTTGATGAAGTTCAAGAAAGAGATGATTGCACAGTTTGAGATGACATATATGGGTTTGATGTCATATTTTCTTGGCATTGAGGTGAATCAGATGCAGGGAGGCATATTTGTTTCATAGAAAAAGTATGCAGGTGATGTGTTGAAGAAGTTCAAGATGGAAAATAGCAATCCGATTCTAACTCCAATGGAGGAGAGATTGAAGTTAGAGAAGGATGGCAGTGGTGACTTGGTTGATGCTACCAACTTCAAGAGATTGGTAGGAAGCTTGCGGTACTTGACAGCTACAAGGCCAAACATTGTCTACAGTGTTGGACTTATGAGCAGGTTTATGGAGACTCCACGACAGTCTCATTGGCAAGCTGCAAAGCGCATCCTGCGCTATGTCAAAGGTACATTGAATGATGGCATTTTCTATTCTGCTACTAACAGTGTGGAGCTTGTTGGCTATGCAGACAGTGATTGGGCTGGAGACATTGAAAAGAGGAAGAGTACTTCTGGGTTTGCTTTTCATCTTGGTTCTTGTGTGTTCTCTTGGTCATCCAAGAAACAACAGGTGGTTGCATTGTCTACAGCTGAAGCAGAATGCATTGCAGCTGGAAATTGTACTACTCAAGCAGTATGGTTGAGGAAGATGCTTAGTGAGCTGAAGCAGTTTCAAGAGAAGCCTACTACAACGTATTGTGATAACAAGTCAGCCATTGCATTGTCAAAGAATCCAGTGTTCCATGGTCGCAGCAAACATATTGACATCAAGTATCACTACATTCGTGAGCTGGTGCAAAATAAAGAAATTTTGCTCGAGTTTTGTTCATCTGAAGATCAAGTTGCATATGTGTTCACAAAGCCATTGAAGACTGAAGTGTTCCTGAAGCTCAAGAAGATGATGGGCATGATGAAGCTTGAAGACTTAGTTTAAGGGAGGCAATGTGTCCACATTAAACTAAGTATTTATTTATTAATAAGTGTGTGTTATTGTAGGAGTCCTAAATCTAAAAAGACTAGGTTTTATGATATTTATGGTACACTATATAAAGGGACATACCCTAGTATTTTGTGTGTGGTTTTTACAAATAAAATAAAGTATGTTGGTGCTGCGCATGTTCTCTCCCTGCTAACACCTAGGCATGCTGTGGCCAAAAAAACCAACAGTGCTTGCTCCACTAAATCAAGAAAACTAAAGGGCATGAGGACACGAAATAACCATGCCAGGTTCAATATTGCACTATTGCATTGTTTCAACTTTGTGTTACCCTTGATTTGGGAATTCAACCATGTCGAATTTTGGTTGGATTTCATTCTTATGTTTGTTTTTCTTTTCATGTTTTAGTTTATTTTATTGGAATCCAACGACTCTTTTGCTTATGTGGTAACTTTTTTGGTACCATTTCAATAAATTGGTATCCACTTGACGAATCAAACCACATAACCCACTTGGATAAAACGACCGGTCGGGTTGGGCTTGGGTTAGGTAGTTTGATCTGACAAGTGGGCCTCACTTTGTTGATATGGCAACAAAAAAGTTACTACGTTAGCAAAAGTTCACAGATTACAGTAAAATAGACCAAAATATGAAAAGAGGTGAATAGAGGGATGAAATTCAACAAAAATTTAATACAAAGGGATGAATTTCAAAAGCATGGAATAACACGGATGGAATAAGGCATTAATCCTTTCAATATTACAAAAAAATGAAAAAAAAAAGATCTACCTCCAAATACATCCACGTTGCCTCTGCTTTAAGGCTATTTTTGCTTTTAATTTAAATACCTCACCGTTTTCAGTATCTGTAATGTAACACCCGGGGTCGATGAGGGCGAGAAGTGTACGGCGGTGCCGGGGAATGCACGAAAAAGGAGGCCTCCGGCAGGCTTCTAGATGGAGGGGCACATGAAGGAACCGAATCCACACTCGAATAGGAGAGATCCAGAGACTATGTAGGGATGTAGCTGTATAATTGGGTGATTTCGTAATTATATGGGTATGAGACTGTATAATTAAGAATCACTCTAATAAAGTGATTTTGAGGTTGTACAAGTTTGGGACTGTACAATTGAGAATAGCTTAAATGGATTGGTGGGTACTAACTATATCAACAAGATGCACTTATCTTTTCGGTGCTCATTCCATAAAAACTCCAAAGTTAAACGCGCTTGACCCCATGTAAACTTCTTGCTTTTCAATTCCACTTCACACAACTCGAGCCCACCTGAATTTCCACATGCTTTAACTTCAAGAAAATTAGCACACTCAACATAATTCCATCCATGTTTTTTAGATGATCCAATCCCTCTAACGTTCCATAACAACATTATAAAGATAGGCGCACAGAAATAATGAAGAGCCTGAACTCACCTTCACAGAGCAACACTTGAAGATACCCATTCGACACCTTCTTTTTCGACAAGGCCCTCGACAACCTTTTCCACTTCTACGACATCTAGCCCCAAATCCAACCCCAACTCCTTGCCCACACCCAATTCAATAGATTTGAATGACAAAGAAGGGATATCTGAATCATCCTTTCTTGCTCTCTCCTTTCCTGTTGTGATATCAGCACCTTGAATGGAGTTGTCACCTATATGTAGCAATCTCACGCTTGTCACAGTAACCTTCATTATTTTTTTTTGTTTGGGAAGTTCTATTCAGCTTGGCTCACTCAAGAATCTTTAAAAATTTACTCTCCAAATTTCTTAACTCCGAGTCTGCCAAAGTCCCTTTTTCCGTGCTATATAGGAATAAATTTGTGTAATAAAAAAAAAACACACACACATTCTTGGAAATCTAGAATGTAAATTTGTTTAATTTGTGTAATTTTTTACTTTTCCTTTTCATTGCTATTTCAGTTAGTTTTAAACTATCTTAGAATATGTTTTTTATTTGCGTTCCTATTTGATTAGTTTTACACAGTCTTTTTTCTTTTTTGGTTAGACTATCTTGAATTGAATGTTGTCGGAAGGGTTGTTGGCCAAAATTGGAAGATTAAGTAGAATGCATGATCAAAACAATTGCAATCAGGATATCTCGGCAGAGGGTCAACGTCCAACCCGAATGAAATCAGGTCAACGTCGTCGGTCCACAATGTCCATTGTCTACACCGCTTTAAAATGGCCAACCTACCATTCATATTAAAGTTGCTAGCCAAACCAACAGAATTAGATGAAGAAGCATCAGTATCCCAGGATATTAGCTAGAGAACTACCATTCTTCTCCAAATATGTCATTTTTCATTCTCTATACATACTTTTAACATATGAGTCTGTGTTAAGGGCATTAGCAAAACTGCAGGCCTTTTCTTTCCCACTGGAGCTAAGAAGATTGGTTCTGGGTTCTCTTGAGGTATATATCGCAGAAGTTTAGCATTCAAAATTTTACGTGTGAAATTAAAATGGTCTGCAATTTTGCGCATTACTTACTCTTCATAACAGCCTCATGTTCATTCTTATGGGTATTCTCAAGCACTAATCATTCTTATTTTTTTCAGAATTCTCTACTTTCCTTTCCCTTTTGCAGATGCATGAAAAATAGTACATTAAGCAGATGAACAAGCCAGCAGAGGGGCTAGTTGAATCTACCTAAAGTCGACCTAGTAAAATCAGAATCTTCCCACCTGACCAAGAACAACAACATGAGCTTAACATCTGAGCCAGTAAGCCTTTCTCTATATTTCATTCGAAACATTAAAAGAAAAAGTTTCAAATCGATTAGCCTGTAACTTGTGGATGATCTTAAGATTCCCTTGATGCATACAGGATTACGTGATTGAATGGTACACAGCTTTAAGTTTTCTCGCCCGCATAGTTGCGTGTATTTTTGTTTTAGGTAGGTTTCGTTGCAAAATACACGCAAATCTTTTATTCTCTTGTGTATACAATTCGGGACTTGTTAAGGTTTTTACTTATTAACGTCATGTTATTCTTCAATTATGCAGCCTCATTCATGCTGATAATTTTAATAATTTTGGAAAAATTCATGGCGTTTGTTAATGAGAGGACTGCGGAGGAAATAACAGCAACTGAGACTAATCAAATACTGCAGGAAAAGACTATGGCAATCACTTATGGAACATATGAGAAAGATTTAGAATCAGGAAATTGCAGTACTAGTAGTAGTCATGACACTAATAGCACTACCACCTGGGAAGGATTATACGATGGAAAAGTGTGTGTAATCTGCTACGATGAGGAGAGGAATTGCTTCTTTGTTCCTTGCGGTCACTGTGCTACCTGCTATGTTTGTGCTAAGAGGTACAAATTATTCAGAAATACAATATATATTGATGGCTGTTGCTGCTCTGCCTCTGTTCGTTCTATTGCAAAAGTCTTAGCTTTCAAGGTATACACGTTTTGCAGGATTTCTGATGGGGACAACAGGGTATGTCCTGTATGCAGGAGATTAATTCGCAAAGTAAGAAAAACTTTTTTCCCTAAGTAGAACCAATCATCTAGGTTTTTCCTTGTTCTTGATTATTAATTGTAAACTATATTTTTTGGAGAACTTAATGATTTGTAAACTATAATTGTTACAAGAGGGACCTTTTACGCCCGAGAGAGGTAAAGGATTAAAGCAACATCAGCCAAACTTTCTAATTCATTCGTGGTATTTTAGCTTGTTTGGAATTTAGTATTATTTAAATGTAAAAAATATTGTTTTTTTTTTATGAAAAGGTAAAAAATATTGTTGGCTTGGTGTGCAGTGTTCTCTAAATAAAGTCTAAAGTTTAAATCCTACCTTATATAGAAATACAAAGTTGACTTTAAGGGAAAAAAAAAAAAAAAACAGAGAGGCTGTGACTCGGGTTTCGTGTCAACGGCCAAATGAGTGGCAGCAACCCTGAGAGAACTCGGTCTAGGTCTAGGGAGAGAGGGAGGTTGCCAGTGAGGAGATCCTCAACCTTTCCATCCCACACACAGGCTGCAATCTCACCCATTTCCCCCATCGGAGTTAACTTGGAGGCGGGAATGGAGGAGGAAACTAAGGAAGCCGACGACGGCAGCAGAAGCTTCAAGAAGGTTAGATTGAAGGTATCGCCAGATCCACCACCATAGGAGGCTCGGGATGCAGAAATGGAACTAATCACACCATCCCCTGAGGAAGGACAGGCTAACCTTGAAGGAGACAATTACCGGGAGGAGCCCAAATCGAGTTACCTTGAAAAGCTCACTGGTACCACCAAAGAGACTCAAGATGCAGACCCGTGGGAAGAGGAAGTGGAAGCCGAATATGAAGATGGGGATGTGGTAGTGGTTGAGAGGGACGGAGAAGAGGTCATTGAGCTCTCTGAGTCCTTCTCTAATCGACTGAGGAAACCGTGGGAGAGGGCAGTCGTGGTGAAATTGATGGGCAGGGTAATCGGTTTCAAAACTTTGTTTTCAAAACTGCAAACACTATGGAAACCGAAAGGGCCATTCAAACTCAATGATTTGGACAAAAAAATTTTCGGGGTCAGATTCTGGGAACAAGAAGATTACTTCCAAGCTTTGCTGGAGGGACCCTAGTCGATCTTTGGCCAGGTGCTCTCTGTACAACCCTGGTCCAAGTCATTCAGAGCTTCCTCGAATTCTATAGACAAGGTGGCGACATGGGTAAGATTCCTTGATTTTCCCCTAGATTGCTATCATTCACGTATCCTGCGCACTATGGGCAATTTGGTTGGTGAATTTGTCAAATTAGAGCCTAATCCGGAGAATCCATCTCGAGGTAAATTTGCCAAAGTGGCTGTATGTTTTGATCTTACTAAACCCCTTAAAGGACTGGTGACGGTGGATAATGAATCTTACAAGGTGGTGTATGAAGGGCTCTCGGACATTTGTGGCAAATGTGGCCACATAGGACACCTCTCAGATGGATGCCCGGAGAACCAATCGGCGGGGATCGCCATGTCATTCCCAGATACGCATAATTCATCCACATCCTCACAACCCACAGACCACAACAATGAAGCACACCAAAGCCATCTGGGTTCTGACAAGGGGCAGGAAATCAGAGGTGAATGGATGAATGCACCCAGAAGGAGCAGACGCCCTCAGAAACGACAGGTTGATGGACATGCCATTCCCAGAAGCCAACAAATTTCACCATCAGTCACGAACAGATTCCATGCTCTCGACCAGGATAACCTTGAAACCCCTGGTAGCTCATCACCAACCACAGTCAACACTCAAACCCAGACTAACACACCGTCCAGACATCCCAACCCCAGAAACAACCTCAATCCATATCAGCATAAAACACAGACCAAAAACCATAAACCCCAGAACTCTACTAGTAAGGCTTCACGCCCAGCCCACAACCCCATCTCTTCCCGCCCCCCACTGAACAATATAACAAACAACACAGCCACGCCCACCACACAGGCCCAGCCCACCACCGCCCCTCACACCTAGCAGCCCAAAGTAATCCTAAAACATAACCCATCCCAAGGTGCAGCACCCAGACCTTTAACGGATTTACCGTTACCACCAAAACCTAAACACTCTGGTATCAAACTCACCGAAGGGAACCACAAGGAGATATACTCGACCACCCACTCTCACTCTTCTACTGCTCACATCTCTACCCTCAACCGCCCATACAACTGTTCCCCAAGTACATCCACGGGTAGCATTCCAAGGGAACCACCTGACCCGGTACACCGTAACCAGTTGCAGGACCCAGGTGGTAATCCCACCCAGACCACGCGCCAACAGTTACAGCTTCGAGCTCAGGATGATATGGTAGTGGATGTCGTTATCCCGTGCCCCAATAACGGCTCCATGGTCTCACCCTTATAGTTGACTATTTATGTTACCTATATTGATGTGGAACTGCCAAGGGGCTAGAAAGAAGCAGTTTAAAAGACATTTCAAGGAGCTTTGCCGAACTCAAAGACCTAAGATCACTGTGGTGGTGGAACCTCGGGTGAGTGGATCGGTAGCTGAAAGAATAATTAGTGGTTTAGGTTACAACTGTTCGCACCGCGTGGAGGCACGTGGCTTCGCAGATGGCATTTGGCTAATGTGGAATGATGATCAAGTTGAGGTGCAAATTTTGTATAGTCATACACAATTGGTACATGTCCGGGTGTCCAAGGGGTCCTCGGCTTTCTTTTTAACCGTGGTGTATGCGAGCCCTCAAGAAAAATGGAGAAGATATTGCTGGAAAAATATTGAAGCTCTTGCAGAACATATTGGGGAACCTTGGCTCTTGGTTGGGGATTTCAACGCAGTGTTGGATGGCAATGAGAGAAAGGACCGTTTTGGCAGACCAGGACGCTCTAGTAAAGCATTCCAAGAGTGCATTTCAACTTCCAACCTCATGGATTTAGATTTCTCTGGCGGGAAATTCACTTGGAGAGGAGGTGGTTACCGAGCAAGATTGGACCGTTTCTTATGCAATGAGGAATGGCGTCTTACATTTACGAAGGCAACGGTCTTCCATCTCTCGTTTACATCTTCAAACCATAGACCTATAATCATCAAACATGGTGCATCCTCACCAGATCATAGTCAAAGGCCATTCCGCTTTCAAGCGGCTTAGCTTACGCACCCAGACTTTGAGGATTTTATAAGGAGTAATTGGAATCCGATGGTTCCTGTGAGTGAAGCAATTGAAGAACTAACTCCTAAATTAAAGGAGTGGAACCGGGCAGTCTTTGGCAACATCCATCGCCGTAAATGTCAGTTACTTGCGCGGTTGGATGGCATACAACGCTACTTGGAGCATAGACCTTCCAACTTCCTTTCTACTCTAGAGGGGCAGTTGAGAATGGAATTGGACAATGTACTAATCCAAGAGGAGTTGTTATGGGCACAAAAGGCCCGGTGCAAGTGGATACAAGATGGTGACCGCAACACGGCCTTTTTTCATGCTTCCATAATCATCCGTCGGAATCGGAACAGAATTGATGCACTGCGACATGACGACGGGAGATGGATCGTGGAGGAAGATGCACTCAAAGAGCTTGCTGTCAGCTACTTCCGGGAACTTTTCAGGGAGGAAGGCAGCAGCACCACAATATGTCCCATTCCGAATCTATTCTCAGCCCTTGAGCAGGAACGATTGGATGTCCTTACCAAACCCATTACAACACAGGAAGTAAAGGACTGTCTCGACCAAATGGGACCGCTCCAGGCTCTCGGACCGACGGCTTTCATGCCGTGTTTTTCCAGAAATTATGGAATGTGGTGGGCGCTAATGTTGTTGAGATGATTACGGAGATAATTGAAGGAAAATGGTGGGATCTACAGCTCAACAAAACACTCATAGTCCTACTACCCAAAACTGAGAGACCAGAGAGAATTACCCAATTTAGACCCATAGGATTGTGTAATGTTTGCTACAAACTAGTAACTAAAATCATAGTTAACCGAATAAAACCCCTATTGGGAGATCTTGTTGCTGCCAATCAATCAAGCTTTGTCCCCCATAGACATATTACTGACAATATTGTGATTGTGTAGGAACTAATTCACTCGATGCGCAGGAAGAAGAGAACCAAGGGTACCATGGTGATTAAAATCGACTTGGAGAAGGCATATGACCGACTCCGATGGAGATTTATTGAGTCCACACTCTTGGAAGTCGGATTCCCGCATATGCTCATCAGCCTCATAATAAAGTGCATCACTTCGTCTTCCCTTCAACTAGCCTAGAATGGTGCATCCACCACATCCTTTCATCCGTCGCGGGGTATCCGACAAGGCGACCCAATTTCTCCCTACATTTTCGTGCTGTGTATGGAGAAACTGAGCCACCTAATCCGCTCCGCAGTCCAGAGGAAAATTTGGAAACCTGTCACAGTAAGCCTAGGAGGACCGAAGCTCACAGACTTATTTTTTGCCGATGACCTCCTACTTTTCGCAGAGGCCTCCCCTGAACAAGTGCAGGTGGTCGATGACTGTTTGAGAAGCTTTTGCAGTTTATCAGGCCAAAAGATTAGCCATGCCAAGTCACGCATTTTTTTCTCAAAAAATGTCTCAAATGCAAAGGCAAAGGGTATCAGTTCAGCTTTCGGTTTTCAGAGAACCAGAGATTTAGGGAAACACCTGGGTGTCCCCATCATACACGGCAGAGTTAAGAAATCCACATTCTCATATTTAGTTGACAAAGTACAAGCTCGGCTGAATGGGTGGAAGACTCGGCACCTTTCTCTCGCCGGGAGAGTCACTCTTGCCAAATCAGTACTGACGACCCTACCACTCTATACCATGCAAACGGCTAGGCTGCCGAGAGCTATATGTGATGATTTGGATAGATTAAACCGTCAATTCATTTGGGGATCATCCAGCACTCAACGTAAGATGCACCTTGTGAGCTGGGATGCGATCTGTAAACCCAAAGAAAATGGAGGTTTAGGCGTTAGGAACATGAAATCACTGAATGATGCACTAGCCATGAAGGTGGCGTGGAATGTTGTCAAGGAACCGGATAAATTGTGGGTCCAAGTCTTTAGGGGGAAATATATGAAGAACCAGACCCAAGTGCCGCTGCAACTAAAGATGAAGTCGGGTTCGAATTTATGGAGTGCCGTGAGAAAGGTATGGCCTAGCTTTAGAAGGGAACTTTTCTGGAAAATTGGGAATGGGGAATTAGCTAAATTCTGGGAAGACAAATGGTTATCCCCAGAACAACCCTTAATAGAGCTGGTTCCAGAAGTACCCCGAAGCCTCCTCGGCAAATCGATTAGCGAATTGGTGATTCAAGGAACGGACTGGAATTGGACCATCCTACAACCAATTCCAGGGTCAGAGCTGTGTAGCCTTCTTGCTACGGTGCCGTGCCCTAGGCCCTCTAGAGGAAGTGATCAAATTGGCTGGGCAAGTGGAGCGAAAGCATCCTTCTCTGTGGCCTTAGCCTATGAGACTGTTGAGAATGAAAATCGGGGAGTGGAAGATCTCCTTTGGAAAAGAATTTGGAAATGGTAGGGGCCTCTGCGGATTGCATTCTTCCTATGGTTGGTTGGGCATGATCGTATCATGACAAACGATCTGAGGGTGCAGAGGCACATTGGGACTTCGGCACTATGTCCTCGCTGTTTAAGTGCAAGAGAAACCTCGATGCATGTATTACGTGATTGTATCTTTGCATCTGATCTCTGGCGGGTGGTGAGCAATAATAATCTACCGTACCAATTCTTTTCATTACCCCTTAGAGATTGGTTATGCATAAATCTCGATGATCGAGTGCTAAGCGCTGATTGGAAGCTGTTGTTCGGTACACTCTGCTGGAAATTATGATCCTGGAGGAACAAGTTAGTCTTTGAGGAGGTAGAAGGTGAGATTGTTAATCCTGCTATAGCTATTCACGTGCTGGTAAATTCATTTGCTTATGCACTTGTTAGACTAAGCAAGGCGGCAGGGCTGATACTAGGGAATCCAGCCAAACAACAATTCTCTTGGTATCCTCCGTTGTATCACACCACCAATCTGAATGTTTTCTCATGTACTGACCAAGAAAGCCACAGGATTTTGGGTGGCGGAGTCCTTAGAGATGCCAATGGCGAGTGGGTTTCAGGCTTTTGCAGCGACCTGACCCCATGCCAGGAGTTCCATGCCGACTTGACGGTAATTTTGCAGGGCATGCAAGTAGCACACACTCTAGGTATCCGGCTTATTGATATTGAATCTGAGGCAGCGGCTGTCATTAATTGGCTGTCCGATGAAATATCTTGGGGTTATGATTTTGATCAAGTAAGGAAGAAGATCAAGGATTTACAAGCAGGGTTCTCTTCTTGTAATTTTGACGTTGTGTGTCAAGAAGCCAATTCGGTGGCCCTAGTATAGCAAGACTAAATACCCCGTTTTGTTCTAGCTTTCTTGTTATAGATGCTGCACCAAGTGTAATCAGGTCCCTCCTTATGGAGGACAAGGGTTAATGGGACTATGCCCCCGTTGTGTTTGTTGGAATCCCCGGCCTATGTTGTAACATACTTACATGAATATACTCCCGCCTTCCCGGTCTTTTGACCAAAAAAAAAAACAAAGTTGAAAGAGCCACTCCATGAGTCCGAGATTATCCGACTTTGGGTTAGTCTGTTGGGCAAGGAACCCAGAGGGGAAAGAACAGTGTTGTTCACCGCAGCCTGAAATATAAAAGGCTAAAAAAGGCACCCTAGTGAGCCGAATATGTGGCTTTGATGCAGGTTCTCATTTCTAGGCCCATAGTACTGGAGTCTGAAAAGCCTAGCTCACGCAAGTGTCATTAAAATAAAGAAATGTATATCGTGAAGCTAATATGGTTTGGGGTTCTCGCTATCGTCGGGTGTCCATTGTTTATGTTGTTTCTGTTGAGCGTTTACCGCTCTGTTCCCATTACTTAAATCCTAATATAAGGCTTCGTGCGCCACCTCTTGCAACCAAAAAAAAATCAAGAATTCGGTGACTCCGGAACAAAAATGCCCATTCGATTTCAAGATAAAGTAACCTACCCCCCACACAGGAAAACAAAGTTTTTTTTTTTTTGTGCTTTTGTGAGACAATACTCTTACCCAAAACTCTTTATCTTTTCACTCAAATCTTGGCTCAAATTCATGTTGTCAGCCCAGAAATTCGTGGTATGCTACTCCACAACTGCAAAAAGAAAACAAAGGAAATCTCCATCGTCTGAGGAAATATAACATCGACATGTAAGGTATCTTTTTAAAAATGATATGACTGAAAAAAACCAAAAAGTGGTCCAAAACTCCAAATTAATTGCGCAATAACACAAGAGAGCGACCATGCAACTAAATCCTTATATTCCTTTCACATTAGCTCAAAAGACTTACAAGGCAGATCAATAATTTCGTGAAAGACAAATGAACTTTCCCCTGTTTTTTATTTTATTTTCGTAGTAATTTGGGAGTCCCAACTCAAATCACATGAAACTTTCACTCTTTTTTTCTATTCTCCCCGCACTAATCCATTGTTGAGATGGGAGGGAATCACGGGCATTAATTAGAAAACCATTATATTCTTGCCAATAAGGATTAGCTTAGTTTGTTGGTTTCAATTAGTATTCTTATTAAATTGAGAGTTTGAATCCTACCATTGTTTTCCATTAGCCTTGGCTAGAGGATACCTTTCGGCATCCATTGAGATTCACTCTAGATGTGCCATGGGAGATTAACTCTTATGTGGAAGAGACTCTAGTGCTAGGTAATGGTTTCATTAACTGTAACTTTTTAGTTACAGTCCTAGATGAATCAATCAAGCAGCGGGTTGGGCTGCCAAATTGCTTTTAGCCATGATTTGTCCTGTAAGCTAGGTTAGCAATCCACCTGTTGGTCTTGCTATCATACTCTATAATGATATTGATGCTTCATGAACTAGAATGAAAAGGATGTTTTCTCGGCAAAAAAAAAAAAAAAATGATTCATGGTGCGGCAATGAGGAAAACATGAGAGCTATTTTGATATTAGTAGTTAGTTAGTACATATATAGGTCCTTTCTCTACTCTGATTATAATACTACAGTACGCTCTCAAGTTTCGAACTAGTGGCGTGTTCTCTGAGGTTGGTGCATACTTACCAGAAGTACGAGACTTGAGGACTAGCACTATCTGCGGTAGCCAGTTAGCAAGAACAAAAGAAAAAAAGGAATGCTACAAAAGGCTGGCTTTAAAGTTCCAGTTCCAGGTTACTAACTTCGCCACATGCGTTTGTGGGAACCGGCCCAAAAGCTATTTAATTGTAGATCAATTTCTTTATTCCCATTTTATGTTAAAGACTACTTAATAAATTAAGCTCACAACTTTCCCAGAAAAGAAAAATAAAGCTGCAACTTTAAGGCACAAGACAATAGGTACGGTATTGGTCCCGCGACCGCATTCGTATTCGCATGTATATGGTGATTCCTTCCTTTGAGACAACGCATTTTGGTTTGTTTCGCCCAACAAAAGAACAATGGAACCCATTTCGGTTCGGGTAGGTTAGAAGTTAATACAGGACTGAAATAAAAGATTAGTGTGCACTCATTAGTATCTTGTATTAGAAAAAATTGGCTCTAGTTATAATAGTAAAATTTAGCTAGGACTATGATATAAGTATTAATGTGCTTAATATCTATCAAGATCATTTTACTCAAATTTCTTACAAATATACTTGAATATGACGTAGACATTCAGATTTTTTTAAAAGAAATTATGATACATAGATATGCATACTATAGTGACATAAATAAAAATAAAGTCTTTTCTAGTTTCACTCTGTGCGTTTTGCATTTCATTTTAAGGTTTATGACTAATAATATTAAGTCCGGGAATGAAATTGTTCTTTCTTAATATATCAAGGAACAAATTGTTGAAGAAATTATTTAGAATTTTTCCTAGAGTTCAAACATAAAATTATTTTTTGGACTACTTCACCTCTTAACTTAAGTTTTCTGTAGATTTCTTAACACTGTAATTGAATCATCTATTATATATATTTAAAGCTGTATCCCTCACCAGGTTTTGACACATACGATTTTTGAGGTCTTACTTTTAGGTCTTCCTTTATTGCCATATGTAGGGTTGTAGGTGTAGTTTGATTGGTCATAATGACAATCATAATTATCTCAGAGAAACCTTTTTTGTATTTTATCAATTCATCAGATAATTTTTTAATACAAAATCATCATTTTTACAAGATACACTCCTAATCAGAATTTAACTAAATCCAAAAAACCAACCTCCATCAAATCAGTTAAAAAGAAAAAACCTTCGGTTTAGCATCAGATAATTTTTTAATACAAAATCATCAATTTTACAAGATACACTCCTAATCAGAGTTTAACTAAATCCAAGAAATACTCCTAATCAAAATTTAACTAAATCCCAAAAACCAACCTCCATCAAATCAGTTTAAAAAGAAAACCTTCGTTTTGTATTTTATCAAAGCATCAGTTAATTTTTTAATACAAAATCATCAATTTTACAAGGTACACTGAAACGCCCCGACCCGAATTTACCGAACACAGTAAACACGAGCCGGAACTGTGACAACCCAACCAAATAAACCCAAGCATACAGTGCATACAATAAAAACTCGGCCCAACGGCCCAACAACAAAATATCATAACTGGCCCAATGGCCCAACAATAACAAAAGCAGTGCACAGCGGAAGACTTAAAGGCTCACTAACACTGTATGCATATATGCAAACTATGGATCCAAGTCCTGTCCAAGGGATACCGCTGCAGCCTGTCTGGAATGCACCAAGCCTGTACATGAAACAACTCATCCTACGGGATGAAAGCCCGCAGGTGAGGGGTGAGTCCGAAGTGCTCACGACAATGGAAAGACCATCAATATGGACACTAAAATACTCAAGGTCCAAAAATAAGTGAAAACCGACCCAAAAGACTCAATCAAAACCAAATATCCAATTTTATCTTTTCCGGGCCCCGTCACGGATAAGCTAGGGCCGTACTAGGTTATCAACCTGTTCCTGGTGCCAGATCAAAAAGAACCCAGGGATAGACATCCCAAAATAACAAACCGGGATAGACATCCCAAGCATAGACATGCTTATCACACGAACCCAGATCATGGCCACCACAAAACAGTCTCTAACCATCCGGTCGTACCTCTACTTACCACGTGACAATTATATTACCGTCATTAAAATCAAATCGTAGGGATCAACATCCCCAAATAAAATACTGGGATAGACATCCCATCCAAAATACCAAGGATCGACATCCTTGTCACAATTCATTAATTATACCATTACTCTTAATCCGAAAAAAAGCACAGAAAATCAACACGGGATAAACCTCCCAAAAATACCCAACAAGACTCCGGGATTAACATCCCGAACCAAAACACAGCAAAAGCACATTCGACAATGCACAATCATCAAAACATGATAACCGAGTAATATAGGCACATATTGAAGGAAATCCATCCTCACCTTGGCCGATTACTCAACT
>JAKUCV010001079.1:3193-23273 GCA_028386065.3 Turnera subulata | reverse complement strand
TGAGGACTTCCTACTACGGCTCAGCAAATTCCGTGATGTTCTTCATCTCGGATAGGCTACAGGAGTTCAACCTGGAGTCCACTTGCCAGACTGTGGAGCAAGGCGCTTACTACCAACTCGCAATGACAGCCCAGAGCATACCCAGAATGACTCGGCTACCTCCAACCTGGCCAAAGGTACGTCTGCTGGTGTGGAACTGCAGAGGAGTTGCAAGGCGTGCACAGGAGTTCTCAAGCACTCTGAGGGACCTGAAGAACCAGTATAAGCCCAATATGGTTCTTCTGACGGAGACGCAATGGAAACCACGGGACGATCACGGTCTGATTCCACTCCGATTCCCTCAAGCTAACCGGTTCGAGATTCCTGGTCAGCGCGACAGAGGCGGCATGTGGTTCTCTTGGAGCGACAGAGTCACGGTCAACGTCAACAGTGACGCAAACAGCTTCCGTGTCAACGTCGTTGCGAACCGTTAATGTATTTTCTTATTTTTATAAATTATCAAAAATCAATGTATTATTTCCTTTTTAAAAAAATATCAAGTATCAATGTACTATTTCCCTTTTTTATAAAATATCATGTAATATTTTCCCTTTGTAATATCAGTACTTGCAATATAAATAATATTTGTATTTTCGCATAAATTATGGCATCATTACCTCTTATGTGTATGTTCCGCGACAGCTGGCGTCCCTTGACTGGATCCATAATGCACTAACTAATATGATATAAAATAATGAACAAATGGAGCGAACTATGCAAACAAGACAACAACACATGAAGACTGCCCAACAAGGCCTAACGCCCGCTCCGCTACCAAAATGAGACGCCCCGACCCGTATTTACCGTACACAGTAAACCCGAGCCGGAACTGTGACAACCCAACCAGAATAAGACCAGCATACAGTGTAAATAATGGAAAACTGGCTCAACAGCCCAAAATATAAAACTCATATATTTGGCCCCTCGGCCCAACAATAAAATATCATAACTGGCCCAATGGCCCAACAATAACAAAATAGTGCACAGCGGAAGACTTTAAACTCACTAACACTGTATGCGACACATGCAAACTATGGATCCAAGCCCGTCCAAGGGAAACGTCGCAGCCTGTCTGGAATGCACCAAACCTGTACATGAAACAACTCATCCTACGGGATGAAAGCCCGCAGGTGGGGGGTGAGTCCGAAGTGCTCACGACAATGGAAAGACGATCAGTATGCACACTATAACTACTCAAGTCAATAACACGGGCTAAACAGCCCAACCCAAAGACTCAAATAAAATCAATTATCCAATTTTATCTTTCCGGGCCCCGTCACGGATAAGCTAGGGTCGTACCAGGTTATCAACCTGTTCCTGGTGCCAGATCAAAAAGAACCCGGGATCAACATCCCAATATCAAACTCAGGGATCAACATCCCAATCAAACCGGCATCAACATGCCCATCACAAGTAACTCAGATCATGGCACCACAAAACAGTCACAAACCATCCGGTCGTACCTCTACTTACCACGTGACAATTATATTATCATCATCAAAAACCAAACTCAGGGATCGACATCCCTAACCAAAATACCGAGGATCGACATCCTCATCACAATTCATCAATTATCCATTTACTTATTCCAAACGACACAGAAAATCGACACGGGGATAAACATCCCAAAAATACCAAACAAGCACCGGGATAGACATCCCGAGCCAAAACACAACAAAAGCACAGCATCCAACAATGCAACAACACCAAACACAATAACCGAGTAATAAGGCACATATTGAAGGAAATCCATCCTCACCTTGGCCGATTACTCAACTTCGGAAACTATGACCGGTCCGACGCCGGCTCCTCGGGAAACTACCCGATATCCAAACCTAAACATCAAAACAACATATACACATAAATGCACATAATCGGTATGCAATGACGCCAATTACGTAATATACCCATCCCTGTTCTCATCTTATATTATTCCCATTTATCGAAAATATTTATCCGAACGTATATCCGAATACTACTTCGGTACCATACTTTAATTAAAAACTCTTTTTCAAAATATTTTCATAAGATACTTATAATTTTCCAAAATATAATCTCCTTAATTTTTCCAGAAAAATAATAAGCTATTTATAATTTCTAGAAAATATGTATAGTATTTATCTTTTCTAAATATATATACAATTTAATTTTCCAACACAAAACATAATTAACTTTAATTTCCAAAATACATATTCATATACATATACCATAACCATAATTTTCCAGACGAAATAATATATATATTAAATTTTCAGAAATTATTTTCATGTTATAAACATAATATTAATTTTCAAAACAATAATATAATTATCTTTAATTCCAAGAGTCAAAGTATATATACTTATATATATTTTCCAGAATACCAAAATCCATACTATCAGTTTTTCTCAAAATATATATCTTCCCAGAGTTATATTCCAGTAGAAATAAATGTACTACATATATATATCTTTTTCCAAATAACAATTTCTAAAGAAAATAATAAAACATAGTTATTTTATTTGCAAAGAATGAAAGTATATACATATTTATACCATAATCTAAGCTTACTATATTTTTCAGAACATGTATATATTTTTCCAGAAATTAATTAACAAGAATTAATTACATAAACATATTTATATATATATGCATATTATTAAATAAATAAGAAAAATAAAAATAAAAAAAAGGCAGATCCGGATTGCAACCCATGGAGGGCGCGACCCGGCCGCAAAAATGGGCAATACCCGTCTTACCTAGCGGGTTGACGCAGCGCGACGACGGTCGGTGGCATGAGCGGGGAAGGCGCGCACAGCAGCAGACGCGGCGGACGGTGGCGACTCGAGGGAGGCCGAGAAAGAGGCGCGACGACGGCGGGCGGCAGAGCAGCGGCGGAGGAAAGCAGATCCGTGGGCAATCCGGCGGGTCAACGCCTCCTGCGCGCGCGTCCGGTGGCGGAATCAGTCGGGACTGGCGGCGTTCGGTCGGCGACGGGACGACGAGCACGATGGTGTAGGTGGTGCGGTGAGAGGACGGCCGGAACAACTACGGGTGAACAGTGCAGAGGCGGGTGACGCACTGTTCATCCCCTTCTTCCTTTTTTTTCCAAATTTCTTTCTTTTTTTTTTCTTTTCTCTATTCTTCTGATTTTCTTTCTTTCTGTTTCTTCTTTTATTTTTTTATTTTTTTCTATTTTTTTCCTTCTCTCTTTTTTTTAATTTCTCCCTCTCTGTTTCTTTTTTTTTCTATATTTTTTTCCTGTTTCTTTTTTTTCTTCTTCTTTTTCTCTTTTTTTTTTCTTTTTCTCTCCTTTTTTTTCTTTTCTCTCTTTTCTCTCTTTTTTCTTTTTCCTCTCCCTTTTCTCTCCTTTCTTTTTTTGTTTCCTTCTTCTTCTCCTCCTCACCCGGTTACCCTCCTGCTTATTCCTCAATTTATAACATGTTAATTACTATTTAACATGTGATTAACAATAATGCAGTTCGTCCATATTACGGGCGAATCCGATCCGGACCAGAAAATAACCGATACCTCCTTAGTTATTTTCCGGTGTGATTTTCCGAGAAATTCCGAAATCCGAAAAATACCAACTTAGTTCCGAAAAATTCACGGGAAAATCACGAGCGCGGAAAAACCCTCGGTTTTGAAAAACAACTCCCGATTTACCTTGAATTAATTACTCAAGATTAATTCAACAGTAAATCACGGTAAATAGACTTTTACAGTCCGGTAAAAATCCAAAATTTTTACCTGGGCTGTTACAGGAACTCTGTACACTTATCATTATAGGTAAAGTTAATAAAGTATCGTTAGCATCAAAAAAAAAATTGAGGAGAGAAGAAAAGCAAAGTTCCATATTATAGTCATTTGAGTTTTACATGGCCGATCGTATTTCATTCAACCATGGGATGCATATGTGAACAATGACATGGGAGACTTTTCTAGCTTCTGATATTTTATGAGTTAGAATTTTACATGCCCGATTTGATTTATCCAATATTTGGGTGGATGTTGCAAGATTTAATTTCATGTGTATGTTGTTGGTACGTATCATAAAATACACGGGTTTCGATTTACATCTGCACTATCTATTGGCTTACACGACGTACATGGTAATGGTTAACGCTAGTTTAGAAGTCCTAAATGACAATTATTAGTCAACCAAAAAAATGACAATTATAAGCCAATTACTAATTTCAATGATAGAATGTTGGATTAAAAAATTTTTGGGTAAAGATTTTGGATTATAAATTAATTATGGATTTTTATATCTTGTGTCCTTTATTATGCGCCAGGAAGGGTATATATACATATATAAATGTATATATTTTTTGAGGATGAGGAAGGATATATTATTAAGACCCCAGAAGTTGCAAATTTATTTTTATTGTTTAATCCCGGAGTCTGGGATCACATTTTTTTATGATCATTCGAATAGAGAACAATTGGCTGCAAAAACAAATTATAATCACATTTTATTATATCAATTACCAGAACTATAATATTGCGTCACCAAGCAATTATTGGGAATCCGATTATTGCCACTAGTATTGTAACGAACCCAAGCATGTGTGAAGGATGCAACAATACTTTATCGTATCAGATTCTCTGCACTCAATAGAGAATTGAATGATTTTGGTTTGCTAACTTAAGGATTAATGGCAATAAACGGGTTTGAAATTAAATCTGTCCTATATCTAGTTGGGCGTACTGGACGTGACAATGGTTAACAGAAACCCCAAATGCCAATTATTACCCAATTATTATATTCAAAACAATAATTGGATTGGATTAGAAATTAATTGTAAATCAAATTGTTAATTAGTCTATACATCTCCATAAAACCATATCAAATTGTTATTATTATTATTATTATTGTTATTTTGTGTGATGTTCCCGCCTTTTGCTTTTTTTTTTTTTTTAACTTTCCCGTTCTTTATTACCAGGGCAAATTAACATGAAGGTATTGTAATTGTTTGTATATAAACCCGTGGTCAATTGAAATTGGGGATGTAGGTAGTAAACTTAAGCGGAGAAAGACAAAGAAATTGGGGAGGAGTGGATTGTATATTGAGAAGCCAGAGGAAGAACATCATGGGTTTTTCTAATATAAAGAACATCGTGGGTTCTTGTTCTTTTCTCCGCAATCGTATCAATTGGAGCGAGCCTCTGAGCAAGGAGGAGGTAGAGATTATATTACATTACCAAGAAGCTGCAAAAAATTCAAGAGTTAGTATAATCCCAACCCACTCCTTAATTTATATGCATCATATTAATTTCCTTCGACTCTTAATTTATATGCATTCAATTGAAAAAAAAAATATTTTCTCCGTAGTTTTATGAACTCCACGAGGGCCTTGCCAAAAAAATGCCTCAGAGAATCTTGAGGGAGGAAATAGGGATGATAGCCGTAGAAGTTGAAGGCCAAGAACATGGTGATGCTATCCAAGCTTGCGCCAGAGAAGCTCTTAAGGCTTATAACGAGAAACAGGTCCTTTTCCTTTTTCATTAGTATGTGAATCCCCACTTTAATTTCTTGCCAAACCTTTTTCAAGTGTTAAAAATACTGTGACTCGCTCTTACTGGATTAGTTAGGATTAGTTAATTAGGTCCTTTTTCTGACGCACAAAAAAAAAAAAGAAAAGAAACGGATTAGTAATTAGGACTTTTGTGGCGTTTTATTTTTAGATAGATTCCTTCTCATATAAAAAAAGAAACATTTTGACACTTGAAAAACTTAGCTACTAAACTACGCCAGCTTGGCCCAAAATTAAGTGCATTTTTTCGAATTTTTGTTTCATACCTTAAATAAAAAAGCAAACAATTTTCCTAAATTAATTGCACATAAGCACATAAGCTTCATGCATGTTTGTATAGGATGCCAATCTGCACCTGAAGAAGATAGTGAAGGCAAATCACTTGTACCTCTTGTTTAATGACTACTATATAACCTTAGAGGCTGAGGACAGGTCTACCCTGGATGAAGATGGCAATCACCCCGTCAAAACTTATCGAACTCAGGTGTCTTATAACCCAAATTTGCCCCAAAGCTGTGCGCCAAGGTGTTTTTACCCAGCACCAGGTAATTACCTTTTGCATGCTATATGTGATTCTTACTCAATAATATTCTTACCTATCCATACTCTCTTATATGTGGTAAGCTACGTCATCTTTGATATGGGACCGCGTACGTAGCTATTTATATATAGATGTTGTAATCCAAATTTAACCATGTGTTAATATTATGTGCAGTGTACTTTCATAACCCATATGAGGGTTACTGAAGATATGGTGGGTGGACTTATGAGAAGGTGTATAGTTTGGGGAGATTCGCTAGATGCTTCTACGTTGAATTTCAATGTAGTTTATATAATAAGCTACATGGTTTTTCTTTTTTGGGTAACACATAATAAGCTACGTACATGTTGTCTAAGCTCATGAACAATATTAAACATAGTTCTGAAACAAAAAATCATCTACTTGATATTAATCAAGGTTATGATTCTTTTTCCATGTTTTAATTAATTTGGGCACAAAATATAGCTGGTGCTTAATATGAAAACAGGTTCCCTTTTGTTTTGGATTTGGTTTGATATCCTCGTGTTGACTTGACAGCACGGAAAAGAAGAACTAAATGGTGGTATACTATATATATCTGGCATTTTTTTTTTTTCCTTTGGGCTTCTCTTCCTTAAAGATTTCACGCATAGAAAAAGCGAATGGCCATGGCAACAATAGGCAAAGTTATACAAGCCGGCCTTTGCATGTGCCAGGAAGGATATTGTATCATGAAATGTACCCCCAAAAAATCAAAATTTTTTAGCATAAAAAAATTGGAATTCTACTTCTATTGTTTGATCCTGGAGTCTGCAGTCATATTTTTATGATCAATCGAATGAAAAACAATTGGCCGCAAAACACAAATTACCAGTAAGATAGTATTGCGCCCTCCAGCAAGCAATGATCGGAATCCAATTATTACCACGCGTATTACTTGTAGAAGCGCCAAATAGGCAAATATGTTTTCTATTTGCGGTGTCATGGCTGACTTATTGCACCCCTTTTCCTTTCCATGGTAATAATAAAGTAACAATTTACTATATGCACACACATGCCAATTCAAGTGGAATAACTTTCTCTTTGGATCAAAAAAAGAAAAAAAAAAAAAGGACGGTTTCAAAAAAACCAGAAAAAAGAGACATACATGAGAGCGAACAGTAGAGAGAGAGGAAGGTCACGTTCCCGGTCAAGGGGACGGGACATCATTTCTTCTCACGCCATAGCCATAGCCACCGCCGGATCAAGCTCGCCCGAAGCAAGGAATGAAGACCTACCTATGGGAACATCGATGGAAAACCCGGAACCAACTGATGGGGAACGGTGTACTAAAAAAGTTCGCCTCAAGGAAGGACAAAAAACAAACTCCCCCGCGATATCCAATCCAGATCTAGAGATGGGTATCGCTGATGCATTCATGGAACCCGTTAATCAGTCCCACCTTGAAGCTACTGCACCTCCCAACCATGCCCCTCACCCGTGTGGACAGCAAGTACATGTTGATGGGACACGATGTCAGGCTGGGGATCAGCTACCAACAGCCCCCTCTCCTAGTACCCCTCACCTGAGCTATAAGGAGAGTCTCACATCGGGTGCACCGGATTTCAACTCGGCAGATCCGTGGGTAGCAGAAGGAGAAGTGGAGTATGAGGAAGGTGACGCTGTTATCTGCGAACGGGATGGGACCCAAGTGTTGGAACTCTCCGAGGCCTTTAAGACTCGGTTGAACAAATCCTGGGAGAAATCCGTTGTCATCAAACTCCTTGGCCGCCCTATTGGCTTCAAAACTTTGCATTCCAAGCTGCAGATGCTATGGAAACCTACGGGCCCTTTCAAGCTCATCGATATGGAGAACAACTACTTCCTGGTACGTTTCTGGGACCATGAGGATTTTGTTCATGCTTTAGTTGATGGCCCTTGGTCTATTTTTGGTAACGCCCTTAGTGTTCAACCTTGGAGTGAATCATTCCGAGCTACCACCGACAAAATCGACAAGGTAGTGGTATGGATCCAATTTCCAAATTTTCCTGCTAACCGATATCATTCCAAGATCTTCCAGTACTTGGGCAAAATGATAGGGCAGACAGTGAAGTTGGATGACAATGCAAGGAATCCAAATCGAGCCAAATTCGCCAAAGTCGCAGTGTGTGTGGACATATCTAAACCATTAAAGGGCACTGTTATTCTGGACGGGGAGCCAATCAAAGTTGTATATGAAGGCCTCCCCGACATTTGCCTTGTTTGTGGGAGGGTCGGCCATAACATTTCCAGATGCCCAGAGACAAGCAGTACTCCAACCGAGCCCCCATTAGTGGCAGAAGCCTCAAAAAGGATTGTAGAACCTAACGCCGTGGACCAGAACCCAAGCTCCAAAGGCAAAGAGAAAATCTATGGGGACCGGGGGGAATGGATGAATGCCCCACGGAGAAACCGCCGTCCGGCTAAGAGACAAGCTGATGGGTCTCCGGTAGCGGCGCCGTTCACAGCACCAGGTTCGTCGGGCAACAGATTCCATGTCCTAGACCAAGAGCCCATCCAACCAACTCATCACACTCTGTACCAAGCTGGTACATCAAAGACCCCTAATCCACAACCCCGAAGAGAACCCACACTATCTCAGAAACAACCCGTTGGCTCGACCCAGGCCCAGAAAAGCAAAGTCAACCAGAAACCGTCCCAACCTCAGCCCGATAAGTCCACTTCCCGAAACCCTCTAAAAGACATCTCAAATGACCCAAAGCAAAAACCCAGTAAGGCCAACAGTTCCAACACAATGGGCTCAGCCCACTACCAACCCAAGAATCAACCTGTAACATCCCCTGTCAACAACACCACACAATCAACCACCCAATATCCCCATCACTCTGTCGTGGTGCTTGTAGAAGACAACCACAAAGACATGCTACCCACCTCACAGTCCACTCCCCCAGCCCCCCACAAATCGTCTTCTACTAAGCCTTCGTCCTCAGCCTCCCGACGGCCTACAGAGCCTCCTGACCCACCTGATAGCAAAACCCCACCTACCCCTGTGTCGTCAGAAGTTATCGACATGACTATTGATACTGGGGGTCCCGTCCCATCTGATGACAGTATGGACCATGAGATGACCTCAGAGATTTTGCAAGGGGAGCCTATGGCTTCCTCCCTTCACTGATTTTACTACTGTCTTCCTCCTCACCCCTTTGTTTTCTTTATGATTCTGATTACCATATGGAATTGCCAGGGGGCAAGGAAACAGAGTTTTGTTAGGAATTTCAAGTTAATGTGCAGTTCGCAGAAACCAGAAATTTTTGTTGTGGTTGAACCAAGAGTCAGTGGTCCTAAAGCACTCAGAATAATAAGTAAACTGGGATTTCGGAACTCTCATCGAGTCGAGGCCCGTGGTTTTGCAGGAGGTATATGGATCCTTTGGAATGAGGACAGAGTTCAAGTACAAGTTCTATTTAATCATACACAATTTATCCATACCCGGGTGAGTATGAATAATGAGTCCTTCTTATTCACAGCCGTGTACGCATGCCCACAAGGAAAATAGCGTAAGTATTTATGGAGAAATTTGGAAACTTTAGCAGGGGTTACATCGGAGCCATGGATTCTAGGGGGAGACTTCAATGCAATCCTTGCGAGTCATGAAAGGAGGGATAACCTTGGGCGTCATGGTCTGGCTAACAAACAGTTTGTGAACTGTGTGGCCAATTCCAGCCTTCTAGACGTGGGCTTTGTGGGTAGCAGATTTACATGGCAGAGGGGGCAATATAAAGCATGATTAGATCGATTTTTATGTAATGGAGCATGGAGAATTAATTACCCGGAAGCTGCAGTTACTCACCTTCCCCGCATTGGTTCAGACCATTGCCCTCTACTTTTAAACAATGGTTGCGGACCACCACCTAAAGGCAATAAACCTTTTAGATTTCAAGCTGCATGGCTATCCCACCCGGAGTTTGAAGACTTTGTGAAGCAATCTTGGAATACTAAGGTGAACATGATTACATCCACAGAAATGTTTACCCAACAGGTCCAAGAGTGGAACAAGAAGGTTTTCGGTAACATTCATTGGAAGAAGAAGAGGTTATTGGCCCGAATAGCAGGAATTCAAAGATTCTTGGAACACAGATTCTCATCATACTTGTCTAAATTAGAAGGGGAACTCAAGATGGAATTGGATGCTCTATTGATTCAAGAGGAAATTTTTTGGGCTCAAAAAGCTCGGTGTAAGTGGATACAAGAGGGGGATCGAAACACAGCATATTTCCATGCCACCACAATTATTAGGAGAAGACAAAGTAAGGTCGAAGCACTCAAGGATGACGCTGGTTGCTGGATTTATGACTCTACTATGTTAAAAATTATGGCTTCACAATATTTCCAGGGGCTATTCCGTGAGGAGGGAAGCAATGCCCACATTTTCCCACTACCACACTGTTTTAAACAGCTTTCCAATTTCCAAAAAGAAGCATTTTTACTGCCGGTCGCTGAGGAGGAACTCAAGGGTTGCGTGATGGAGATGGGGCCTCTAAAAGCACCCGGACCAGATGGCTTACATGCAATCTTTTACCAATCCCAATGGTCCATAGTGGGGCCGCAACTATTTTCATTTGTGAGAGAAGTGATAGAGAATGGGTGGTGGGATAACAGATTAAATCAAACACTCATTGTCTTGCTACCAAAAGTCGAAAAACCAGAGAAAATCACTCAATTCCGTCCAATCGGCCTATGCAATGTTCTCTACAAAGTGATTACCAAATTGGTGGTTAACCGCATCAAACCTCTTCTTGTCGACCTAGTGAAACCTATGCAATCAAGCTTTGTTCCAGGGAGACATATCACAGACAATTCCATTATCATTAAAGAAGTTGTACACTCCTTGGGTAGGAAGAAAGGCAACTCGGGATGGATGGTACTCAAGATCGACTTGGAAAAAGCTTATGACAGACTGCGTTGGAGCTTTATTCGAGATACCCTCGAATGCATTGGATTCCCTGATCGGCTCATTAATTTAATATTGAGGTGTATCTCAACGGTCTCTTTCCACGTGTGTTGGAATGGGGAGACAACGGAGGAATTTATTCCATCTAGGGGCATTCGTCAGGGTGACCCTATCTCACCGTACATATTTGTGCTGTGTATGGAGCGACTTGGACATTTGATCCATCAGGCGGTGGCTGAGAAGAAATGGCGCCCCATCTTTTTGAGTAGAGGAGGCCCCCCTCTCACACATCTCTTCTTTGCCGATGACCTCCTCTTGTTTGCCGAGGCATCTAGTATGCAAATTGCAACTATCAATGATTGCTTAACTAACTTCTGCTTCTTCTCAGGTCAAAAGGTAAACAAAGAGAAGTCTTTGGTGTGCTTCTCCAATAATATCCAGCATAGGCAATCTCGATCCCTAAGTGCAGCCCTCGGTTTTAAGCTCACAAAGAACCTTGGCAAACATTTAGGGCTACCTCTACTACACACGCGTGTACAATCCTCAACATTTGAGCATATAATGGACAAGGCTCGAAAGAGACTCAGCAGCTGGAAGGCCAAACATTTGTCCCTTGCTGGTAGAATTACATTGGCAAAATCAGTGTTGTCCGCTCTCCCAGTATACTCCATGCAGACCCTCAGTCTTCCAAGAGGGTTTTGTGACAATCTGGATCAATTAATCAGGCAGTTTATTTGGGGATCCTCAGTTGAACATCGAAGAATACACCTCATCGGCTGGGATAAATTATGTGAGCCAAAGAACAGGGGAGGCATCGGCATCCGGAAAGCTAGATCGGTAAATGATGCCTTGATAATGAAGGTAGCCTGGAGGCTTTGCTCTGAGAACGGATCTCTCTGGGCCATGATTTTGCGTGGAAAGTACATCAAGGATGGTCACCGAGCTCCACTTACCTTGAAGACTCAGCCGGGCTCCAACCTATGGAGAGGCCTTACTCGCATCTGGCCACAGTTTCGTGAGAATGTGGGCTGGAATATCGGAGATGGTAAATCAGCATTGTTCTGGTACGACAAGTGGCTGCTCTTTGATTCTCTTATTCAACCTGATTTAAACTTAATCCCTGCGAATTCTACCTCTCAAAAAGTATTTGATCTATGTACCCAAGATGGTAGCTGGTGGTGGGACGAACTGCAGCCTTGCCTTTCCCCTGCCATACTCACACTTTTGGGCCAAGTTTCTCCCCCCCGGCTTGATAAGGGGGAGGACCGACCACAATGGTTAAAGGAAAAGCAAAGAGCATTCTCAGCATCTTCAGCTTACCGTTTACTAGAAGAACAAAACTGGGCAATGAAGGATAAGAAATGGGAGTTAATTTGGGAATGGAAGGGACCACCAAGAATTTGTGCCTTCATATGGCTTCTCTGCCACGACAAATTGCTTACCAACTCGGTGAGGGCCCATCGACATATGTCGTCGTCCAGCCTATGCCCAGTGTGTGAAAAGGAATCTGAAACCACACTCCACATGGTGCAGGACTGCCCGGATATCAGAATGCTTTGGTTATCTCTCAATAATCAGTTAGCGTCTGATATTTTCTTTGGCATGGAGCTCCAAGACTGGATTGTTTTCAATTTACAGAATCCGTACGCATGGCGTGATTGGGAGACCACCTTCGCCGTCACCTGTTGGAAGACTTGGAGTTGGCGAAACCAAGTGGTATTTGAGGAGGATCTTGAGCTCGTCACGTACCCAGCCAAGTCGATTCGAACTATTGTTGCGAGCTATACAATGGCAGAAAAACAGAGGAAAAGCACTAGGGGGTTTGTGAGCATTTATAAAGCCCCAAGATTTCCATGGTGTCCACCTGAACCTGGTATGAAAAAATGGAACGTCACTGGCATATGCTATCCTGATGGTGATATTTGCTTAGGAGGTGTATGTCGTGATGCTGCTGGAATTTGGGTGTGTGGTTTTGTCGCACGTCTGCCCCCAGCTCTAAAATTTGCTGCTGACTTGCTTGCCATTTTGCAATGCCTTGAAATCATTAATGCAGGGAGAGTTGAATCTTATTGTATTGAATCCGATGCATACGCGGTAATCCGATGGCTATCAGAGGATTTTGCATGGGACGAAGTTTTAGGGGACATAGCAACTGCAATCAAGTTCCTCCTATGTTCCCTGAATCGTTGTTCTCTTTCTTTTACCCACCTCGACGCCAACAAATTGGCATCTGCAGCTACAAATTTAGGTCCTCTGTTTTGCCCAGGTCTAACGATTTTGACCTCCTGCCCTACTGTAATTAGTGACCTCTTATTAGAGGAAGGAGTTAACTGATCTTTTATTTACTTTGTACACTGCCCTGGTAGCTCATTTGTACTCTGTATTTATATCAATAAATGCAGTCCCGGTTTCGACCAAAAATGCAATAATGGTTACCAGTTGTGTTTTTTTTTTTTCCTTTCCAGTTTTTTCTTTTCAATTGCACTCCTCTGCAAATGAGGAGAGAAGTTGCTTTTCATTATAGTTATTCTCAGTCTTATGTGCTTCATAAGGAACTTGTACACTTATCATTATAGTTAAAGTTAATAAAGTATCGTTAGCATCAAAAAAAATTTGAGGAGAGGGGAAAAGCAAAGTTCCATATTATAATCATTTTTGTTTTACATGGCCGATCGTATTTCATCCAACCATGGGATCGATGTAATGTGAACAATGACATGGAAGACTTTTATTCTGATATTTATGGGTTGAATTTTACATTCCCGATTTGATTTATCCAATATTTGTGTGGATGTTGCAAGATTTAATTTCTTGTGTATGTTGTTGGTACATATCAGATACGTACGTGTTTGAAATTAAATCTGTCCTATCTATTGGCTTACACGACGTACGTGGTAATGGTTAGCACTAAGTCCTAGTGACAATTATTAGCCAATCACTAAATTCAATGATTGACTATTGGATTATAATTTTTTTGGGTAAAGATTTTGTATTATAAATTAATTATGGTTTTCTTTGAGAATGAGGAAGGATATATTATTAAGACCCAAAAAGTTGCAACTTTATTTTTATTGTTAAATCCGGTCTCTGGAATCACATTTTTATGATCATTTCGGATAGAGAACAATTGGCTGCGAAAACAAATTATAATCACATCTTATTATATTAATTAATAATTACCAGTACTATAATATTGCGTCAATTATTGGGAATTCAATTATTGCCACTAGTATTGTAATGAACCCAAATAATTAAATGATGCCCCCTAGGCCCCAACAACTGGCTTGGATTATTTTATAAGGCCGGCCCACTTTAAGCACAGGTTGCTGTGATTGCAATTGCCTCTACCACTGGACTTGGATTAGCAGCTTCAGTGGTGTTGCCTATGACCATGCCATTCAACCTCAAAGCAAAATCAGTGAAGCATTCCTCCAGGGTACGAAAAACTTCTCCCGGGTATAGTGAGCTCACTTCAATATGGTCAGCTCCATCGATTGCAAAATTGGTTTGACAGCCTCTGATGAAGATGTCGTGCGTGAAGGATGCAACAATACTTTGTGGTATCAGATTCTCTGCACTCAATAGAGAAGAATTATTTTGGTTTGCTATTACTTAGGAATTAATGGCAGCAACTATACATAGGTAGATGTAATTAATATTGCGGTCCAGACCGGTCATGATTCAGAAGTTATTATGTGAACCGTGGGAAAGTGAAGGCTTTAAACAGTAAAGGGAGAGAAAAAAAATAGAAAGAACCTGCAGCCGCAGCGAGCAGGTCATTTTCTGTGACAGTGACTCGAGGGAGTGTCCTTCCAATTTTCATTTCCCATAAAGATGCAAGTTCGTTCATGTTGTAAAAATTGCAAGATGGTCGGAAATGAACCGATTTATTGAGAGTTCGAACATCATCGACCGTTTTCATTGTGAATTTCCCAATATCAGTCCCCGCAACAAAGTAAGCTGCATCCAAGGTACACATTTCAATATTGTAAATTACAAAATCATAGTCCAGGAAAGTTTAAACAAAACAAAGGCATATCTTTTCTTTTTGTTTTTCCTTCCATGAGCTTTTAGTATGCTTTCTGTACATGATCAAGAGATATAACACTAATTAATCTTAGGGTGCATTGTTGTACATCACCCACCTTTGACGGTGCCATCACCGTAGATTTGGAACTTATCCAACGGAGGCAGAACTAACCTTAGAAGGATGGTGATTATCATAGTAGGGCCAAGATGCAATGGAGTTGCAACAAATGTAGGTGTAGGGCACACCGGATTCTTCAGTCAAGCGTCTGATCAGGCGCTTCTCCTTGTACATCAATAGGCCTGGCTCCACCGGATCAGCCCTGTCCACGTCGTGCCCAAATTCTGATGGCAGAAACCTCTGCAAGTGCAATTTTGGCCATATATAACATAATCTAACACTTTGGAAATGATATATAAACACGTACATAGAATCTAACCTTTCACTTTTCTCTATCGGTATCTGAAGCAGAATATTTGGATAACCATTTTTTTTTTTTAATTACCTTAATTGTACCAACAGCTTTCACTGCCTCCACTAGGGCAATCTGATCCAATATTTTTTCACCTCCTACAGCTGAGATTACTATATCAATCTCATTCTCTCTTAGTATCTCCTCCATCTTTTTCTTCTCGCTTATCGACCCCTAGAATAAGAAACCAAACACAAGGTAATTAATAATGACGCATAAGAAGAGAAAAAAAAACAGTAAGGGGATGATATTGTGAAGGATGGAGAGACTAACATGTAAGACTATAGCTCCTTTGTCTTGAAGAGATTGTAACACTTTAGCCTTAGTAGGGCAAGTTGGACATGAGCGGACAAGAACATAGGTGGGTCGACCGGAGTCTAGGCTGGCTTCGGCCACGAATTGGCCGATCAGACCAGTTGCTCCGGCGATCAGAACTCGACCCTTCATTGCGGGAGTAGAAGAAATGGTCATGATACTTGGGAAGATAAAAAAATATATAATCACTTGCTGTTGAACCCAACTTGGAGAGGCAAAACAAAAGGTTTATTCGGTCCTACACGTGAGACAAAAGTAAGCGTGCAATATATATTACTTTGTAGTATTAAGAATGTATAGGTGGGGGGCATAAAGTGAGTCATATGATTTGTATATATAATAGCCTTTGTACTACTCGTTGAAATAAATAATAATTAAAAAAACAGATAGCTATACGGGTTCTGCATATTGCTAGGCCGATACTTTTTTGTGTTGAAATAATATTCAGCTACCCTTCAATAAGTGAGTTCAAAAGAAAATAAGAAAATAAGCTACCCACCCTTCAACAAAAAGTAAATATAGCCAGCGAAGCTGACATATATTTGTACAAGGAAAATAGCACTATTGACTTTTAGCTTGATCTCTTCTTGAACTACAGGTCCTATCCGTAGTTAGTTGATTTCTTCTTAAGCTCCAGATTGCTGCAAAATGAATTGATTTTCTTTTTCCTTTTAATCTTGGAACAAGTTTACTCGCTAGATTCCATTATAAAGTGGAAATCACTTCACTATGATATATAGTTTTTTTTTGTACATACAAGAGTTTCATATCAGTGATTATACTCTGTCTTCCTCCTAGCATATGGGAGCAATGCATTCATTCTTTTTAGTCCTTTTTTCTTAATTTGCAAAGAATGGAAATTTGCAAGTGGTTTTAATTTTTAATGCATGTCTCGACACAGAGCAGGCTTTTATTTTCTTCTTCACACTAAAATATTATTTACCACTTGTCCAGGTACATTACAGACACTGACCTGAACCTACCACATACCATCATGAGGGAAAGAAACTAGTAAGAAAGTACCATAGTAATTAATATAATGATGTAAAAAGCTACCGCATATTCTGAGAATCAGAAAAACTGGGCCGTATATCAGTTTAGTTTTTATCAGTGCTTTTTTCTACACAAAGAAACTGGGCTCAAGCTAATTAATGTTGTGACTCTTGTCAAAAGGGAAAATATGCTTCATCGGCTGACAAGTCAAGGAGGAACACATTTAGAGTCAAAACAAGCAGCCGCCTGTTGGATAGTGATGGCGCGGTCAGTTAATTTGTCAAAAAATTGGAACAAAATCAACTTCGCAGCCAACAAATTAGTTCACCATGATACTCCAAATTGAAGTTAATAGTTGGCTGCTTACCTTCGTCAGTTTAATGCCCCACCCTCCATACATAGAATGCTTTTCCTCCTAAAAATGTCTGCCGACAATTTGTACCATACCATACCACAGTCCACAGAAGTTACCAAATCTGACAAAGGCAATTTAAAGAGTTCAAATGCACTCGAGATAGATATCCACCTGATTAACACATAGTTAGCATGGATAGCTGCAAGAGAAAACACACAACGAAGCCCCATCAAGTAATGTGCTCTGTGCCATCCATTTGAATGATCCAAAGAAATTACCAAATTCATTTAACAAGTTAGTTGTTTTGTTGTATTCGATATTCATCCGATTCCCTACTTCATTTATGATGCAACAATCATTCTATCATTCTTACTTCGATTGGTCCGCCTATTATATTATTATAATAGGAATGATTTCTTACACTAATTACGATTAATTATGTCCTTACTCTTAAAACAAAGATTAGTTGATGTGGTAAGCTAAGCGCATATACATATTTACAATTTAATAATTTCGTGGATTAGTCTACAACGTTCTTCGATTTAGGACTAAATTAATCATTTAAGAAGAATAGAGGGATATAATTAATTATAATTAATATAAGGGGGCCATTCTTATTATTCTAGCATAGTAAATGGACTATATTTAATCCATTATTATTGTGTAATTCGCTATCCCCATTTGTTTTTTTTTGGTAGAAAAGGGGACTGAACGCCCATAAAACTAATTATCAATCAGTGCAGAAATACACGCACAGGGGTAAGAACGCCCCTCACAATCTGCCTGGAACACATCAGAACAAAATAAAGGAGTAGACATAAAAGTAACCAACGGAGTGACATAGAGCGACGCCTGCATAGCAAGTTGATCAGCAACCCGATTCCCTTCGCGATACGTATGACATAGCTCCACCTGCCACCCACGCTCCAAGAGCGCGAAAATCTCCCGGAACAAGGGCTCCCCCCGCAAAAGAGTCCTATCCCGCAACAGCTGGAAGAGAGACAATGAATCAAGCTCCAGAATAAGCTGCCTGATGCCTCTGTTCCATGCCTCCCGCAGACCCAATAAAACGACCCAAACTTCAGCTTTGAACGCCGTACACCAACCAACAGAGGACATGAAACCAAAAAGCCAGTTCCCCCCACTGTCACGACACACACCTCCAGCACCCGCATGCCCTGGATTGCCCCGACAAGCCCCGTCCGTGTTTAGATTGCACCATGGAGAGACCGGCCGATGCCAAGAAATATGAGCCATAGAGCGTTGTGGGGGGGCAGCTCTAGAACTCAGGAACACATTGAAGACCTCCTGTGCATAATGAACAACCTCTGGAACACTATAAACATCCACACCTTGGCGACCAAAATTCCAAGCGTTCTGACACGACCAAAGCTTCCACAAACAAACCCCGAAAATAAAATTCCATGGAATACCCAGCATCACCGGCTCCTCGGCTATAAGATTAACTCGCATCCATTCCTTAAGCGAACCCTGAAAAAACTAATGACGTAGCTGACTAGGAATCAGTTTATACCGCACTCGCTTTGCATGCCAACATTCACGTAATACATGCAACAAGTTCTCAGCAACACCAGTGCATGCAGTGCAACAAGGCGAGTGGGTCATATGACGTTGATGTCGTGCATAATTAGTTAGCAACTTATCATGGGCTACCAACCAAAGAAAGGAACGAATGCGTTGAGGACCACTCCACCTCCAAACATGCTTCCATAGATCGTGCTCAACACCCCATGAGGCCTTCGCCAACAACTCATATGCAGATTTAGCAGTGAACTCACCAGACCGAGACCATCCCCAACAAAAAGAATCAGCTTGGACCCCCATCGGAGGCAGCATAGAGGCGACCTTGAGTGATATCTCACTCGGCAAGAGGGTGTGGAAAAGAGACCAATTCTAATCCCCAGAAGGAGATAAGAATTTGTCAAAGAGTCCAAGAATTCAAATAATCGGGAATAGGATCAGTAACATAGTGCGCAAGTGGACCTGTGCAACCATCCACCCACCAATCATGCCAAAAAGATATGGAGGAGCCATCACCAATTAACCACTGCCGCCCACAAGCAACAACTTCCTAGACTTGCGAGATCGCCTTCCACAAAGGTGAACAATCCTTCCGGCCTCTAAAAACCACACGCCCTCCATGCATTGTCAAGTACTTTGCATGAAAAACCTGAACCCAAAGGCTCTCCTCATGCTTCAATAATTTCCAAGCAAGTTTCATAATAAGAGCATCATTGAAAGTACTCATAGAACGCAGACCAACGCCACCACAAAACTTAGGCTGACAAACTTGAGCCCAATTGACTAAATGTACTTTTCGCGCCTCCACTTGATCACCCCATATGAAATTCCTACATAACTTCTCGATAGCTTTGCAAATACACACAGGAATTTTGACGGACTGCATGGTATAAATTGGCAAAGCACTGAGAACCGATTGACAAAGCGTGATTCGTCCAGCTAGCGAAAGGTTCTCCACCTTCCATCTTGCAAGTCTATTCTTAACATTCTCCACCAAATGTGGATATTTTTAGTGTAATATGCCCAAAAGCCAATCATGGATGATTATTTGTTGTCATGTATACACATTAAGGTTATTCCAATAAGTATCGTTTATGAGATAAACGCTTGCACATACTTATAACCCTAGAATATTTCATATTCTTAAATGTCCCTAGTCGATTATTATTGCGGATGGGTTGTAATAATAAATTTAGACTAGCGTATGTTGAGAATTGCATATGTGATATGAATTCTACATACGGGTACAAGTTGGAGAACTTGTGGACTGGACCGACCCACATAAGAACACTACATGGAACGTTATATGTATGTCATTAGTGGTTCTTATAGATGTAATTGTCCTCCGACCTGAGATCGTCAAGGTATCCA
>JAKUCV010001078.1:4400-14840 GCA_028386065.3 Turnera subulata | reverse complement strand
TACTCATTTACGAAATAGCCAAGAGTAATATCAAAGTATACGACTCATATGTTGGGAACCTTGATGATCTCAGGTCTAAGGACAATACATATAAGAACCGCTATCGACAAACATATAACGTTCCATGTAGCGTTCTTATGTGGGTCGGTCCAGTCCACAAGTTCTCTAACTTGTACCCGTATGTAGAATTCATATCAGACATAAATTCTCAACATACGGAAGTCTTAATTTGTTATTACAACCCATCCATAATAATAATCGACTAGGGACATTTAAGAATATGAAATATTCTAGGGTTATAAATATGTGCAAGCGTTTATCTCATAAACGATATTTATTGGAATAACCTTAATGTGTATACATGACTACAAACAATCATCCATTGATTGGCTTTTGGGCATATTACACTAACAACCTCATCATCACCATCATCACCTTCACCACCCTCCAACCGGCACTGTTCACGAGAGGATGACCGCGCCGCCGTGCACACCACCACCCACGCTGCCGACATCCTCGTGCCGTCTCCTTCCTCTGCACCTCGACCCGTTTCTGCCAAGGTTTGATATCGGGCATTTTCCCAAGGAGTCGGCTTGGGACCCGTCATTGTCTTCAGAGTTGAGTAATCGGCTAAGGTGAGGATGGATTTCCTTCGATATGTGCCTATATTACTCGGTTGTTGTGTTTGATGATTGTTGCACAGTTGAGTGTTGCTTTTGCTGTGGTTTGTTTCGGGATGTTTATCCCAGTACGTTGATTGATTTTGGGATGTTTATCCCCGTGAATTGAGTTTTTGGATGTTTATCTCTGTCTTTTTGGTATATAGTATTAAGGATTAAATAATAAAATGTAATAAGGATGTCGATCCTTGGTTTTGGATTGGGATGTCTATCCCGGTGTTTTGGTTAGGGATGTTGATCACTGAGATTTGGTTTTGGATGACGATGATATAATTGTCACGTGGTAAGTAGTGGTACGAGTCGATGGTTTAAGACTGTTTTGTGCTGGCCATGATCTGGGTTACTTGTGATAAGCATGTCTATCCTTGGGATGTCTATCCCGTGATTATATTTGGGATGTCGATCCCTGGGCTCTCTTGGTTTTGATTTGGCACCCAAAATATGTTGAGAATCAGGTCTGACCCCTAGCTTATCCGTGACGGGGCCCAAAAAGATAAAATTGGAAATTGGATTTTTGTTTGAGTCTTTTTGGTCTTGGACCAGTTTTGGGTCGAGTCTTTTGGATTGGTGTAATTTGGCTGTTATGCCTGTTTTCGACCTTGAGTAACTTATAGTGTTGCATATTGATCGTCTATCCATGGTTGGTGGGCACTTCGAACTCACCCCTCACCTGCGGGCTTTCATCTCGTAGGTTGAGTTATTTGTGGTTCAGGTATGATCCATTCCAGACAGGCTGCAGCGTTATCCCTTGGACAGGACTCGGATCCATAAGTTGTAACATGTGTCGCATACAGTGTCTTTGTGATTTATTAAGTCTTCCGTTGTGCTGTTTATTACTATTGTTGGGCCATTGGGCTGGCTGTGTTATTATTGATGTTCCCGGGTTCGGGTGATATGTTTTGATATTGGGCCGAAGGGCCAGATTTCTAATGTTTATATTTTAGGCTGTTGAGCCAGAGTTTCTGTTGTATACACTGTATGTTGGGCTTTGATTGGTCAGGTCGTTACAGTTCCGGCACGTGTTTACTATGTACGGTAAATACGGGTAGGGGCGTTTCATTTTGGTAGCGGAGCGGGCGTTAGGTCTTGTTGGCTAGTCCTTGTGTGTTTGTTATTCTTGTTTGCATAGTTCGCTCCATTTGTTTATTATTTTATATCATTTAGTTAGTACATGATAGATCTAGTCAAGGGACGCCAGCTTGCCACAGAATATTCACATAAGAGGTAATTGATGCCATAAATATGCAGAAACATAAATATTACTAATATTATCATTACAATGATATTATTATAAAAAACATTCATCTCCTTGGTACAACATTGACCCTGAAGCTAATGGGATCATTGGTAATGTTCACCCTGATGTTGTCGTTCCACGAGAACCACATGCCGCCTGCGTTGTTCTGGCCAGGAAGCTCGAACCGGTTTGCTGGAGGAAACCGAAGTGGGATGACACCGTGATCGTCTTCAGGCTGCCATTGGGTCTCCGTGAGAAGAACCATGTTGGGCTTGTACTGGTTCTTCAGGTCCCTCAGGGTACGCGAGAACTCCTGGGAACGCCTACCGATTCCTCTGCAGTTCCACACCAGTAGTCGGGCCTTTGGCCAAGTTAGGGGTAACCGAGTTACTCTGGGTAGTCATCGAGAGCTGGTAGTAGGTACCTTGGTCCAGGAAATGGCAAGTGGGCTCTAGGTTGAATTCTTGAAGTCTTTCAGAAATGAAAAGCATGATGGAATTGGCCGAGCCGTAGAAGGAGGTCCTCAGGGTGCCTTGGTCCTCTAGGAAGAATGTCTCTTCCGTGGGAGTGACGAAGAACCTCGACGAGCAGAGTTCGTCGACGAAGACCAGACGGGGCATCCTGCTGAGCTCGTTCGGTAGTTTCTCTGGACGTTCGTTGATCATGCTGTAGGCCAGCCGGTTTCTTCTGCCTAGGGAGGCACCTTCGACAAAGAAGACGGATGATGGAGCAGGCATCGTGTTTTGGACGCGTTGGTATTTTTTTTTTCTGAGTATTGTGGTTTTGTTTGCCTTCGTGTCTTGCTTGCTTTAAGATGCTTTGTAGTTTTTGCTTTTCGTTGTTTTGCCTTTTATAGAAAAATGTTTACCTGTTTTTCGAAGTATAGACCCCACCTGTTCTCGAAAAAAAAAAGTGAGAAAAGAAGAAGAAAGAAATAGAAAAGAAAAGAAGAAGAAAAAAAAGGGAAAAGAAAAAAACAGTAAAAAAAAAGAGAAAAGAAAAAAAGAGGAAGAAAAAATAAGAAAATAGAAAAAAAAAAGAAAGAGATGGAAGCAGTAAAAAAAAAGGAGAAAAAAAAGTAAAAAAATAAAAATAAAATACAAAATAAAATACAAAATAAAATATTTTTCGGGGATAGGGAAAACAGATTCCCTTCACAAAACTTTAAAATATTTTCGATCTACGAGATTTTGCTTTTTGAAAATTTCGTCATTGATTGGATTTTGCTTTTTAAAAATTTTGTCATGGTTTGAAATTTTGCTTCGTTACTTTATACATTTTTCGGGCTACAAATGCAAGTATTTTTCAGCTCGTTTTCATCATACCTTTTTCTTTCACGTTTGGTTACCTTGCTTTATTCTTTTTATGACTTTTTCCTGCATCTTTTATCACATGCATTCGTGACCGTTGTGGCTAGACTGATGGGACCATACCTCGAGTAGAGTGCATGTGCGACAAGCTTACACCTGCTCGGACATCATGGAGGGATACGAGACTTGACAGACGTTTTTGGCTCATGCGGAATTTGTGAACAAGTGGATATCGTTTCTTTCGAGGGACACATGACGTTCTCGTGATCATCGCCATGCGAGTTAACAGATGTTTTTTTCACGAGGGAAACCGACGTCACCGTTAGCTATGCATGTCACGTTTCTCGGGATCGAGGATGTGTATGATCGATCTAGAACGCTGATCAGGAAAAACGAGTTTTGTTTTGTTTTTAATTTCTTTATGTTGGTTTTACTTCCTTTTGTTGGTTCTGTTTTTAACATATTTATGTTTAATTTTATTTCCTCCTTATTGGTTTTTTTCTGCTTTAAATGTTTGGTTTTCCACTTAACATAAAGTTTATATTATAAAGAGAGAATTGTTTATAAAGGAAAAAGCATGTTTATTTATTTTTCAGAACAGTTTTACAACAGAGAAGGGGTACCCTACGGGGCTACTTGCTTCTCTAGATCTTTTACAAGTTTTTGGATGTTTTTCACGTGGGGAAAGAGTTCTGCGCACGCCAGTTCTATCTGCATCACTGCCGAGCTGGCTGTTCATGCAAAACCGGCTGCAAGTGCACAGCGCTGCTGTAAAGGACGAATCACAGGGACTGGAAAATAATACTGGCCTCAGGCTCTCGATTGATTAGACTATAATAAACAATAAACACTAAATAAAATCCGAGATTTGAAGGCAGTGTTTAGAATCGATAATAAACGTAATAAACAACAAGTAAATAAAAGAGAGATAAATAATATAAATTAGAAAAGAGAATAAACAGGAAATAAGTAGCAGGTAACGATGGTTTTGGGTAGAAAACGCAGTGATGGGTGATCTAGGTTGTCCAGGGTTCACTACAGCGGGTGCTGTCTAAGTAATAAAACTATGGTTTGGCTAATTTATTCGTCTACCTTATAGGGCTCCCCAATCTATATCATCAACAACCAGCTGTTCACTGTTATTGTAGACCTACCCTAGTCCCAAACAACCTTCTGTTCACCAGTGTTGCCTGTCCTAAGGTGCAGTAGGCACTATACTAGGTGTTGGATCCTCAACTACCCTAAAAAACTCTTTCGACAACAGTTAGGATAGAGGTTGTGTATAGAACGATCAGATTTCCTAACTTCTCCTGTTCAGTGCTTTGCTAGGTCGTCTAAGGTGCACAAGAAAGTGATCAGGCCGCATGCGCTGTTAAGCTCTCCATGCACAAATCAAAGAATAACGAATAATAGAAGCCAAAACACGAATTATTACTCAAACATAACTGTAGCTACATCTCATAAACCTAGATTAAGGAATTTAGTTCATGAAGAAACTAAAAACAACAATAGATAGCAACAGCGTCTTGCTGTCGGATAAAAATCTAAAGGTCTTCACTTTGCTTCAGCCAAATTCTCCTCTCTCTCCTGCTCTAAAAGATGAATTTTTGTTGCAGAGAAAAGAGTGTGTCGATGGGCCAAAAGCTCCCTTCATAGGGTTTTATTCTTTTCTATTTAAAGAGGAAAAGTTTTTTATGAAGCCCTAAGTCTTGGAAATAAGTTTTCTTCTCAAAACCTAGCAGCAAAAGGTTTCCTTTCCTTCCAAGGAGTGTCCAGGTGATGTTCAATAAAATCTCCTTGAATTTAGGCGCAAGTCTCCAAATTAATTATAAAACTCGGGACTTTGACGCCAGCGCCACTGTCAGGTTGCATCTGGGCACTGTCGCTGGTGCTGTTTGAACTGGAACTGGGCATTCAACAACGCCTCGCTGTTTTCGGGCCAACATTGTCAAAATCCACTCCAAAAAGGACCTAATTGCACCTGAAAGCAAACAAGAGCTAGGAAGGTAGAATTTGGTGTAAAAGCAAGTGATTTCCTATCTAAATGCATGAATGGATGCTAAATGCAAGGCCAAAGACTACAGTGCATGCTATAAAAGTGTGTAATTTCATGCTCATCAAATTCCCCCAAACTAGAACCTTTGCTTGTCCCCAAGCAAAATCTAAACTTCATCACAAAGAAAATGATGCAGCAGGAAATTACAACAGCCATCTCGAAATCAAAACACATCAGCAGCACCTGTCACGCACACTACAGCTCCCGCTGTCAGAAATCCTGAATTTCATTGAAAGAAAAATTTTCAGTTCTAATTCAACAAAGTTCAGAAAGCACAGAGATGATCAAAAGAAAATCAAATTGGTAGTCATTTAACCTTCAAAGCTTCTTATGCCATTGTAAAGAGATAAGTACCCAAACTAATCAACCATCTCATAAGCCAATTCAAATTTTCAATCTCAACTAATGAGCATAAAGCATAATCAAGGATCAAAAGGTCTTTCTTGGTCTTGTAATGGGGTCAGTTTGAGGCTAATCAAAAGAAAGGAATTAGATGGATAACAAAAACTGCTTACCTTCCAAAATCCTAACTTAGGACAGCTTCTTCTTCAAAGTAATGTTCGAACCAAGAATTTACGAACCTTTGGAGCACAATTAGAGTTGCAGGAGATAATGAGAGCAAAAGACTTATCAAAAGAGTGTAGAGAGATTTATTTTTTTTTTCTTTGATTTTTTTTTTCTCTCTCCATTTTTTTTTCTTTTCATTTTGAACTACTCCCTTTATCACATTACAGTACATCACTCATCTCCATGTTCTTAAATTACAAAGCTTCATTTAATATCTCGACAAGGTCCTTGTGTTTTCACCTTACAGCGGGTGCTGTCACGACGCTGTCAACCTAAAGTTAGAACCAGGAAGGCAAACAGACAGGGTCGCGCTATAATTTGAAGAATAGCGTGCTTTAAAGCACTTTGATGGTCATGCAAGACTCAAATAGCTCAGGTATGATGGTGTGGGCATGTGAAAATAAATTTAACCATCAATCTAGGCTCAAAGGGATTGTCAAATGGAAATTATGATACAGGTAGGATAAAAGTCATGTTAAGCTCAGCAAAAAATGCCTATATCACTTCCACAATTATACCAATATGGTAAAAATTTCGCTTCAAAAGAAAATGAGGATCGGTTCTAAGATAGCTGACAGCGGGCACTGTAAATTTAAAAGAAGAGCAATTGGCACAAGTTACCTCCTTGGTATCACGATTCCCAAGTGATTTTGATTTTCTCATCCTGTACAAACTAAACCATACTGAACTTGAACTGATTATCAGGTGTAAGATGGTAAAAATTATCAGGAAATCGCAACAGGTGAAACAACAGTGTGCGCTGCAGCATGCTGCATCAGCAAATAAAACCGAGAAGGCGTAATAAATTCCAGCAGCATACACAACAAAAATCAATTGGCCATGAAGAGAATGCATAAACATAAACATAAACACAAACACAGAAATGCCAATTTCTGCCTCCCCCAAACTTAAATTCCACAGTGTCCTCACTGGGGCAAAAATAAAGCACAAAACATATATAAAAAAAAAAAACATAACAAAAAGGGAGGGACTCCCCCAAACTTGAATGGAAACGTGAAATGCATGGATGCAGGGGGTATAATGGACACTCATCACAACAAAGAGTGCTTGTGGAAAAATTAAAAGTGCAAGAGTAGAGTTAAGTATGCTTCTCTGTTTGCCGTAGTGTTGTGTTGCACTGGTAGTGCATGCTGCTTGCCATCACAGTCCCCTGTCTTTATGGTTTTCTGATTTTTCTACTTTTTAGGGCTGCAAAAACAGCAACAAAAACAAAAACAAAAATAAAACTAACGGGATGTATGAAAAATAAAAACTTACCGCGGGTTGCCTCCCGAGCAGTACTTCTTTTATGTCTTGTAGCTGGACAGCTTGCAGCTCACGATGCTCATGGTGGCTCAGAAAGAAGATGAGGAATCTCCTTCACGAATGATGCTCCAGGATTGTGATGTTTTAGTTTCTGCCCATTCACTTTGAAAGTGTTGTTCTCCACATCGCAAATCTCCAAATTACCATTCGGAAGGTAATCAAGCATTGTATATGGCCCCGTCTAGCAATTAATGAATTGGCCATTAGAGAGTGTTAGCCTAGAGTGAAAGAGAAGAACTCGATCTCCCACATTAAGCGTCCTCTTCTTTTGTTTAAATTTGCATGATGGAAGCTTTGGCACATCTACATGAGGCTCCTTCCCATCATTAGGAGGAGAGACAATGCCGCTGTGACTTAACATCTCCAAGGCTTGCAATCGGGAGTCAGCATCTGGAATGGCTGATGGGTGTTGTGTTTCCTTCTCTGCAGTGCTGTCACCATCTTCTGGTCTACCCTTACTGGCCAAACAACACGATTGTGACTTGACAGTGTCACCTATAGCGCCTGCTGTATGAAGCATATCCTCCTCGATCGCCTTAACGGCACTCACCATATAGCAAGCATTGGATTCCAACTCTGAATCCATTGCCTTCTGGACATTAAATTCTACTCTTTCTTCCCCAACTCGAAATATGATGCTGCCATCCTTTACATCAATTACAGCGCCCGCTGTTGCGAGAAAAGGCCTCCTAAGAATGATTGGGGTCTGCTCATCAAGCTCCATGCCCATGATCACAAAGTCACAAGGTATATAAAACTTCCCTACTTTCACAGGGACATTTTCCAGGACTCCTACAGGATACTTCACGGTTCCGTCAGCAAGCTGCAGCACCATGCTGGTAGGCTTAATCTCTCCAAAATCAAGCTTTCCCGCTGCTGTTAATGGCATCAAACTGATACTGGCCCCAAGGTCACACAATGCTCTAATGAAGTTCTGGGTGCCAATAGTACAAGGAATTGAAAAGCTTCCCGGATCATCAAGCTTTGGTAGGGGCTGCTGTTTCAGCAGTGCAACACTGCATTCTACTGTAAGGGCCACTTTCTGCTTCTCTACAGTGCGCTTGTTGGTGAGGATTTCCTTCAAGAAGTTGGCATAAGTGGGCATTTGATCCAGAACAGTGGTGAAAGGAATCTCCAATCTAAGGCCATAGAGCATGTCCACAAATCTTTTATACTGCTCCTCGAGTCTGCTTTTTCTAAAAACTTGTGGATATGGCAGTGGGGGCTGGTAAGGCACTGGCAGTACTGTCTTCTTAGGGGCTTCTTCCTGCAGCGCCACTAGTTTGGCCACTGATTCCTGTTTCTTCTCTATTTTGGGGTTTGTCACCTTCACTGGCTTAGGAATAGGGTCTAGAAGCTCCTTCCCACTCTGTAGTGTCACTGCCTGACACTGTTCCTTCGAAGTTGTTGATTCACCATATAGTGTGCGCTGTGAATGCTTCATATAAACTTGAGGATAGGGCAGCGGGGGCTGGTATGGTGCTGGCAACATCACTGGCTTGCTTTCTGCTTCATTCTTCTCTTCTAGTACCTTCTCACTTTGGAGTGTTACTGCCATACATTGCTTTTTTGGATTCATCTCCGGTTGGCCTGGCAGTCTGCCCAGCGACTGTTGTTGCTGTGCAGCATACTGGGCAACCTGATTCTCAAGCATCTTGTTATGGGCCTTCAGCTGATCTAGCTTCTTATCCATCCTATTCTGACCTTCCAACAACTGCTTCACCATTTGGGTCAATCAGAATACCCTCCTTGCTGTCCACCTTGCCAGTGTTGCTGTTGTCCCTGATGTTGGTACCCCTGATTGTAGTTTTGGTTGGGGTTTGATCGCCAGCCCTGGTTATACCCCTGGTTGTAGTTATTGTATGACTGATTCGGGCGGCGGTCAATGAAATTTGCCTCCTCTGAATTGTTCTCAGGACACTCAAGGAAAGAGTGAGAGCCACTGCAAATTTCACAGACTATATTGGGCAGCAGGTTGTACTTGGGCGACAGGTTGCACTGTCTTGGTTGTCAAGTCCTTAAGTTGCTTGGAGATAATAGCAAGCTGGGCCTCTAGAATGGTGTTCCTGTCAACATGATGCACACCCCTTGCACTGCGGTGCGGCTCATCATCATCTTCAAGGTTAAGCATGACTCTTTTGGCATCCTCATACGGTTCATGTTTAAACTTCCCATCCGGTGCGGCAGCATTGAGAGTGCGTCTATCTTCTGGTGACATGGCGCGATAGAAAATTCCCAACAGCGCTGGTGGGTACACTCTATGGGTAGGGTGTTAGTAACCGGGCATGCAAACTTGACAATCAAAATGTAGCGGAAAGACCCGGTACTCATGGAGGATCCAAGTGAAGCTAACTAAACCGAATAACAATTTTTCGTACCTTGCTTGGTTGAGGTCTTTCACCCAACTGTAGTGTAGAATCAGCAAGAACCCGACAAGAAATCTGGCTCCTCTACGGTATCCACACGAACCATTGATGACTGCTATCAACTGTCTCACGATCACTAACCCGAGCACTCCCGAACCGCAGTGCTAGCTGCAGAATTTTCGAGAGCTAGAAACTAGTGTTTATATGTGCTTCTTTCTTTCTCAAAAAATGAAGTGTGTAATCTAAATTGTGTGTGAATGTTGTGTGTGTTGATAATCTGATTATCAAGCCCTATTTATACACACAATTAATGCATAGATTAATGAGACAATGGCCAATATCATCATGCATTAACCATCATGATTATACTTTAAGCCTAATCATGTCTCCACTATGTCTTAATGCTCCACTAAGCATTAATGGATGCTCCACTAAATATTAATGGGATTACACATCATATGGCATTAATTTTGGTTCAATAATTCTGATAATTAGTGAACCAAATCAGCCCAAAACGACCCAGTCCAACCAAGGTTCAACCACGGTCCACCCACCTGGTCGAACCACGGTCCAACCATGGTTCAACCACCAGCTCGAATCAACAATTCTAAGTGTGTGACCCTGTAGGCACTTGTAACGTTTGGCTATAATTGTAAAATCTCATTTTACAATTATAAGCAATGAGCGGTGTCTAGCAACACATCATTGCTACCCAAACGACAAGATCAGTACTGATTCATTATGCCTCGGAAACATGTCATCGTCCTTTCGTCCCATTATCAAGATTAAACACGAGACATGGAAAACGTCAATCTCGTATATGTTTAATCTTAGTTTCTTGATCCCCGAGTTAACTGTGTAAAACCGGATACTCATGATATCACCATATCACATAATC
>JAKUCV010001077.1:125679-156790 GCA_028386065.3 Turnera subulata | reverse complement strand
AACTAAGTCCATATCCAAAGAGCTTGATTCTAAATAGACCAAGAATTCATAATTTCCTACAAAAAAGTCCTCACACACTAGGATGAGAAATTTATTAAAATTAAATAAAATAAATGCAATAATAAAATAAATAAATACTAAAACAAAGACAAAAATAATAAAATAAACCCAAAATAATGTGTAAAATATTCACACATCAGGTCTCAATAACACTTTGCCAACCACATGGGGAGCTAGAGTCAATTTCGAGGATAAATCAAGAAAAGTTGCAAACAGGCTCAGCCTGTACATTCTGCAGAAACCAGAAAAGTGCAGAAAGAATATAAAATTCGCACCACTTGCAACAGAGCAGAACTGGCACCTGTAACCATATCCTGAGCATTCCAGAGAACTTCCTGAAGATAAGGTAGCAGCAATCATATTGCCGGGAGAAAAGTCCACTTAAAGAATCAATATCATCTCCAAAAGTCTTCTGTACGCTTGCATCAGTAGGATTTCAACCTATCAATACGCCTCCTATAGCGCCTCATCCTGACAAACACATGGGCGACCAACTTGCTTAACCCCCATACCTCCAAGCAAGTGGGTAGAAAAAGGACCTGAGCTGCGCCTATAAAAGGAAGAAGGAAGAAGAAGAGAGGCATCGATTGAGAGTGACTTAAAATTGCAGAAACACTTGGACAAGGGTAGGTGTTGCCTCGATTCTACTCCCCTTTCTAGGAGACACGATTCTACTCCCTTTTCTAGGTAGAAATCCTGTTGCCTCTAGCCTCCAGTTCGTTCTAAGCATTATATCAACCCTTATCCACCTTGTTTTTGTGATTCGGATTATGAACTAAACAACCCCTCTTAGGTTGTAGGGGTGTAATATGTTCTCTGTTCGATTGCAATAAATTGCTGTTTTTTAACCTGTCTTCTTGCCTTGGTTGTTATGAACTTCATCCATACTTGAGTCTTGATCAAACTCATGCATGATTATAGGTAGCTAGGTGAAGGACCGAGAGGTGAAACCATAGCTGCTAAACCTTCAACAACCAGCCCTTATCTCTTAGCATTCAACCAAGACGAGAGCTAATTGAGGAATTAACCTCAACACTGCCCTTAATACCCTAGAATTGACCGGTGTGTAATCACTAAGGATGAGTAAGAATCATGGGAGGCACCTGCGAGTGAAAGCAAGTGGATGCAGAATAGGTTGAGAGCCCTTGCAAGAACTAACCTTTATAACTAGCCTGTGCTATTGACAGGCTCAGCCTGTCGCAGCACAGTCCAGGAGATAATATCACCTTTAATCTGAATCTTGATTGATTGCTTAGAAGCCCATCTCAGTTAGTGGTGACTTGGTGTAGGACCGAGAGGTGAAGCTAAACTTCACTCTCTAGCCATTCGAGAGAAGGTAGGGAGAGACTGTGGGAAAACCTGCCCCGACACTAAACTTCACCCTTAAGTAAATGTCTATACCTAGTGACAGGGGGTAGATGGAAACTTAGGGAACTATCAATAAGATCGATAGCCATTGGTAGTACACTAGGTTGGGAGTCCCTTCAAGACATCTTATTAAACACAGGGCGTCAAACAATCTGAGCTTGTTGCGGCACTGTTGAGTAATTTAAACATGAAAACAAGGCATGTGTTCTTACTTCAACCGCAATGTTGCTTTTATTTGACTGCTTATTTTACTTTTAATCAGTATTCACCCACACTCACATCCATTGTTTTTACCCTAATATATCTATTTAAAGGGTAACGGACTCAACTGTGGATACGACCTTGATAAAGTACTACAACTACCCTGTGCATTTGTAGGAACCATTTGTGATAGTAGAGCACGCATTAATCGCCCAAGATAAGCTCACAAATCTAGCCTTATGACCCAAACATTATAAATATCCACAAGAGATGAGTGAACCTAAACCTCAACAAGAGTAGTATAATCAACACTGTTAATTACATCACCGTTAAAAGTCAAACCTCAATATGCACACACTATCGGCATCCGCAACCCGCATATAAGCGGTAACTTCAACAAAAATTCATGATTAAAACTCTTTAATCACAAACACCATCAATACCTCAAATCTCAAGCAAGTTAAATAGCACAAGTATCATTGAAAGACATTTCCCCAAATATGCCATTGGGTCAACCTCAAATTAATTCAGTAAGTTATCAACTCAAACTCCGAATAAGATTTAATCCATATAATAATTCACAAACACATTCAAATCCTCGAACTCAGCAAAATAGACCACAAATACCATGATCACCAAGATTACAAGAATTATATCCACAAACATCATATCACATCATCTCTTAACAAATGTACATCCAAAAGCAAATCGATGGCTCTTACTTGTATTGGCCAGTTCCACACAGACAAGAAACACAAGCAAAGTATCAGGAGTATACACCGACTCTGATAGAATAGTGGATACTCCAAAAAAAACAAACCTTGCAATAGTCTAAGCTATAAAGGTAAGCATATCATTTCAACGACAATGCCGAGTCGCTCCGACCCTCAGCCAATGCGTGTCCTCCACCGGATTCATAGTACGACTCACTATATAAATCAATATGACAATGCAACAGACCACTCACTATATGAATCAATATGACATTGCAACATATGACTCAAAAAAGAGTAGACTCATGCACATAAAAGCACATATCCACACATCCCAAAGGATCTACAGCCTGCTCCGCTACCAACTGAAATGCCGGTATCCCAAATTGACCAATTTAATTAATTGAAACACGTGAAAAAACCAAATTGCCCTTCCTATCCGGGATATGATACAAACAACATAATCAATGTACAAATATACAATAAAGTATACAAGAAAGTGAGTATGCAGCGAAGAAAAAAATAGCATAAAATGAAATGTATGAATTGAACTCTATGGATCTGACCCAAAATTGACAAAAAAATTGCAATGACGCCTAATGGACTGTGGTAGAATAGTTGCGATTTTCTTGGGCGTCACAAGTTCGAATTACTCCAAGGCCAAATTTTTTGTGATGACCCAAGTCCCACATCAGAAGAGAGTGAGAGAGGTCTTGGGCATATAAGCACTAAGGAGTTGGCTACCAAATAACTTCAAGCTTAAGGTTTTGGGCCACGTGGTTTCGGTCCAACTTTGGAGGCTATTTTAGGCCAGTCAAATCCTTGGGGCGTGACAAATGGTAGCGGAGCCGATCTCACTCCACTTTCGGGTGGGCTTGGGCCTTATGGCCCCTGTGTCAAGGGTTGATACTGAGGTTATTATCTGTACGGCCCGGTGATCGGAGTACCTACGATTTGGATTTGGGCTCCCCTCGTGAGGACACGAGATCTAAAAGAGGGGAGAATGTGATGACCGAAGTCCCACATCGGCAGAGAGTGAGAGAGGTCTTGGGCATATAAGCACCAAGGAGTTGGCTACCAAATAACTTCAAGTTTAAGCTTTTGGGCCACGTGGTTTCGGCCCAACTTTGGAGGTTATTCTGGGCCAGCCAAATTCTTGGGGCGTGACATGATGCTCCTAGGTTCATGCATTACATCTGGGTTAGATTATGGTTTCATATATGGTTCTACTATCTAGCTTGTGTTATAGTTTCTATCTTTTGGATATCTACGCTTACATTTTGGATATTTGTGCTACTCTTTTGGATATTTACTTATGCACAGATGATGGATATCATGTTCTTACATGCTGTTCTATTTTGGTTCATATCCCTTGTTTGTTGATGCCTAAAGGGGGAGAAAATAAGCATGTTGATCTTATGCAGGGAATGTGGTATGGTTCTTGTCGAAACCATGAACCACACTTATGCTATTTTGGTTATAATCCCTTTTTTTTGTTGACAAAAGGGGGGAAATATTGTTTATTTTTGGAGTATACAGGATATTGATGTGGTTTTGCTAAAACCACACTTGCGATATATTATTGATCTTATGAAGGAAGTGTGGAAGTATGATATGGTTTTCATTGATCTTATAATATGGGGAGAAATTTTATTGATAATGATCATGCAGGAACTGTGATATGATTGTGGCTGAAACCACACTACTTTATGATCTTATGCAGGAAGTGTGAAAATGCGATATATGGTTTTTATTAAAACCACACTTATGACTGCGATATGGTTTTTATTAAAACCACACCTATGACTGGCGATATGGTTTTTATTAAAAGCTATACTTAAAAATGAGATTGCTCCGCTACTTCGTTATATACTTGAATTGAAAATCACACGGGGATTTTTCGGCTTGAATGCCAAAATGAAATTCACAAAGAAAATTAGTTGGCCATTATAAGCCAAATGTGACTATATGTTTGAATTTAAAATATCCTTGTCCAATTATAAAATTTTTTTATCTAGGGGGAGCAACAAAATCGGGGGAGCTTATAAACTGTTTATGAGCTTCGTCTAACCCTAGTTTTGCAGAAATCAACGCGAGTTTGTGATCATAAAAAGGTGGGAGATTGTTGGCCTAAACATGAGCTAATCACCTCTTAAGCTTAATTAGTGAAACTAACCATGTTTAGTGATGGTTTGGAATTAATTTTGATAATTAATAAACTGCTCGAAAAGAATACTTTGTATATGTCTTGTGTTGATTAAGTTTACAGGAGGAAGTATGGTTTTAAAAAAACCATACTGCGATCTGATGAGGATGTAGGGTTTCAGAAAAACCATATCTGCGAGCTGTCACTTTCAACTTTTTCAGGAACTTGCATGTGGTCCTCCAGGCATTTAAATCCCAGTTCCAACGTCCAGAATTGGTGAGCAAGTAAGAGGAAAGACTCAAAGGAAGTGCATAAAATATCCTCTCTCATCTACCATGAAGATGGTCCCCTTGGTGGTCCAAACTTGCCAAAGATAAAAACACTTTGCAACCAAGGAGATGCAACTTGCTAAGTGGTCCTCACACACATTAAAACTCAACCTCTAACAGTCAAGAATAAAGAGCAAGTAAGAGAGATGTTCCAGAAGATGTTATCTCAGAGTTGATGGTCCAAACTTTTCAGAAATAACAATACTTTGTGACCATGGAGTTGACATAAAGGTTTGAGCTTATTCTAGAAAAGCTTGTGTTCATAAAGGTTAAGGTTGAATCCGCAAACACCTAAAGCTAGTGAGTGTTTGAAATCCTAAAGGAAGAAACCTTTAGGTAGTGGAGTACCAAGTAAGGGGGAACCACTCTAAATCTCTTGTGTTACCTCTTCTTCCCTATCTTATTCTCAAGCTCATTTCAAATCACACACTCACTCTCCCAGAATCTGGTTTCACAAAAACCAGATCTTCCTAAACTCGAAAAAGTTTCTAAGCCTAATTCACCCCCCCTCTTACGCACTTTTGGGCTATAGTTTCATGTTCTACTTATTAAAATAGGTCATACACAAATTAATTAACGATTGGGCCACTACTTTATTCCCAATCCATTATTTAACAGCATATTAGCCTTGTTTTGCTTAGCCCAAATTGCTTTCCTATCAACCCACGTAAAGGCATTTTTTGGGCACTCTCAAAATTTCATCCCTATTAGTTTTTAAGCTTCATTCGTTAAAGTTAAATGGTGTGAATTTTGATTATTGGAAAGTAAGGATGCAAATTTTTATATAAAGTCAAAGCTTAGAAGCTTGGGAGACTGTTGAAAGTGGTTGGAAGAGGCCACTAAAGCCTTTGAATGATTGGAAAGAACGTGAGAAGTACAAAGGTGCTCTTGATGCTTTGGCTAAGAATAGCTTGCTCAGTGGTTTATGTATGGTGGAAGTAGAGAAAGTTAGAACTTGCAAATCTGCTCATATCATTGAAGCTCCAGCCACTACTCCTCGTTGCAATCAGAACCCACTCCAGTTATCGAGGATGCTCAAGATGTAAAAAGAAAAATCATTACAATCTCTGAGCTCATTTTATTTTTATGTATTACATCTTCTTCACAAAATTTCATATTGAATTTCGTTATTCTTGCTGTTATTTTCTTTCTTTCTCTGTAACTCTGGATTATTGCTAGACAGAGGGGTTATAGTCTTACTTTTGACAATTTTCATAAATTGATTTAAGTTCTTATCTAATTTTTTTCTATATATATTTTTTTTGTCCCGATTTGCATATTAATCATGTGGTGACGATATGTTTAATTATATTGGCAATATAGATGTTGAAATGAATGATAAATTATTGCCTCCTTTTAATTTGTATTTGACATTGTCTACGCTATTATTATTAGTTTGGCTTGCTCTTCTCTGGTTGTTGTGTTTATTATTATGATGCTATGCTTTTCACTGAGGATGTTATACCACTCTATTGTTGATGACTATGTTTAATTGGTGTAGCCTATGGTTCTTGTTTTTTGCATATCGTGTTGTTTCCTACGCTTTGGGCATTTTGTTGAGTTTTTCGCTATATGCTTATAAACACGGAGTGTAACGTCCCGGCTTGTCGACTGTCACTACAGACCAACACGGGACCTTTCCAACGTGCTTTGTCCTCACTCGCACGTTTCCGGGGAAAACTTCCCAGCATGTCACCCATCCAAGAATTTCTCCAAGTCAAGCACGTTTAACTTTGGAGTTCTTATGGAATGAGCACTGAAAAGGTAGGTGCACCTTGTTGATATAGTTAGTACCCATCAAACCGTTTAAGCTATTCTCTATTGTACAGTCCCATACGTGTACAACAACGAAATCACTTCATTTGAGCTATTCTTAATTATGCAGTCCCATACCCGTATAATTACGAAATCGCCCCAATTGTGCAATCTCAGGATCTCTCCTATTCTGCTGAGGATTCGGTTCATTCCTGTGCCCCTCCGTCTAGAAGCAGCTCCTTGTTCATGCTCATTCCGGCACTGGCGTTCACTTCCAGCCTCACAGACTCCGGGTGTCACAGGCCCACGAGCTTCCGCTAGATTCGTCCCCGAACGCTGCACCGTACTAGAGGAGTCCTGGAGCTCCGCTACCAAGTGTAACGTCCCGGCTTGTCGACTGTCACTACAGACCAACACGGGACGTTTCCAACATGCTTTCTCCTCACTGGCACATTTCAGGGGAAAACTTCTCAGCAGGTCATCCATCCAAGAATTTCTCCTAGTCAAGCACGTTTAACTTTGGAGTTCTTATGGAATGACCATCGAAAAGGTAGGTGTACCTTGTTGATATAGTTAGTACCCATCAAACCATTTAAGTTTTTCTCGATTGTACAGTCCTATACATGTAGAACCTCGAAATCACGTTCTTTAAGCTATTCTTAATTTTACAGTCCCATACCCGTATAATTATGAAATTGTCCTAACTGTGCAGCCCCATCCCTACACAGTCTCAGGATCTCTCCTATTCAGGTGTGGATTTGGTTCATTCCTGTGCCCCTCCGTCTAGAAGCGTGCCAGAAGCTGCTCCTTGTCCATGCTCATTCCAGCACCGGCATTCACTTCCGGCTCTCATAGACCCCGGGTGTCACAGAGAGTTTTGCTATATCATTCTATGGTTTAAGCTTTGCGAATTACACAGGGGTGCTTTTTAGCATTGATAATTTTTTTGGTTTGTACATTCTCTTCATGCGTTTTGTTTTAACCGTTTCTCGTCACAGAATTTGGCATAAGGATTTGCTTGTTATATTTTTTTGTGGTTATACACGTGGTATATTTGCTTTTCAAAGGAAGAGCTGTCCTAGTCTTTTTGGTATTTCTATCAAGTTTTTGCCCTTTCCACAGTAGCTTATACTTAATCGTTGTAGACACAAACATGGAATTTGTTTTTCGTCTTTCTTATTTTTATGGATATTATTTCTGGTTTGGTATTTTGCTTTTTTTGTCTCTCTTTATTTCTGATGAGGCTAACAGCTTTAGACATTTACGATCACTATCTTTTCTTAATATGTTTAACCTTTTACATGGCTTCTCTCTTTATGATTTTGAGGTGCATTTGGTGTTGTTATCTTACTGCCTAATCGCTAGTTCGTTGTATGCATTATCTTACGGCGTGCGTCTTGCTTGTTTTGCCTCGTTGTGGTATGTGCCCCATAAATTTCCAAAAAAATAGCTCTACTATTATGCTTTTACTCTTAGTGAGCTCTTGTCGTCCTTTACCCTTGCTGCAATTTTCTTGTCATTGCTTGCTCTTCATGCCTTTTTAAAAAAATGTGTTTTTTCTATAGCATAAGCATTTGCTTATTAAATCTCATTGCGGTCATATGCCTGGTGCATTTATTTTGTTTATTAAATCTCATGTCTACCACCTCTTTTGTATGTATCTTGATTTCTTTAGAACTTGGTTCATGCCCTTTTTGGTTGATGCCAAAAAGGGTGAAAATTTGGACATTTCTCCTCTCTATGTGTTCTACGGTGCATTTCTTCTTATATATGCTTTCATTCTTGATCTTGCTTATGTCCTTTAATTTTTGCATGTTTGAAAACTTATTTTAACAAAATAGTTGGCATGAAAGCTTCGTGGTAGGGGGAGTTAATTTTTATGTCAAGATCAGTTTATGTTGAGAAAATATCCATCTATATTTGACATCAACAAAAAAAGGGGAGAATGTTGAATTATGTCCCTCCTAAGTTTATATTGGACACAAATTATTTTTGATTGATTGTCAAATAACAATGCTATATTTGTTTCATGTTTTATTTATTGAAATAGGTCATACACAAATTAATTAACGATTGGGCCACCACTTTATTCCCAGTCCATTATTTAACAACATATTAGCCATGTTCTCCCTAGCCCAAATTCTTTTCCTATCAGCCCACGTAAAGGAATTTTTTGGGCTCTCTCAAAATTTCATTCCTATTAGTTTTTAAGCCCCATTCATTAAAGCTAAATGGTGTGAATTTTGATTATTGAAAAGTAAGGATGTAAATTTTTATGGAGAGTCAAAGCTTAGAAGCTTGGGAGAATGTTGAAAGTGGTTGGAAGAGGGCACCAATGCTTTTGAATGATTGGATTGAAAGTGACAAATACAAAGGTGCTCCTGATGCTTTTGCTAAGAATAACTTGCTAACTGGTTTAAGTATGGTGGAAGCAGAGAAAGTTAGAACTTGCAAATCCGCTTATGATATTTGGAAGCTTTGTGTAATACTCATGAGGGAACTATTCAAGTCATGAAGAAATGGGAAGATCATGATTAAAATTCAAGTGGCTTGTGGCTCTGTGAGAACCCGACCAAAAATTAATTTGATCTCTCACTACATTAAAGGATTTGCCACCTGAATTTTATTAAGGACAAAATTCAGGGAAAAACCTTGACTTCCATAACCCATAGCAACTAGTCATAATGTTCCAAAGATGTAGGATTCGGGGTTCGTCACAGATGGAAAGGTGTTAGACACCCATCCGTGTTGGGACGAAATCGTGTGCAATTGAAGATTCCTACTTGCCTTATGCACAAACGACACAACAACAAAACCAAAGGAGCGAAAACAAAAACAAGACAGAAAATAAACACATAATTGAGCTTCAGATTCCACCACTTGAATCCACCTACGTACTCCGGCGACCGGATTCAAAGCTCACGTAGTTCTTACACGGCATCACAACAGCACACAACATGATAGAAGACGATGCAACAACATCACAATAATATTAACATTACTGCAACAACATTGACATCAAAGCCACAACATTAACATCACAATCACAACATCAACATCACAGCAATATCGCAACGACATAGCCTAACCCACAACCCGGCGACACCACAATAACACCGACATCATAATAGTAATACCAACATCATGAAAGCAATATCAATATTACAGCAACATCATCCATATCACAGCGACGTCACAGCATCAACACAATATACAAAATATAAGACAAAAACACAATTCGGCTTGCTTCCCGTTTGTAGTCCGAGACTACCTACGTACCCGAGTGACCGGGGTCAAAGCCACGTAGTTCTCACACAGATTCACAAAACAATCAAAGCATCATCAACAATAGCATTACAGCAATACAATCTTGGCAGCAAAAAGCGATTTAAAGGGTTAGAGTTACCTCTTGAAGCCCTCCTTTCGCTCCCGTTAGCTTTTCGCTCCTCAACAGAATCTTGACTCACTTTTATCACAAACTGGTACTAATGGAGGCCGAATCAGCGTCTAGCTTCAACAGTAAAGTTGTAGATCTCTCTCTTAGCTTTCTAGAGACACCAAGAAAGTAGCAATCCGATGTCTGTAGCTCGACATATTGCGATTTTTCCGGAACTGCACAGGGAAGAAAGCTCCTCTCGGGTTTGTGCTATTTCCTTCAACAATTTGCTCCGATTGGCCTCCTTCTTGTATTTCTCTTGCTCTCCTCTTGCTACTGGGTTTTCACTACTCCTCTTCACAAAATCTCTCCAGAAAATCAGCTCCTCTAATGCCTCCTATACTTAAAGAACAAAAGTTTCTCCAAGCACTCAAAGCTTTAGGTGTGTAGAGAAAAATTCTAATATGCCCACCTAATGTGTAACAGAGGGGTCTATTTATAGTGTTCAGGGGTAAAGGGTCGTCCTAATAATCTAAAGGTCGAGATTAAACCCCTCAATCTGACAGTTGTGGGCTAGGATTGCGAAAAAAGGGAAAAAAAAAGATTCTGGGAGGAACGACCGCCATAACCCCGGCGGTCATGTCGTGACGACCGCTAGGGGCCGGCGGTCATCCCTCCTTGTCTTCCGGTGGTGGCGGTCATGTCACCATGTCCGCCATGACTGTGCAGCTTTTCCATTCTTCTTACTTTTTCTCCTCCAATCTGATTCCTAGTTGGTTTCCACGCCTTCTATAGTATTGGCTGACCCAAAAAACAACCTAAACTTGTCTCCTACTCCATTACTTTTCCTCTTTATCAATCCCACATCAAATTATTCCCTTTTCCTATTAAAACTTCCATAAAAACACAAAATGGGGAAAATATATAATTAATCCCAAATTTCCACGAAAATTAGGAATAAAATAAGCTGCGGCCCATGTGTTTAAATGGACTATTTTCTCTTGAGGATCCATATTTTATCAACCCAAACCTAATACCTATTTTTAACCCAAAATCAATCAAATAATAAAGGCCGAAAAATAAATAAAAGAAATAATCAAATAAAATACCCTTATTCTATTATGTTAAATCACAAACGTATTCATGCCATCAATCAAATTATCTCATCAACTAAAGACATAAAAAAAATTTAATAATTCAAAAAAATAGAATAAAGCATGGGTCAAATTTGGGTGTTCACAGATGCCCCTCATTGGTGAGGCTTTAGAAAACTAAAGACTAACCAATGAAAAGAAGAACAACCAAATTTGACGGAGTTTGCTGCCACTGATGCCGATGCTTGACGTGTGTGTCTTGGGTTGGAATATTCCATGTTCCGAGGGTATTCCACTAGGGAATAGGGAATCATCTCATCCGTTAGTATCTGCTGGAAATAGTGTTCTACTGGGGAGGAATATTTATTTCATGACTGGACTCGGTGTAGGAGAGAATGTTTGGAATTTTTTAACCCTTAACCTATGTCGGTTGATTTGATTTGGTGTAGGAAAGGACACGCCTAACCCGTAACCTATTCCGGATAATCCTTGGTGTAGGTACTGGACGTCAAGACTTGGTGTAGAAAGGGACATGCCTAACCCGTAACGTGTACGGGATAATTGGTTTTGGTGTAGGAAAGGACACGTCTAACCTGTAACCTATCTGGACTCTGTGTAGGAAAGGAACCGCCTAACCCGTAACCTATTCTGGATAACTGGACTCGGTGTAGGAAACGATACACCTAACCCGTAACCTATTCTGGATAATTGGACTCGGTGTAGAAAAGGACACGCCTAACCCGTAACCTATTCTGGATAACTGGACTCAGTGTAGAAAAGGACACGCCTAACCCGTAACCTATTCTGGATAACTGGACTTTTTGTAGGAATGGACACGCCTAACCCGTAACCTATTTTGGATAATTGGACTCGGTGTAGGAAAGGAAACGCCTATCCCGTAACCTATCTGGATAACTAGACTTGGAGTAGGAAAGAACACGCCTAACCCGTAACCTATTCTGGACAACTAGACGTAAAAGGACGCCTATATTTTAACTCGTAAAAGAGGTTCAAATCTTGACCTGGATTCTATTCTGGGACCTGGTGTAGAAAAGAGTGCTTATCTCAAGAATTATTCTGGGATCTGGTCTAGTCTGCAATCTATTTTGGGATCTGGTCTTTGAAAAGGGATGTTTGGATCCTAGCCCGTGACCTGTTCTGGGGTAACATGGTGTAGGTAAGGACACGCATAACCCATAACCTGTACTAAAAAATTTGACATGAAAATAATGTTTTGAATCTTAATCGGTAATCTATTTTGGAATCTGGTGTAGAGAAGGACGTCATCTAACGCCTCAAATTTTTGGTATTTAATGCCTATGAAATTTTTCGGAATTTTTGAAATTTAATTTCCCATTTTGCCCTTACGATATTCTTCGGGATTATTTTCTTGGTCATAAAAAATTTATTTCCGGAATTATTCAAATTTTATCCAATATGTAAATAAATTATTCTTCTTGGTTGTATAAAATTGAGTTTGGGTATAAAACACAATGTTGGGTGTAGTTTTGTTTAAAACTACGTAGTTTTGGTTGTTCGAAAACACAAAACACAAAATATGTTGAGTTTTGACCTTGAGGCTTGACTTGAGGAGAGAATTATGCTTAAGTGACGTCATTTTGCCGTTCAAAACAGCACCGTTTAGTGCTCTGGCCGAACCCTAAGGTAACCCTAGGTGTAAAAGGTATTTTTTTCTCTCTCTCTCCTCAGTTTTCTTTTCTTCCCGATTTCGGCTGCCTTCTCCCCTCTCTCACTCCCCACTATCTCTCCCTTCATCTCCCTCTTCCTTTTCGCCGCCGCACCGAACTTCCTCTTTTCCTTTTTCCTGTCGCCATCGACGCGACGCCACGCCACCGCCGCCACGCTTTCCACTTTCGACCCCGTGAGTCGAGGCCAGTGAAGGACTGAGAGGCGGAGATTGCAAGACGAGATGATGGGGACGAGCAGTGGCTCGAGGGCAGGGTTCGAGTCTGCGCCACCGCCGTCATCGCTGGTAGGCCGCCGCTCTTCTTCCTTCTTCCTTCTTTCTTCTTTTCGCCCCTTCTCTATTTTATCTCCTTTCTTTTTCTATTAGTCTTGTTTTGTGACTAATTGAGTACGACTGTGTTGTGTTTGCTCGGTTAGCTGCAGTGTGTTGGTCGGCGGCCAGTGGTGTTGCGGTTGTCGGCCTCTGGTGTTGCTGCTCGTGTATGGTGCTCGGATTGTGGACGTTGGTTTGTGCGTGGGTCGTGTTCCACGTAGATATTATCATTATTATCAGTATTATTATTGTTACTATTATTATTATTATTATTATTATTATTATTATTATTATTATTATTACAATTATTATTATTTTTATTATTATCAATATTATTATTATTGTTATTATTATTATTATTGTCAATATCATTATTATTATTGTTGGGTGGGTGGGTGGGTATGGGGTCATCCGAGACGGAGGGGTTTGGATCGGTTTGGGTAAAATCGGGTCAGTAGTTGGGTCAGGTATTAGGATGATAGGATCAACCTTTGCCATGTGGATGTGAAAACGACGTTGTTTTGAGTTATGGGCAGCAACCCAATTTTGGGCAGCTTCCACGTCAGCAAAGACGCAGCCCGAGACCTATGACTAACCTGCCCGCTAAAACTCCAGGTACATAAATGTCTCGAGAAAAGTTTTAGGTACACGATTAACCCAATGTAAGAAAGTTGGGTACTAACTACACCAAAGCCCCTTTCCCAGTTGGCACATATGTTTAGTCGGTCTACCTTGTCTTAGGGAATTTACGTTTACATACGTTGAGCATTGCATTACATGTTTTTCAAAGCATAAAATACGAATTCGAGCTAGGGTGTCTCACTTTTTCAACTCCTCATTTTTTGGGCTTGAGACTAGAAAGAAAGAAAAGGGAAGAAATGTTTTGAAAGAATAACGAAACATGTTTTGTGAGTGTATTCCATCACACTTTCCCACCGTTTCCAAATGTCTTGAGAGAAAACAATGCTTGAGTTTACGATTCCTGATGACCACGAACTCTACCACTAGAATTGAACCCTTAGGACACCAGGGGTGGGTAGTGCCTTAGTTGGAAGGAGATGGTGAAGATATTAGGGATGATGGATACATCACAAGGCGATGAATCTCAGTAGGAGGGGAGATGGTGAAGACTTTAGAAGTCATGGAGGTATCCTAAGGCTAAAGGTGGGAAGAAGGTAGAGGCAGTGACCAAGCAACAACTTAAGACAACAAGGTGACTTTGGGCCTTCTCGTGAGAGGAGATGTAAGCCCCAATATTTATGGTAGAAAAGGGGAGATGGGATGACTTGGTTGGGCTTTCTTGTGAGAGGAGATGAAAGCCCCAGTAACTATAGTAGAAGAGGTGAGATGAGGTGACCTGATTGGGCCTTCTTCAAAGACGTAGATGTAAGCTCCAGTTTTTACTTGTGAATCGAGCCGATGATCCAAGATGGGAAGTCGAGATGAGGAATCGAACTGAAGAGCCAAGCTGAGGAGCCAGGCTGACAAACTAAGTTGACAAGTTGAGACTTTGCCATTGGGCCCTCTCGTGAGAGGAGATGTAAGCCCCAATAAATATAGTAAGAGAGGCAAGATGAGGTGACCCGATTGAACCTTATTCAAGGTCGAAGATGTAAACTTGGGTTTTTATTTGTGAACCGAGTTGATAGGCCAAGACGAGGAGCCGAGAGAAGAACCATACAATGCGAGACCGAATTACAAGTTAAGCTGACGAGCAAAGCTGGGATATCGTGAGAAGACATTGCTATTAGGCCTTCTCAAATGAACAAGATGCAAGTCCCAAAAATTTGGAAGTATTGAAAGTGGCGGTGACAACGATAACAGAGGCACGCCGAGAAGACAGTGGGAAAGGATAATGGTGAAGATGACAATGGGGATGATCCTTTCCAAGCGGTGAACAAGAGGTGCAAGTGAGAATCAACCAGAGATCACATACCGAATTACTAAGTATGAATAAAATGACGACCGAGAATTGGGAAAAGCAGGATAGTTGCTCTTTAGAGTCTAGAAGTTGAGTCAAGTCAAAAGGGGCAAGGGATAAATTCTATGTCTAACAATAAAAAATGTCATCATTTGTACTTTGATTTTTCATAAAAGGAAAAAAACTTTAATTTCCTTTTCTTCTGTGTATATGGGGCAAGTTGTGCATGACTTCATGACATTCCATTGGATCAATCCAGGGGACCATAAAACGAACTACGAGGACCTGATTCTGTGGATGTAATCCCAAACTCCTACCTTAACCCACCACCTAAACACTTGTTAACACCAACCTTCAAACACATACCCATATTGACGCCTGTCTAGCCCAGCCTCCATGTTAACCCCATCATGCCTATCACGAACACTTGTCAAGAAATGATACTCTCAAAAATAAATCAAGCTTCCAAGTAAATTCTGTCTAAATACACCTGTTCAAAGAAGATGTCACCCTCCCCAAGAAAAAAAGAAATGAAAAGACGAAGAAAATAAAAAAAAAGAAGAAAAGAAAAAACAAAAAAGGGAGAAAAATGGGGAAAGGGAAGAGACCTTTAGTGCTTGAATATTGAAACTAAGATGGGAAGAAGAAGTCATAAATGAAGAGGACAGGTGGTTCCTGATGCGTTATTTTTACGCGTGACTTTTCAAATTTATAATTCTTGATTATTTCACAACACGAAACACAAATATCTCACGAGTAAACGCAACGATTGTTAACTGCAAGCATACAGTGTACTTTATAGTGTAGTAGTCTAATCAAGGTCGATCCACGGAACAGGGGAAATGAGTACTATCTAATGTCACAACTTATGATTATCTAGGCAAATCAATTAAAAGATGGTGTAGGGTGAAGTCGAAATCAAATAATAAAAAGAAATAAAACTACAAACTTAATCTAAAGTGAAATTCTATCAATATCTAAAGCAATCTAGGAAATCGGGATTCACACAATTACTATCTAGGTTTATTATTCATGGAATCGATTTCTATCATTGATGTGTGATTGTGGGCAATTGTTTCTATTGTCTTAATCCTCGGCTCTCGCATGTTGAATCAAATATTCAACAAAGATTACTACCTAGCTCTCGCATAGCCTAGCATCCATACTAAACTTATTAAGCACAAAACAATCAATCAAGCCCTAAGAAACTATCAGCTCTCGCATATTTTAGCATCAATCCATCTATGTTCTTCTAGGTATCATCATATAAATCACGCAGCTCTCGCATGTTGCAATCAACAAGAATCAATCCAAAGTAGATAATAAATTCGGCACACATAGATTGAACAATCAACACAATCAATTGAATAAACATCAAACCAAAGATAATAAAACCATAGAAGTAATTGGCTACATCCCTAATCCTAGATTAGGATTAGGGAATTAGTTCCTCATAACAAAATAGCAATGAATCAATATCTCACAAGAATTCATCAAGTAAATAATTTAACAGAAAAAAAATTGAAAAGAGGAAGAAGTAGTGAAGTCGACTGGCCAGTTTGGTTGGATGATGATGGCTTCGACTTGTGCTCTCTTGGTGTTGATTTGTGCTACAATTGGACTGGTGATTCTGTGATTCTAAACCTTCAAATCATGCTGGAAAAACGTTGAATTGTTGTGGGGAATAACCTTTGAAATTGGATGAGAAATTCAGCACCACCTAGAGGATCTAAAAGAGTAGAAAACCCTAACCCTACTAGTGTGTGTGACCTAATAACTAACCAATTCGGCAGAGCTTCGACCTCTGACTTCTACCTCCTAAATATGTCAACCTAGGGGGTCCTTTTATACTGACTTTAAGCTCTGGAAGTCGGTGGGGCTCTCCTTCTTTGAATGGAAATTAAATTCTTGACTTGCACTCCAAGTTGGACTTTTGCCTGTTTTCTGACTCAAACATTGCACGCCTCTTAACTCCTAGATGACGTCTGAACTGCATTGGGCTCTTCTACAAAGTTCTAGATAATTCTCTTATCTTTCTTTCCATAAAAAGAACTCTTCAATTGAACTTTTGTAGCTCAAGATGTCGGCACAGAAAAATCTGCATCCTGGGCTGGATTAAAATAATTACTGCTCCTTGTAGACTCGTCCAAAAATTATGAAATTTAATCCATAGAAAAATCTGGAAGCTTATTTTCGTCTGAAATTGGTCTGACTTAATTTAGATGCCTAGAAGTCCTGAAATCTTCAAAATAGTCGGCTGTGCAGAAAGTTTCCTAAATTGGGTGTAGTTTTCAAACTTGGCTAAAAAGCTTCCATTCTTCAATAAAAACGATAAATTCCTGATAAAAACGCTTAATCAACAAAATTGAAGTACAAATTGACACAATGCATGAAAACACATAATAATATAAAGATTATACACATAATTGACCAAGAATACATAAAAAAAGCCATTCAAAACCATCATAAAAACACTAACATTTAGATGTTATCAGTTCCCTACTAAACACCATTCTACCAAGTACTCACTATCCTCAGCCTTCCACAAAACACCATCATCTCAAACCCGACACCACATCCATAGATACGTAGGAGATCCGACAACGGGCCCGGTCTATAAATTATGATTCTCAGATTGATTCAATGGAAAGATTGGGGTCATTGCTAGATACGTATGCCACATTGTTGATTGTATTCAGGCCTCTTTTGTAGTCATAAACCCCCTTCTTTCAGACATATAGTTTGAGCTCACAGAGTTGTAGATGTTGGTCGAGTCCGTCTCCCTAAGAAACTCATTTTGAATCTAATCATCACTAAGCACATCTCTCCAATGGTCTCTTAGACATGTGATTCTGAGTTTCCCTCATTGTAGTTGATAAGTCTATTTCCATATTGGTCATTCGAGTGCACCCGGCCTGAGCGGCCATCATCTTCCCAAACTCTGTGATCTCAGTATTCTATGCCTATGGCTGCTATCCTCGCGAGGAGAAAGAAAAAACAAAGAGAAAAACAAAAGTTAGGACGAGCCTACTAGGTTGAAAACCCACATGGGCGGCCTAGACAAAAGTTAAGGAAAAAAGGGAATCGGGGATAGCGGCCAACGACAAGGGGGCTTCTATGGGGTAGATGAGATCATTTTGAAGATGATTCACTTGGGCAGTTAGGAACAAGCATCTAGGCGCATCGTCTCCATCTATTTTTGAAGGGGTATCCACTCATCCATTGATTTCGCTTCATGGGTCTTCATCCATCAAACCTCTTCAACCAGGAATGTTCACTCGTGGGGTCCAAGCTAAAATTTGAAATAATTGGGTTCATGATCATTGGGAATTTTTTCTTTGAAGCTTTGGGGTTTTTTATGGGATGACTCTCTTTTTCTCAAGTTGCTTAACTTTCACCTCAGCTCGAACGATTTTTGATGCTCATGCATCATACTAGGGGGCACTTGCATCCAAATGCACCATATGGGAATGAGATTGCACTTACATCCAAACATACATGTACAAGTAGATGGCACTTGCATCCATGGGAAAGGGAAGAGAAAAGTGAGAATAGGGATAAGAAAAGAGAGAAAGAGGTGAAGGGGGAAATCATAAGCACTTGCATCCAAAAACTCACATGTAGAAACTAGAGGCACCCTCATGCATTGAAAAGAAAACACATTTGGACATGCTCATGCATCACTCACATATAGAACATGAATTCCTTGATAAGGAAGACTTGGTTGAGGGTAAAGGGGAAACAAAGGGGACAATATCAGAAAATTCATTACTTGATGTAGACTTACATCTCCTGGGGTTATCAGATAAAGGGGCATGGCATGAACAAATTTTGTAGATAATGAGAATTGTAGACAAGGGGCATGTCATGCCTTATTTCTGTGACTCTTCAAACTGATATCACGCAATAGAGATACATCTACCTTGAGATTAAACCTACATCATGACACTAGGGGCACGACGGGCCCGTAATCCAGGTTATTGAGGTTGCAAGGGGCATGCTACCCCATTTTTGGAGTTAAATTTCTGGGGCATGTTACCCCACGTGGATTTGAGATTTGCTTGGGACATGCTACCACGTGAGGTTTGAACCAATTGTTGGGGCATGCTACCCCGTGGTTGAAGAAGATACTTATCGGGGCATGCTACCCCACTCTGATCGATTGACTCCCAGGGGCACGGCGGGCCCATTTATTTGACTGTGAAAGGTAGATCACCTGTTTGATTATGGGTTGGGACACTCGGGATGTTTATGAACCAGGGGCGCACTAAACCCCTCTTCTAAAGCCACGACGAGATACTAGGGGAGCAATTACTCCATTTTTGGTTTGTATGTCTTGAGGGGCACAACGCATCCCATTACCTTCAAACCCAGTTCATTGACATAAGGGGCATAGGATCCTGGCTATGGGGCAACACTTTTCTTAAAACCTGTGAGATTATAGGGGGGCCAGAAACACCAAGGTGATCCCAGACACACATCCAACCCAAACCTAAGAATGTGAGGAACCCAGAAGTGAGGCGACCAGACTGAGAGATGACATCCCTTATCCTTCACCAAGAGATGAGAAGACCCAGCTAACAAAAAAAAGAGAGAACCCAGTCAAAAGCCAAAGACCCAGTCTTTGCACCCTGAGAGATGAGAGAGTCCAGTCAAAAGCCAAAAACCTAGTTTTAGCAAATCGAGAGAAGAGAGAGACTAGACTTAAGAGAAAACCAGATGTGTGGGAAACCAAAAGCCGATGACCCAATTCTCGCAACCTTGAGAAGATCAAACTGTGAGATAAACAAATCCAGATATGAACCCATAAGACAATGAGAGAACCTGAAACACCCAGACGTGAGATACCAAGAGATGAGACAATCGTGAGTGAAAAGCTGAGGGCCCAATCCTTGCAACCCAGAGGGGAGATAACCTAAAGCCAGGACCCAGCTCCCACAAACCGTGAAACGAAGAAAGTAATATAAACCAGGTGAGAGAATATCCGAAGAGGAGTGAATCAGGCCATGAGGGACCCAACCGTGAAACAAACCAAAAGCTGAGGACCCAGTTCTCGTAACCCAAAGCCAAGAGCCCAACCCTTGCGAACCTTGAGAAAAGCTGACCTTGAGACATACAAGTCAGAAGCCGGGAACCCAGTTCTCATAAACCAAGAGATGAGGACATAAAACCATAAGTCGTGTGCCTAGCACCCGCAAAACCAAAAGCCGTGTGCCCAGCACCCGCAAGACAAAAGCCGTATGCCCAGCACCCGCAAGACAAAACCAAAAGCCATGTGCCTAGCACCCGCAAGACTAAAAGCCGTGTGCCCATTACCCGCAAAATCAAAAGCCGTGTGCCCGGCACCCGCAAAACAAAAAGTCGTGTACCCAGTACCCGCAAAACCAAAAGCCATGTACCCAGCACCCGCAAACCAAAAGCCGTGTACCCAGTACCTGCAAAACCAAAATTCGTGTGCCCAGCACCCGTAAACCAAAAGCCGTGTACCCAGTACCCGCAAAATCAAAAGCCATGTGCCTGGCACCCGTAAAACCAAAAGCCATGTACCCAGTACCCGCAAAATCAAAAGTCGTGTGCCCAGCACCTGCAAAACCAAAAGCTGTGTACCCAGTACCCGCAAAACCCAAAGTCGTGTGCCCAACACCCGCAAAATTAAAAGTCGTGTACCCAATACCCGCAAAATCAAAAGCCGTGTATCCAGTACCCACAAAACCAAAGCTGAGGACCCGGTTCTCGCAAACACCGGGATGAGATGATTCGTAACTTAGTTGACAGAGATGAGATGATTCTTTGTTGACAATCTGATAGATGAGATAATTCTATCAACCCGGGATGAGATGATTCCCGAGAACCATAAACCTGGGATGAGATGATTCCAAAATCGAAACCTAGTTGACAAAAATGAGATGATTCTTTGTGAACAACCTGATAGACGAAATGATTCTATCCCCATGGGATGAGATGATTCTCGAAAACCGTAAATCTGGGATGAGATGATTCTCGAAAACCGTAAATCTGGGATGAGATGATTCCCACAAACATGAGATGATTCCCGAAGTAGGGGCGTGGAATGCTCCAAAACATGGCACACACCACACATCTACCAGTCAAATTTGGTTGTTCCTTTCTTACGTTGTTTCGTCCTCAGTTTCTAAGAACTCATCAACGAGGAGCATTTGTGAACACAAAAATTTGACCCACAGATTTTCTACTAAAATTGGATTTCGGACATGTCAAGAATTTAATCTAGTAGAAATAATATATTTTGGTAATTTGGACCATTTTGTATTTCAATACTAGGATTAATGAGATGATTTAATCTTAGCGTAAAATATATATCAAGGTTTATTTATACTAAAATATATTTTATTTCATTGCTTGGGCCTTTTATTTATGTTTGACCCAATTATATTGAGATGAATCATTTTTGGGTTAAGGATAGGTTTAAGGGCCCAAGTTAATGGATTCTCCAAAGTTTAACTAGCCCATAAACACTTTACTTGCAGACTAATTTTGGTTCTGATTTTTGTGAAAAATCAGAATCAAATCACCCTTTAATTGGTAAATATGTTTTTGGTATGATTTTGCTTAAAATGGGTGTTAATTGCCTTTGGGCACTTCGGCTTGATATGCCCAACCTCTCCGCATTCATAACACTTGGGTGAACCGGATGTCTTCTTTCCTTTCCCAAGTTCTTTCTTCATGAATTTGTGGAATTTTCCGATGACAAACTCGAATTCTTGATCATCATCGCTAGAGTCCGATTCAGTGAGCTCTTGTGTCTTGTAGGTGCAAGCTTTGAAAGCTATGTTTTTCTTCTTCGGTTCCTGCAAAGAAGGCAAAGAGGGTTTAAGAATAGTGGTTTCATAGGTTATAAGATTACCTCTTAGGCCATCAATCGTTGTGTTGTTGATGCCGATGTTTTCGTAGATGGCATCCGCCTTTGATCGCCATTCGGGAGTGAGACTTCGAAAAACTTTTCTGACCAAGTCCTTGTCGGAGTAGACCTTCTTGAGAGCATGAAGCTCAATTATGATTTTGGAGAAGCGGTCGAACATCTCCTCAATTCCCTCATTCTCCTTCATACGAAAGAGTTCATAATCAGAGGTGAGGGAGTCGATTTTAGCCTCTCGAACTTGATCGGTTCCTTCGTAGGTAACCTCCAGCTTATCCCACATTTCTTTTGCGGTCGTGAAACAGGAGACTTTTTGATAATTGTCGGGGTTGACTGCACAATAGAGCATATTGATTGATTTGGCATTGTTTTCAACCAATATGATGTCTGCAGCGTTGTACTCCTCCTCCGTCTTTTGCACTTGGACTTCACCAACTTTCTTCATCGGAATTTGCTCTCCACTCTTCAAGATTCGCCAAAGAGCGTAGTTGTTGGATTGGAGGAAAATTCTCATCCTCTCCTTCCAGTATGAAACGCCTATGTCCCAATTTATTAATATAAATTACAAATTAATTATAAATTGACCAAATTGTCCTTATCATTCCCGGGACACCTGTATCCCAAATTATTCATTAAAGAATATACATCATGTGAAGTGACCAAAATGCCCTTCTACCCGGGATACAATGTCAACAACAAAATCAATGAACATTTATACAACAAATTACACAACAAAGAGTATGCAGCGGAAGACTATACAAATGATAACAAGTATGCATTGAACCCTATGGATCCGACCCGAGGAGAGGAAAGCACCGCCACCTGCTGATATGCACCTCTGATCAACGATCAGCTAACCTGTGTAAAACTGTGAGGGGGTGTGACCAACCACTGTCTCACCGCAGACAAATAAACCAATAATATACAAAACAAATCAACTACAAATACACCGGCAATGGACAAAAGCAACACAGTGCACAAAACAATTCACAGTATACAACACAAGTCATCAACAAACTTCAACCATCACTTATCGTTTCTTATCTTAATATCCTTGTTGTTAGGTTTAAGTGTTTTATTAGGGCCCTCTACTGTGTGCGTCAAGCTCGGTCCCGTCTGATCAGACAACCAGGCACGAAGCCCAAATAAACAGGCACGAAGCCCAAATAAACCAGGCACGAAGCCCATGTATAGGTATCTCTCTCTCTCTGTCTCTCTTTCTCCCTCCATCTTTCCCCCTCCATCTTCCTCCCTCCATCTTGGCCGGTAGTGTCCGGGTGTACGTTTGGGCGTACGTTAGGGGAGGGGTATTACTTCCCGCTCGAACCAACCGGTCAACAGCCCCACAGTAGACTTTATTATAATTCATTATTCTCATTTATTCTTCAAGAGTTGTACCATACGTTGTTTCAAACATGGTTGTGTGGATTTAACATCTTAAACTCAAATCCGGGCCTCCAGCCCACAATCCACCACACGAACCACAAGGCCATATAACACATTATTTAACACACAAAACAACTCATGCACGACAGGCATATTATATCACACTGGTACACAGTTCACAGATCATGCACACCGCATCAAGGATATCATCAATATATACACTTTGCAATTAATAACATCAGCACATCAAGCAAGCATGCATACACAATTCAAGACCATCAATTAATACCACTTTATATACCAAGACTATTAACCGAGCATTGTAGGCAGTAATGCATACAAAGGTTTATAAGTCCTCACCTGGGCCATATTAATTGTCTCAGAAGCCAATGCCTCGTTCCGCATCAACATTCCTATGTCCATAACATCCTATGAACATACACACTATATAAGATATTTATTCATGACAAAAGAATGAGTGCATGCTTATGATGTCGTCTTAAGCTTAAACTGTACACTAGGTCCGTTACAAAGAAACTCTGGTCTAAACCCAAAATTCAAATCCCATTTTATGCCTGGGCCTAAGGCCCATATCTTAAAAACCCTTTGGGCCTAAAGCCCATCTTAAAGTAGTATCCATTTATTGGCCTAAAGCACTTTCCCCAAAACCATTGGGCTTAAAACCCATTTAAATTAGTTACATTTTACTGGGCCTAAAGCCCATCTCATTTACAAGCCATTGGGCCTAAAGCCCATCTTAGATTAATTACTCGTTATTGGGCCTATAGCCCATAAATACCAAAATCACTATTAAACCCAATCACATTCTACTTTGGGCTTAAAACCCATCATTAAATCCATATTAGACATAGTGTATCCTAAATGAGCTTGGGCCTAATCCGTCATGAAAATCCTAATACGTAATAAAACCCGAGCCCAGCCTTCCCGGCCTAACAATCTAAGCCCAATGACAATTTCCCGAGCCTATGGCCCACTCATTATGTTGTTTATGAATTTCCGGCCTAAGGTTCTACCCGTGTCGGTATTTACCGGCCTAAGGTTCTACCCGTCTCGGTTTCCACTAAACACTATTAATTACATAACCCAATTCTGAATTAAGTACATGCTGAATATAGAATTAAAAGTACACCAAATATATACCGTGGAACGCTGAAACAAAAACCCGAGCCTTCGCCGGAATATTCCCGAGCCTCGCCGGAAAATTCCCTAGCCTTGCCGGAACAGTACACGTCTCGCCGGATTCCGGTCAAGACCTCGCCAGAAAACTCCACAGCAAAGCCAAAAACTAACTACAACAAACCTGCCATCATTCAATCAACATCCTATTCAACAACACATCTACCACAAACATCAAAACGAAACCATAGATCTCACATGATTGCTCTAAGAGAAGCAACAAGGACTTGAATCCTTACCGAAAACCAAGAAACCTCACTGCCCAACACCGATTCTGCCCGGTGGATCAATTGGACAGCAAACACGAGCCTCACGAACCCACTGCCGGAAACAACAAAACAGCAACCAAACCACCAGCTCGCCACTGCTCGACACCCACGCACCCCTGCAACCGTCAGCCACCAACAACAGCCACACACACACACACACCACCTCCGACCGAACACCCCAACCAAAGACCACCAGCAGCCGCCATCATTGAACCAACAAACGCCGCCCGCAAAACAGCACACAACAACCAAAATAGACCCATTAATCACCAGCAACCGACACCCAAAAGAAAATAGAGGAAGGAAGTCAGGTCTTACCCGACATTTGGAGGCGACGACGCGAAGAGGTAGACCACGACACTCGATCGACCTCGGCCCATACATGGCGGCAGCGGCGGCTCAGCCTCGCCGTCCCTCGGAGTGGCTCGCGTACGGAGGCTGTCAAAGCCTAGCCCTCCTCGCCCAGGCTTCGTCCGGCCCCCGTTGGTTTGCAGCGACGGTGACGACGCCGACTCTAAGAGGAGGAAAGGTGCAGATGGCGACAACATAAAGAAGAACGATTGGAGGCGATGGCATCTCGACGGCGGCGGCGGCTCCAAAGGAGGAAGGGGAAGGGAGGAAATCCGGAGAAAGAAAAAGAAAAAGAGTAGAGGGAGAGGCAACGACCGGCAGCCGTTCGGGAGAAAGGAGAAGAAGAAAAGAATAAGGAGAGAGGGAGAAAGAGATGAATTTATACCCCACTCTAGGGTTAGGTTTCCACCCACAACCAAAACGGCGTCGTTTTGCTCCAAAACGACGTCACTTCACTGACAGCCCTCCTCTAGTCTACCCTAAGAGTCAAAACACATCCCTTTGTGTGTTTTAAGTTTTGGCTCTACCAAAACTACGTAGTTTTAGTAAAAACTACACCCCATCTTGTGTTTCACCACAAAATACCAATAACCTCCAAAAGAAATCCAATTATGGATTAATTTCACCACTAAATAAATATTTACAAAGAGAAGAAGAAGGAATTAATAATAATCTTCTTGACCAAAAATCCTGGAAAATTCTCAAGGGTAGAATTGGGAATAAAATTTCAAAAATTCCGAAAATCCCTAAAAATTAAATATCGAAAATCCGGGGCGTTACACAGTAGCTGTAATTGGTGCCATCAAAGTACGGTGGACGAACGGTTGAATATCCTTCGAAGATTCCTGCATGATTACTTGAAGAAGCCATGGAAGATTTCCTCTCAAACGGTTAAGTCTTCAGAGAGTTAGGCTCCGCTACCAATTTTTAGAACAATAGCCCTTCGCTAGAGGGGGGGTGAATAGCGATAATCGAATTAAAACGAAATAGGCAGGAATCAAATGCGGAATTGAAAGATTGAAGGACACAACCAATTTATCCTGGTTCACACACACTCTACTAGTGTGGCTAATCCAGCCCTTCAAGTCTCACTTGAAGATCTCACTATCTAGTGTTAAGCTTACGGGTGCTTAACAAACCGTTACAACCTAGGAATGCTAGTCACAAGAATCCTAAACCTGAGAGTTCAAGTCACATGAACTTCAGCACTCTTGCTTGAAGATACCTCACTTCAAGACTTCTCTCAAGGAAAGAACATCACTCTTCCTATGAGTAGCTACAAGGGAACTAACCTCCCTTAAGGTGTATGAATACACAATTCAATCACTCAAACAAAGAACCCTCTCAAAGAGTATATATGAGTATACAAGATTAAGCTCTAAAAGGCAACTCTCAAATCCTCAATAGGATATTGGCTCAATAGAAATTGATTTGAATGTATGAGATGAATGTTGAATGTTGAGAGTTGATTAGATTTCATCAGAGCTGAAGAATGCTCAATTTATAGCTTTGAAAAGTAATGGAGCCGTTTGAAATTCACCCAAGAAAACAGCTTTAAACAAAGTATAGTGGGTGTTGAAAAGTTGTCTGCTCAACGGCTAAAACATCGATGTTTAAAGGTAGAACATCGATGTTTTGCCAATTAAATTTAAACTTTGGGAAAACGGTAACTAAAACATCGATGTTCTCAAACCCAACATCGATGTTATTTTGATTCTGTGAAAATGAGATGAAAACTGATTCTTGAAGAACATCGATGTTTAATTCACAACATCGATGTTATTTTGCTTCTGTGAAAAACGATTAAAGCTGACCATTGAAGAACATCGATGTTATGAAATCCAACATCGATGATTTGCTTATGTAAAGGATATTTTCAAATGCAACGGTCATGAGAACATCGATGTTTAGGATGCCAACATCGATGTTATTTGCCTACTGCCAATTTTTGGAAAATTCTTTGAAGGCAGGAACATCGATGTTTAGAAGGCAACATCGATGTTATTTTGGCTCGGCAAAAACAAATTGAGACTGACCAATATGGAACATCGATGTTACAAATGGGAACATCGATGTTATGACTAATTTTAAAAGCAACGGTCACTAGAACATCGATGTTTAGGATTCCAACATCGATGTTCTGAGCCTTCTGCCTGTTTTGAAGAATTACGCAAAGGCAGGAACATCGATGTTTAAATCCACAACATCGATGTTCATGGCTCGAAAAACAGTTTTATGCTTGGAAGTATGTTATGTTATGCATGAGCAAAATTCATCTTATTTTGAGCCAATGTCCTAGAAGAGTTGAGTGTTATACCTTGTACAATTTATGGATCTAACTCTTCTTTCTTGGCTCTTCAATTCTTGTGCTCATTCACTTTGATCCTTTGCTCTTGATTTGATTTCTTTGCCTTGAGGATTGATTTGCTTTCATTTCTTTTTGCTTCATTCTTTTTCCTTCATCTTTGTCATGATCTGGAACTGGTTTGTCAATTATCAAAACCTGTAATGAACCATGAGTTCTAACAATTTTCCCCTTTTTGATAATGACAAACAACTAGAAGTATATGCTAATGTTTATAATATAAAGATGATTCCCCCTATGTTTTTCAAACTATGATTCCCCCTATCTTGGTGCATATACTTCTTCCTATCTTCCCCCTTTTGGCATTAGCAAAAAGAAATGATGATGCATATATTTATTCTTGCCCTTTAATGTATGACTTATAATTCCCCCTAAGTTCATGCATGTGGCAAAGTATTTTATGGAAAAAAAAGCATAAAGGATAACGAGGATAAGGGTTTAGAAAGATGGTTCCTAGTTTCCATCATTATCATCATCTTCATCAGTAGCTTCTTCCTCATTATGTTACTTCTACAGCAAGCCATATTCCCCCTTTCTCTTGGTCTTAGTGAGGGGTGCCGAACATCTTCTGATCCTTGCATTTCTACCGAAATCAAATGAGTGTGGCCACATTCACAAACTTGGATGCTTCTTTGGTCATTTGCTTGGAGCATCCGCTATCAAGGTACCAAAGTACACTTGATGCCTTCAAGCATACCTGCAAAACAAATCAAAGGGATTTTGGTACCCAAATCTTTTTGGGTCCTTGAGGGTTAGGAACATAGTAGTGATGAGCTTCTTCTTGAGCAAAACATACCGGGACAATGTGACCTATTCTATTGCAATAATGGCAAATTACATTTGGATTATGCATTCTCCTTGGTTGATAATAGTTGCTATGTTGCCTATACTTATGCACATTGTTAACCTTGTTTACCTTAGGTTGTACCTTAGGTTTCTTTGATCCAACTTTATGTCTTTTAAGTTCATTCCTAAAACCTATTCCATGCCTAGTAGATTGCAAATTACCTAGCATAGAATTCAGATTCTTATGAGGAGTATTAAACTTCTTCAAGGTTGTTTCAAGTTGTTTAACTTGTTTCCTTAAAGGTATACATGATGAACATTCCTCTATACTCTTCTTTCCTAGCGTCTTATTTTCATCCTTCAGCTTCTCATTTTCACATGCTAATTTTTCATTTTGTTCTTTTAAAGAGCCACATGATACACATTCCTTAGGTGTGTCTAGAATCTTATTTTCTTCCTTTAATTTCTCATTTTCACAAGTAAGCTCTTCTATGTTCTTTTCTAATGAAGCAATTTGTTTCTTATGCTTTAAGTGAATTTTAGAGACTTTAATATATTCAGCATACAATTCATTAAAAGCGTCTTGCAATTCATAATGTTCAGAATCACTTGATTCATCACCGGAATCTCCTCCCCAAGAGATGTATTCCCTTAGCTTCTTGTAGGGCTTCTTCTCCTTCCTTTCCTTTGCCTTTGGGCACTTCGGCTTGATATGCCCAACCTCTCCTCATTCATAACACTTGGGTGAACCGGATGTCTTCTTTCCTTTCCCAAGTTCTTTCTTCATGAATTTGCGGAATTTTTCGATGACAAACTCGAATTCTTGATCATCATCGCTAGAGTCTGATTCAGTGAGCTCTTGCGTCTTGTAGGTGCAAGCTTTGAAAGCTATGTTCTTCTTCTTTGGTTCCTGCAAAGAAGGCAAAGAGGGTTTAAGAATAGTGGTTTCATAGGTTATAAGATTACCTCTTAGTCCATCAATCGTTGTGTTGTTGATGCCGATGTTTTCGTAGATGGCATCCGCTTTTGATCGCCATTCGGGAGTGAGACTTCGAAGAAATTTTCTGACTAAGTCCTTGTCGGAGTAGACCTTCTTGAGAGCATGAAGCTCATTTATGATTTTGGAGAAGCGGTCGAACATCTCCTCAATTCCCTCATTCTCCTTCATACGAAAGAGTTCATAATCAGAGGTGAGGGAGTCGATTTTAGCCTTTCGAACTTGATCGGTTCCTTCATAGGTAACCTCCAGCTTATCCCACATTTCTTTTGCGGTTGTGCAATAGGAGACTTTTCGATAATCGTCGGGGTTGACTGCACAATAGAGCATATTGATTGATTTGGCATTGTTTTCAACCAATATGATGTCTGTAGCGTTGTACTCCTCCTCCGTCTTTGGCACTTGGACTTCACCAACTTTCTTCATCAGAATTTGCTCTCCACTCTTCATGATTCGCCAAAGAGCGTAATTGTTGGATTGGACGAAAATTCTCATCCTCTCCTTCCAGTAGCTGTAATTGGTGCCATCAAAGTACGGTGGACGAATGGTTGAATGTCCTTCGAAGATTCCTGCATGATTACTTGAAGAAGCCATGGAAGATTTCCTCTCAAACGGTTAACTCTTCAGAGAGTTAGGCTCCGCTACCAATTGTTAGAACAATAGCCCTTCGCTAGAGGGGGGTGAATAGCGATAATCGAATTAAAACGAAATAGGCAGGAATCAAATGCGGAATTGAAAGATTGAAGGACACAACCAATTTATCCTGGTTCACACACACTCTACTAGTGTGGCTATTCCAGCCCTTCAAGTCTCACTTGAAGATCTCACTATCTAGTGTTAAGCTTACGGGTGCTTAACAAACCGTTAGAACCTAGGAATTCTAGTCACAAGAATCCTAAACCTGAGAGTTCAAGTCACATGAACTTCAGCACTCTTGCTTGAAGATACCTCACTTCAAGACTTCTCTCAAGGAAAGAACATCACTCTTCCTATGAGTAGCTACAAGGGAACTAACCTCCCTTAAGGTGTATGAATACACAATTCAATCACTCAAACAAAGAACCCTCTCAAAGAGTAGATATGAGTATACAAGATTAAGCTCTAAAAGACAACTCTCAAATCCTCAATAGGATATTGGCTCAATAGAAATTGATTTGAATGTATGAGATGAATGCTTGAATGTTGAGAGTTGATTAGTTTTCATCAGAGCTGAAGAATGCTCAATTTATAGCTTTGAAAAGTAATGGAGCCGTTTGAAATCCACCCAAGAAAACAACTTTAAACAAAGTATAGTGGGTGCTGAAAAGTTGTCTGCTCAACGGCTAAAACATCGATGTTTAAAGGTAGAACATAGATGTTTTGCCCACTAAATTTGAATTTTGGGCTAACGGTAACTAAAACATCGATGTTCTCAAACCCAACATCGATGTTATTTTGATTCTGTGAAAATGAGATGAAAACTGATTCTTGAAGAACATCGATGTTTAATTCACAACATCGATGTTATTTTGCTTCTGTGAAAAACGATTAAAGCTGACCATTGAAGAACATCGATGTTATGAAATCCAACATCGATGATTTGCTTATGTAAAGGATATTTTCAAATGCAACGGTCATGAGAACATCGATGTTTAGGATGCCAACATCGATGTTATGAAATCCAACATCGATGATTTGCTTATGTAAAGGATATTTTCAAATGCAACGGTCATGAGAACATCGATGTTTAGGATGCCGACATCGATGTTATTTGCCTACTGCCAATTTTTGGAAAATTCTTTGAAGGCAGGAACATCGATGTTTAGAAGGCAACATCGATGTTATTTTGGCTCGGCAAAAACAAATTGAGACTGACCAATATGGAACATCGGTGTTACAAATG
>JAKUCV010001077.1:0-125498 GCA_028386065.3 Turnera subulata | reverse complement strand
TTTTTATGCTTGGAAGTATGTTATGTTATGCATGAGCAAAATTCATCTTATTTTGAGCCAATGTCCTAGAAGAGTTGAGTGTTATACCTTGTACAATTTATGGATCTAACTCTTCTTTCTTGGCTCTTCAATTCTTGTGCTCATTCACTTTGATCCTTTGCTCTTGATTTGGTTTCTTTGACTTGAGGATTGATTTGCTTTCATTTCTTTTTGCTTCATTCTTTTTCCTTCATCTTTGTCATGATCTGGAACTGGTTTGTCAATTATTAAAACCTGTAATGAACCATGAGTTCTAACAGTATGCCCCTTGTGTCTTTCCTCATCAGCACGGACCCGCCGTGCCCCTCGTATCATTTCACAAAAGGTTGGGCCTTACAACTCGTTCCATCGAGAATGCTCAAAATGTAGGAATACCCCAAATTCTCGGGCAGCTATGCCCATAATGTGTGGTGTCATCTTGGCGAGTCAAAAACCAAGACATAAGATGCCCCTTTGTCTGCGGCTAGAATCTAATTCTCAAACGATTAATGTCACGTTTCATCCCTGTGTTGCCTCCTCGAATTGAAATTCATCCTTGTGTTGAGTTTTGATTGGTTTTGATCCCTCAGTTGGTCAATTTTTTAAGGTTTTAGTCCTTTTTACCAATTTACCCCTAAATTCAGCACTTTACTTTTCAAACCGGTTTACCCACCCGAAATTCGACCCAACTCGGAACCCTATTCAAAAATCTCCAATAAACAAATAACTCAACCTCCCAACATCAAAAATTTTAAAATCATAAAAAATACAAATTATTTTTTAAATTTGTTTTAAAATTAAAAAAGCATAAATCAATTTTTTTTAATTTTAAAAATTTAAAAATTTAAACCTTTCTTCCCCACATGTTTTTTCCTTTTCTCTTTTTATATTTTTTTCTTCTTCTTGTCCTCCTCCTCCTTCCCCCTCAACATCAAAAATTTAAAAATTATAAAAAATACAAATTATTTTTAAAATTTTTCAAAAAATTAAAAATCATAATTTAAATTATTTTTTAATTTAAAAATTCAAAAATTTAATTTTGTTATCTACTTTTGTTTTTTTTTTCTTTTTTCCCTCCTTTCTTCTCCACACGTCCAGAAAAATTATATTTTTTTAAAAATCTTAAACTAAAAAAAAATTTACTTTATGATTTTTTATTTTTAAAAAATTTTTAAATTTTTTTTGTCTTTTTTTAATGATTTCCAAAGTTTTGATATTGGGAGGTAGAGTTATATATTTATTGGAGGTTTTTTAATGGGGTTCCGAGTTGGGTCAGTTAGTTGGGTCGAATTTTGGGTGGGTAAAGTAGTTTGAATAGTAAAGTGCTGAATTTAGGGGTAAAATCGGTAAAAAGGACTAAAACCTTAAAAAATTGACCAAATGAGGGATCAAAACCAATCCAAACTCAACACAAGGATGAATTTCAATTCGAGGGGGCAACACAGGGATGAAACACGACATTAATCCAATTCTCAAATATGGGCATGGCGTGCCTACTGGTCCACAATCAACACTATCTCCAAGATTTGGGCATGCCAAGCCCCTCTCGCTAACAACACTAGGATCTCCAAGTCTACACAAGATGATGAGTTTTTGTTGTCGTCTCTTTTTATGGAAAATGTATTTCAACCAAGTCAACCTCGTCTAAGGAATCCACGTCCTATGTCTAAACGATGCATGAGCATGTCTAAAATGTGCTTATCCCTTTAATGCATGGACGTGCCCCTAGTCTTTACATGATGCAAGTTCTTCCTACGTCTACATGATGTGTTGTTGTTTTTGCTCTTTTTTTAGAAATGCAAGTGCTATCTTTTTCTACATGGTATGTTTTGTGTGCAAAATGCCCCTAACATGATGTATGAACTCTAGAAAATCAACCAGCCATGGTGAGAGTCAAGCAATTTCAAAACAAGGCGAGTTATCCTATCAAAATGCAAAAGCTTCACAGAGAAGGATTCCTAACGACTATGAACTTATTCCCTTCAAATTCTAACCAGGACCCCGGAGGTAAGCACTTCTTGTTGGAAAAGTTTGGATGAAGAATCATAAGGTTGATGGCTAAGTGGATATCCATTTGATGCTGTATAGAGGCGATTTTCCCGGATGGCTGTACATGGCGTGGTGACAGAGTGATCTATTTTCAATGAGCAGTCTTTACTACTAGGAGAAACATAGTTAGTGTGTTGGTATGTCTTTATCATCATTAGCTACTATCCTCATTTTCTCTTCTGGCCTTAACTTTTGCCTATACTGGCCTTTCAGGTTTTCAATCTAGCAGGCTCTCTTCTTTTTTTTTTCTTTTCTTTTTTTTCATTTCTTTTCTTTTTTATTCTCGGGAAACAACAGCCATAGACACTAAGGAAGTACCAAGATCGTTAAGCTCAAGGAAAATATAGACCCCTCAGGCTAAGTGTACTTGGATGATCATCTGAGAAGTAGACTATCTACTTTAGTGAAGGATTAACAAGGAATTTAAGAGTCATCTGGAAGTGTATATCACTAATAATCGAATGCAAAGCAAGGCTATTGAGAGAGGCGGGCTCGATTGAAAACTACAACTTCCTAGGAGCTGGGAAATGAGTTCGAAGAAGGGGATCTGGTGATACAATCAATACTGTGGCACGTCCATCTTGGAACAACTCCATTCTTTCCATTGAATCAATCCGGGAACCAACAATTTGATAAAACCAAGCCCGTTGCCGGATTGCCAACGTGTCTGTGAATGTGGTGTCTCGTGTTTGAAGTATTTGTCAAGAAGGTGTTTTGTGGGAAGGTCAAGATAATGGTTTGATGAGGGAACACTTATCTCGGTTTCAAGAAAATGGGTGATGAATCAACAGTCAAGCACTTAAGTGTCACTCCCTTGTTTTTTCTTATTTTTTTCATTTTTTCTTGTTCTTTTTTTTTTGAATTTTTTTTTCGAGGGGAATGACCCTTTTAAACAAGTGCACCTGAATAAAATTCTTTTGGAAGCTAAATTCATCTCTCGGAAGCAACAAGTGTTCATAGTGAATGTGATGGGATCAATACGGAGGCTGGGTTCAACGGTTGTTTGAAGGCTAGTGCGGGTGTGTGTTTCGGAATTGGTGAGGGTAAGTGTTTGGAGGTTGGCTCGAGTAGGACTAGGTTACATTCACAGAATCAGGTCTTCGTAGTTCGTTTTACGGTCCCCTATATTGTTCCGATGGGATATCATGATGTCATTCTCAATCAACACGCCACACGGATACCAAATATTAGATGTCATTCCCTTACATGAAAATCACAACGATACTATTAATATGTATCACCAAATAATCACTCCCCTCATTTCGACTCCTATTTCGGACCACGAAGAGCAACTACTCTGCCTCTCTTAACTCTCGGTCATCATCTTTCTATAATTAGCAATTCGGCCAATGGTCTCTAGTCGATTCTCTCCTCACTTGCGCTCCTTGTCCACTCCTTGGAATGTATCATCTCCATTACCTCATCATTATCGCTTCATACCATCTTATTAACTTGACTCCTCAACTCTACTCATCATTTCGACTAAACAACTTGGCTTGTTAGTTTGGCTCCTCGGCTCGGGTCATCAACTTGGTCACAAATAAAAATTGGGGCTTACATCTCCCTCTCAAAGTTATCTCACTAATTCGCCTCATTTTTCTAAAATATTGGGGCTTACATCCCCTCTCACAAGAAAGCCCAACGGCGTTGTCTCAACCCATCAACTCAGCTCATCTGCACCTCAACTCCACTCATCAGCTCGGTTTAGTAACTCAACTTCTCGTCTTGTCTACACAATACTCCTTGATTGAGTAACACATTCAGCCCAGGGGTGTCTGGTCAACTCTACCTGCACTTTCCTATCCGCTTCTCCTTGTAACTGGACGGTCTCTTGATACGCGACTCATCCTGGTTACCTTGTCTAATTATACACTTCCCACCTATCGCCTTAGGGTACATCCACATGTCTCAGTGTCTCCACTTTCTCCTTGTCTATCTTCCACTCACGCGGTTATTACATCGGGGTGCGTCCTTGATTTCTTCATCTCTCCTTCCAACTAAGGCATTACTCACCCAGGGTATCCTAAGGGTTCAATTCCCTACTAGTAAAGTTCATGGCTATCAGGAATCCTAGGCTTAAGCTTTGTTTTCTCAAAACGTGATAGGAAAGTAAGACGGGGTATACTCGTAAAACATGTTCTTTTTTTCCTTTGAAAACAATTTTTTGAGAAAACTCTGGATTGTGCAGACAACACGCCTTGGCTTGATTTGTTTTTTGATTTGAAAAACATGTGATTCAATGTTCAATGTAAGCGATTGTGGATTCCTAAAACAAGGTAGATCGACTACTGGGTAACAACACCAAAAAATAATCATCAATGCTCATGTATAGACTTACATCCCTGGAGTGTGTTTAGTAGACGTGTCAATACGCATCACACAATATTGCACCCTGCGCAGCGTAGACGTTGGTTGGGGGCTAAACGACCGTCACTAAGGGATAGTTTGGCCTACTCACATGTGACGTAGTGTGCGGTGTGAGGTCGCAAGCCTATTAACCTGTGAACACTCAAATTTAGCCATCCATTTGTTTTATTGGTTTATTTTTGTATTTTAGAGCCCAAGCTTAATTTTATTAATTTTTGGACTTTAATTTGACTTAAAAACCCAATAAATAAATTCATGAACCTTCCATTTAATCATGGCCAGACTTAGCATGAATTTTCTGAGTTATTTCCCTCTGATTTTTTGTTGGATTAGAGGCCCAATATAAGTTAGTTGATTATTTTGCCTATTTTGTGGAGAAAAGAGGAATAATTGAAATTCTTGAAGTGAGGATTAAGTAATAGAGTTAATATGGAAGTAATATGGAAATTTTCTCATGAAAATGGAGTTTTTCTGGTCTGAGAATCCTTACTTTGCGTACAAAAATCGGATTGGAGTCAAAATAAGGAAAACTCGGTCAAAATAAGAGTAGGGGTGCACTATAGCTATGGGCTTGGCAGTCTTCCTTAGTGCTTGTCAGTCATCTCTTTGTGCTTGGCGGTCATGTTGTAAGGCTTGGCGGTCATTTCTTGGCTCCGGCGGTCATGTCTGCCAGTTTCGGAAATTTTCTATGTAACGCCCCGAATTTTCGGTATTTAATTTTTGTGGATTTTCGAAATTTTTAAAATTTTATTTCCAATTTTACCCTTATGGAATTTCTGGGTGTTTTTAGTCAAGAAAATTATTATTTTTATTAATTTATTTTCCTTGGAATGTTATTTTACTTTTGGAAATAATCATTGGTCGGTTTCTTTGAGAATAATTGGAGTTTCGGGGTGTAACACGGAGTGTATGGTAGTTTTTACTAAAACTACGTAGTTTTGGGTGTGACGAAGTATTAAACACAAAGGGGGAGTGAGCTTTGGTCGCGCTGACTTGGGGAAAGGATTTAACCGCGCCGAAGACCAAAACGACGTCGTTTTGGTCTTGGCTGGCCAAAACCCAAACATCCCTCGTCTTTCTTTCTTTTTTCTCTCCCACTTCCTTTCTTTTTCGTTTTTGACTGCCACTCACCCATTTTCTTTTCTCCTTTCTCTTCTCTTTTTGGAATCAACCGATGCCACCAATCCTCCCTTCTCACTTCCTCTTCTTCTCCATTCCATCGTTCGGGCCGCTGTCACTCTAGTACACGCCGTCGTCGTTTGGGTCATGTCGTTGCTACAATGCACAGGAGGGTCTCGACCCGTGCGTGGTCTGGGTCGCAAAGAGGAGCCGTCGCTGCCTCTCCTCCTCCTCGCAGCGTAGCCGCCATTTGAATCTCCTCTGCCGCCCAATGCCTGTAGGGGGTCCGTGACGAAAGGCCGAGCCATCACCTCGATCTGCTAACGTCCGCCGAAGCATGGAGGCCTGGCTCGAGTGTCTGCTACCGTGGTAAGCATTGCCCGCTGTTCCCTCTTTCTTTCCCTTCCTCTTTGTTTTTCCTATCCAATCGGGGTTTGTGTGTTGTACTAACCCGATTGGGTTTTGTTTGTATGGTTGGATTTGGCGGCGGATTGAGTGTGTTTGGCGAGGCTTGGGTCGGAAGGTGGGTTTTGGTGGCCTTGTTGCTGTGTTGCCGACGGTGGTTGATGGTGGTCGAGGAGGTGGTGGTTTCTCAAGTTATTGGCCGGACTTGGTCGGGCAGCAGTTGTTGGTGCTCGAGGCAGTGGATACGGCATATAGGGGTGCTGGGTTCGTGGTTTTGGTGACGGATCCGAGACCCGAGGTGCTAACAGTGTTAATTTGCTTCTTCCGGTAGGTGTCTCGGTGTTTTAATTGTTCTTTTTCTTGGGTTATGTTGTTCTGTAGACATGGATTTGTGGAGTTGGATGTCGTGTGGCTGATTTTGGTGTTTGACAATTTGTTAGGGAAATGTTTCTTTGATTTGTTGTGAAATTCAAGCGAAGCTTGGCCGGAATCCGGCGAATGGTTTACTGTTCCGGCGGCGGAGTAGTGTTCCTGCAGGCGGAGGCAATGTTCTGGAGAGTCGGTGTTAATTGGTAAATTCCTGGTGATGTCATAATTTGGTTTTGTACTCATCGTGTACGGTAAATGCATTGATGTATTAAAATGAAAAAGGATACTTAGTGTAAACCGAGTGTGTCAAGTGGTGAGTGCGCGAGACCGGAATTCATCTGACGCGCATGGTAGCGTTAGGCCGGAAAGATTGGGCTCAAGAGTTGGTCTAACATGATTATTGAGAACGGGATTGGCCCAAGCCCAATTAATGTCTTGTTATGTATATATGGGCTTTAGGCCCGAAGAATATCATGGATATGGAATGGGCTTAGGCCCAAAAAATGGTAATTAAATTAAGATGGGTTGTAGGCCAATCAATTATAATATGGATTTAAGTTAAACATGAAATTATGGAGCTTGAGGATTATATTTGGGCTTAGACCCCTACTTATTAGTGGATTCACGGTTAGTGAACACAAACGGGCTAGAAGGCTCAAGATTTCATCTTTAGCATGCATTTGGTATTTGTCATGAATAAGTGTCTTATATGACTTGAAAGTTCGTAGGATGTTATGAACATAGGAATGTTAAGGTGGAATGAGGCTTCGGCTTCCGAGACAGTTAATATGGCCCAGGTGAGGACATATAAACCCTTGTATGCATTACTGCCTACAATACTCGGTTAATAGTCATAGTTTATAAAGTGATAATATTTGCTTGGCATTGAATGTTGTATGTGTGTATACCTGTGGTGTTGATGTTGTTGTTTGTACGGTGAATCGTGATGATGATATCTTTGTTGTTGTGTACTTGACTGTGTGAATTGTGTGCCTGTGAGATGTACAGTGCCTGTCGAGCATGAGTTAAGTTATGAAATATAAATGTTATATGACTTTGTGGTTCGTGTTGGGGGCTGAAGGCCCGGACCTGAGAATAAGATATTAAATCCACACAACCCAGTTTGATCATAACGTATGGCACAACTCTTTAAGCATAATTGAGAATAACGAACTATAATAATTCTACTGTGGGGCTGTTGACCTGTTGGTTCGAGCGGGAAGTGATACCCCTCGGGATTGCATGCGGGATAGCATGGTATATGCGATTTAGCATATGGGTCTGTGATGACCGGTTCTACCTCCGTCTTTCTATCTCTCCCTTTCTACCTCCCTCTTTCTCTCTGTCTCTCTCTCTCTCACTGATTCTATTGGGCCTTGCCCTGATTATATTGGGCTTATGCCCTGGTTGTCTCATGAGACGGGACCGAGCTCGACGCACATATTAGAGGGCCCTAATAAAATATTCAATCCTAATAATGATAAAGTATAACTATAATAAGATGATTAAAGACAAGTGTAGGTTTAAAGTCTGATGGTGATTTTGTGATTTGTTTGTGCATTGTGGTTGCTGCTGCTTGATGCTGGTGTATTTGTGGTTGATTTGTATTAGTATACTTGGTTTATTTGTTTGCAGTGAGACAGTGGTTGGTCTCACCCCCTCACAGTTTTTACACAGGTTAGCTGATCGATGATCAGAAGAGCGTATCAGCAGGTGGCGGTGTTTTCCTCTCCTCGGGTCGGATCCATAGGGTTCATTGCATGCATGTTGCTATGTATTTTTGCCTTCCGCTGCGTACTTGATTCCATTGTATTATTTATTATTTGATTAAATATTGATCATGTTGTTGATATCGTATCCCGGGTAGAAGGGCATTTTGGTCACTTCTCATGTTGTAATTAATTTAATGGGTTATTTGTATACGGGCGTTTAGTTGATGATTTTCGTGTCCCGGGAATGATAAGGGGCAATTTTGTCATTTTATATTTAAATTCTATTTTATATTAATAAACTGGGACACGGGCGTTTCAGTTGGTAGCGGAGCAGGCTGTAGATCCTTGGGGATGTTCTAATATGTTTTGTGATCTTCTATGCATAAGTCTGCTCCTTTTTAAGTCGGTTGTTGCATTTGTCATATGCATTCATAGAGTGAGTCGTACTATGGATCCGGTGGAGGACACGCACCTGCTGAGGGTCGGAGCGACCCGGTATTGTCATTGAAATGGTATGCTTGCCTTTACAGCTTAGGCTGTAGCAAAGTTTGTTTTGTGGGATATCCACTATTTTGTCAGAGTCGGTGTAGACTCTTGACTCTTTGCTGGTGTTTCTTGTCTGTGTGGAACTGGCCAAAACAAGTAAGAACCATCGGTTTTGCTTTTGGATGATACATCTGTTGAGAGATGATTTGATGTGATTCTTGTGGATATGATTCTTGTGATCTTGGTGATCATGATATTTGTAGTCTGACTATTTGAGTTTGAGGTTTTGAATGTACTTGGGAAATTATTTTTTTTTATGGATTAAGTCTTGTTCGAAGTTCGAGATGATTTCTTGAATTAATTTGAGGTTGATCTAATGGTGTATTTGGGGAAATACCTTTTAATGATCTGTGAGGTACTTAAATTTGTTGAGATTTGAGATATTAAAGGTGATTGTGACAAATAAAGTTTCGGTCACGAATTTTTGTTGAGGTTATAGCTCGTGTACTGGATGGGGATGCCAGAATTATATTTTAAGCTGAGGTTTGATTTTTTAGGTGATCTCGGGAATTGTGAATTTGTTGCTAGTCAGCTAGTTGTGTGGTGAGAGATACAGTGATGTTTTAAGTTCTTTATCAAAAAAACTTTGGTATTCATGTTAAGTGTGGCTTGGGCGATAGATTTATAAGTATGAGTTATGAAAGGATGTTTGGGTCTTGAGGATTCTAGGGTATAGAATCATAAACGTGATACTTCGATAATGATCAGGTTCTAGTGCCTAGGGTATGTTCCGAGAATTGTACAATTTTTGGCTGAATTGGTGTGTGATAAAGGAAATGCTTTGAGGTTTGAAGCGTGAAATGGATTATGGATTTTTGGTCCTGAGGTTTTCGAAATACGAATGATGATCTTGTTGTTTAGTTACATTTTTTGAGTTTTAATACCTGAGGGTATGCTTAACAGAGCAAAAGTTTTGGGTATATTTGCTTGAGGGAAGTATCAATGATGATAATGAAACAGGTGATCTCGGGAATTGTGAATTTGTTGCTAGTCAGCTAGTTGTGTGGTGAGAGATACAGTGATGTTTTAAGTTCTTTATCAAAAAAACTTTGGTATTCATGTTAAGTGTGGCTTGGGCGATAGATTTATAAGTATGAGTTATGAAAGGATGTTTGGGTCTTGAGGAATCTAGGGTATAGAATCATAAACATGATACTTCGATAATGATCAGGTTCTAGTGCCTAGGGTATGTTCCGAGAATTGTACAATTTTTGGCTGAATTGGTGTGTGATAAAGGAAATGCTTTGAGGTTTGAAGCGTGAAATCGATTATGGATTTTTGGTCCTGAGGTTTTCGAAATACGAATGATGATCTTGTTGTTTAGTTACATTTTTTGAGTTTTAATACCTGAGGGTACGCTTAACAGAGCAAAAGTTTTGGGTATATTTGCTTGAGGGAAGTATCAATGATGATAATGAAACGGATTTCAGATTCTGTTATTATTTATGTTGGTCACGGTTAGATAGAACTATTGGGTTACTGTTTTGATCTTATGCTTTATTAATCATGTTGGACTAAAGGCAATGACTGATTTGGTACATTGGAGTTCTTGCTTGGAAATGTGATTGATGGACATGATGGTTCTACTTGGTAGTTTTGGCCAACGGTATTTTGAAACCGGGTGACACTTGTTTGTGTCAGTTAAGCACTTGGCTGCTTGACTTATTCTGCAAATTTCGAGGACGAAATTTTGTTAAGTGTGGTAGAACTGTAACGCCCCGGATTTTCGGTATTTAATTTTTGCGGATTTTAGGAATTTTTAAAATTTTATTTCCAATTTTACCCTTATGGAATTTCCAGGTGTTTTTAGTCAAGAAAATTATTTTTTTATTAATTTATTTTCCTTGGAATGTTATTTTACTTTTGGAATTAATCCTTGGTTGGTTTCTTTGAGAATAATTGGAGTTTCGGGGTGTAACACGGAGTGTATAGTAGTTTTTACTAAAACTACGTAGTTTTGGGTGTGACGAAGTATAAAACACAAAGGGGAAGTGAGCTTTGGTCGCGTTGACTTGGGGAATGGATTTGACCGCGCCCAAGACAAAAACGACGTCGTTTTGGTCTTGGCTGGCCAAAACCCTAACATCCCTCGTCTTTCTTTCTTTTTCTCTCCCACTTCCCTTCTTTTTCGACTTTTGGCTGCCACTCACCCATTTTCTTTTCTCCTTTCTCTTCTCTTTTTGGAATCAACCGCTGCCACCAATCCTCCCTTCTCACTTCCTCTTCTTCTCCATTCCTTCCTTCGGGCCGCCGTCACTCTAGTACACGCCGTCGTCGTTTGGGTCATGTCGTTGCTGCAATGCACGGGAGGGTCTCAACTCGTGCGTGGTCTGGGTCGCAAAGAGGGGCCGTCGCTGCCTCTCCTCCTCCTCGCACCGCAGCCGCCATTTGAATCTCCTCCGCCGCCCAATGCCTGTAGGGGGTCTGTGACGAAAGGCCGAGCCCTCACCTCGATCTGCTAACGTACGCCGAAGCATGGAGGCCTGGCTCGAGTGTCTGCCACCGTGGTAAGCATCGCCCGCTGTTCCCCTTTTTTTCCCTTCCTCTTTGTTTTTCCTATCCAATCGGGGTTTTTTTGTTGTACTAACCAGTTTGGGTTTTGTTTGTGTGGTTGGATTTTGGCGGCGGATTGAGTGTGTTTGGCGAGGCTTGGGTCGGAAGGTGGGTTTTGGTGGCCTTGTTGCTGTGTTGCCGACGGTGGTGGTTTCGCAAGTTATTGGCCGGACTTGGTCGGGCAGCAGTTGTTGGTGCTCGGGGCAGTGGATAAGGCATATAGGGGTGCTGGGTTCGGGGTTTTACTGACGGATCCGAGACTCGAGGTGCTAACAGTGTTAGTTTGCTTCTTTCGGTTGGTGTCTCCGTGTTTTAATTGGTCTTTGTCTTAGGTTATGTTGTTCTGTAGACATGGATTTGTGGAGTTGGATGTCGTGTGGCTGATTTTGGTGTTTGACAGTTTGTTAGGGAAATGTTTCTGGGATTTGTTGTGAAATTCCAGCGAAGCTTGGCCGAAATCCGGCGAACGGTTTACTATTCCGGTGGTAGAGTAGTGTTCCTGCAGGCGGAGGAAATGTTCCGGCGAGTCGGTGTTAATTGGTAAATTCCTGGTGATGTCAGAATTTGGTTTTGTACTCATTGTGTACTGTAAATGCATTGATGTATTAAAATGAAAAAGGATACTTAGTGTAAACCGAGTGTGTGAAGTGGTGAGTGCGTGAGACCAGAATTCATCCGACGCGCATGGTAGTGTTAGGCCGGAAAGATTGGGCTCGGGAGTTGGTCTAACACGATTATTGAGAACAGGTCTGGCCCAGGCCCAATTAATGTCAAGTTATGTATATATGGGCTTTAGGCCCGAAGACTATTATGGATATGGAATGGGCTTAGGCCCAATAAATGGTAATTAAATTAAAATGGGTTGTAGGCCAATCAATTATAATATGGATTTAAGTTAAACATGAAATTATGGAGCTTGAGGATTATATTTGGGCTTAGACCCCGACTTATTAGTGGATTCACGGTTAATGAACACAAACGGGCTAGAAGGTTCAAGATTTCATCTTTAGCATGCATTTGGTATTTGTCATGAATAAGTGTCTTATATGACTTGTATGTTCATTGGATGTTATGAACATAGGATTGTTAAGGTGGAACGAGGCTTCGGCTTCCGAGACAGTTAATATGGCCCAGGTGAGGACATATAAACCCTTGTATGCATTACTGCCTACAATACTCGGTTAATTGTCATTGTTTATAAAGTGATAATATTTGATTGGCATTGAATGTTGTATGCGTGTATACCTGTGGTGTTGATGTTGTTGTTTGTACGGTGTATCGTGATGATGATATCTTTGCTGTTGTGTACTTGACTATGTGAATTGTGTGCCTGTGAGATGTACAGTGCCTGTCGAGCATGAGTTAAGTTGTGAAATACAAATGTTTTATGACTTTGTGGTTCGTGTGGTGACTTGAGGGCTGAAGGCCCGGACTTGAGAATAAGAAATTAAATCCACACAACCCAGTTTGATCATAACGTATGGTACAACTTTTTAAGCATAATTGAGAATAACGAACTATAATAATTCTACTGTGGGGCTGTTGACCGGTTGGTTCGAGCGGGAAGTGATACCCCTCGGGATTGCATGCGGGATAACATGGTATATGCGATTTAGCATATGGGTCTGTGATGACCGGTTCTACCTCCCTCTTTCTATCTCCCCCTTTCTACCTCCCTCTTTCTCTCTGTCTCTCTCTCTCTCACTGATTCTATTGGGCCTTGCCCTGATTATATTGGGCTTATGCCCCGGTTGTCTCATGAGACGGAACCGAGCTCGACGCATACAGTAGAGGGCCCTAATAAAATATTCAATCCTAATATTGATAAAGTACAACTATAATAAGATGATTAAAGACAAGTGTTGGTTTAAAGTCTGATGGTGATTTTGTGATTTGTTTGTGCATTGTGGTTGCTGCTGCTTGATACCGGTGTATTTGTGGTTGATGTGTATTAGTCTACTTTGGTTTATTTGTTTGCGGTGAGACAGTGGTTGGTCTCACCCCCTCACAGTTTTTACCCAAGTTAGCTGATCGATGATCAGAAGAGCATATCAGCAGGTGGCGGTGTTTTCTTCTCCTCGGGTCTGATCCATAGGGTACATTCCATGCTTGTTGCTATGCATTTTTGTCTTCCGCTGCGTACTTGATTCCATTGTATTATTTATTATTTGATTAAATGTTGATCATGTTGTTGATATCGTATCCCGGGTAGAAGGGCATTTTGGTCACTTCTTATGTTGTAATTAATTTAATGGGTTATTTGGGATACGGGCATTTAGTTGATGATTTTCATGTCCCGGGAATGATATGGGGCAATTTAGTCATTTTATAATTAAATTCTATTTTATATTACTAAATTGGGACACGGGCGTTTCGTTCCAGTTTTTTGCCTCTTTTTCGATCTTAACTCTCAACCATTGGATCTAGGGGTTTAATCCCGACCCTAGGATCAAAACCACGATCCTTTAGGCCCTGAACAATATAAATAGAACCATCTAAACACACTTTGGGGGTCGGTAATTCTCTTTATAAAGCGCCTTAGCTTGGGAAAACTCTTTCAATTATATTATTCAATTCTAATTGCTTTTCTTGCTCAAATCTTACGTGGTATTGCTCTAGTGGTGTTTTATTATTATTCTTTTCAGAGAAGAAGTCGAATTCAAGAGCTTAGGAACAATCAATCACAATCTCGGACTCAAGAACGTGAAGAACTAGCGTATAAGCTCCTGTAGTGCGCAGTCTCAGTAATTAAATCATATCTCGAGTTCTAAAAGTCGAATTGCTGCGTTATTAGACTCTATTTGAAGATAAGACAAAGAAATACATCTTTGCTGTTGAGCTTGGAGGTTGAATTGATTGTTTGGTGCGCTTAAAATCGGCTGAAATTTGACACATAGTTTCTGTCCAAAACTCATGGTAAGTGTTCTAAACATTTCTCAATCCTAAATCGATTTGCTTGCTGCTGATTCAATGCTGACATGTTTGCTTGAGTGTTTGTTTTAGACCTAAGAACTATGTGAGCTTTGAACCCGGTTGCTGGGGTACGTAGGATGTCTCTAGTGGTGGAGACGCAAGCCAAATTATGTTTTAACTCTTTCTTTTCTCTTTTGTTTTTTTAATTTTATGTGTATGCAAGTTGATTTTGATGATCATTACTTGTTGGAAATCTGGTTTACACACATGCACACATGCACGAGACACTTTTAATGCTTAAATTGAATACTATTTTGCCCAAACATGGATGGCTGCCTCATACCTTCCCATCTATGATGAACCCCCGAGTCCGGCGTCTTTGGTTAGCAAATCTGTTGCTTTTGTGGGCATAAGGAGTTATCTTTGGGTTTTCCTGAGTTTTTCCACGCTAATAAAACTTGGGTTGCAACTCCATTGATCATAAGGTCAGAAGGTCGAAGGGACATTCGGTCCGGGTTCTCACAGCTGGCGACTCCGTTGGGGATCTAGTGGTTTTAAGAAATAGTGTTCAATTTTCGCTTGAGTTTTGTGTCTCTTGTCTTGTCAAATGCATGTTTGCATTCATTCTTTTGTGTGTTTAAACCTCTACCTTAAGGGAATGAGTCGAATCCTTGGCCATCTTTTGTGGTGATATGGCTTGAGATTTGTCTGTTGCCCGCCGCGAGCAATGATTGGGATAATAGGCCCGGAACCCCACACAACTTCTTTGTGTCACATGTGGGATAGGCCAAACTATTCCTTAGCCACTGTTTCTTAGCCCCCAACCAACCTGCATACCCTAGCATACTATGCATACAAACTGTATTATGCTGAAACCTTGATGAGGGACTATTGTTGTTGCAATGCCTATGCTATGTGAATGTTTGTATGTCTTGTTTGCTTTGAGAATCCATGTTTGCATGCACTAAACATCATTAACATTATATCACATTGCATGTTTTCATAAAAATTTTCGAGCAAAAGTAGTTTTTCAGAAAAAAAATTTCTGTTATTTATTTATTTCCCAAAAAATTCAAAAGTTCAAAAAAATAAAAAAAAAATTCAAAAAAATTGGAAGATTTTGAAACAAAAATTGTTTTCTGGGTTTGTTCCATCATAACTCTTTGTCACACTTTTCACCCTGTTTTCACAAAATCAAAACCAAGCTTCCACTTAGGATTTTCGATTATCATGAACATGATCATTTGGAAATTACATTCCCTAGGACACCATGACTGAGGGGAAGATTCAAGTCAATGACTCTACCGTGATGGGTGAGTTAGTGGAGAATTTGAAGGATGTCAACAAGGCTCAATTTCTCGAGGCTTTAAAGATAGCAAAGGGTGATGAAGGAACCGTCTACAAATCGTCCAAGAGGGACACTAGCAAGGCCAGTGACAAGCAACCAATTGTCATTGATCAGACACCGGAAGTTCAAGCACAACTGTGGATGATAAGCTCAACAAGATTGAAGGGATGCTCAAGGACCTAAAACGGAAGGAGGATGACTACAATCTCGATCATTTGGCCTTATTTTCGAGTGCAAGATTCCCCGACAAGTTCAAGATGCCGGATTTTGATATGTTCGATGGCACGGGTTGTCCACATACCCACTTGAAGATATATATCTGAACTCTCTATCCTATGGGAATTGGACCGGAATTGATGCCACAATTGTTTCAACGGTCCTTAGGAGGGGCAACCTTGAAGTGGTTCATGTCTTTGGATGATAATCGAGTTTCCAAATAGGAAGACATTTGCAAGGAGTTTGTTGAACAATACAAGTACAATATTGAGGTTGATGTCACCAAGAAGGACCTCGAAACCGCTAAGCTCAAGAGACCTTCTCCGCTTTTATTACTAGATGGCGCAACAAGGCTTCTCTCATTGTGAAACGTCCATCCGATGAAGATCAAGTCGAAATGGTGATCAAGAACTTACAACTGGCATATTATGAACGCATGGTGGGCAATTATTATGCCGATCTCAAGGCCCTTGTTAGAGCCGGAACCCAACTAGAAGATGCCATAACATCCGAAAGGGTCAAGATAGCTAGTCATGCCTCACCTCAAAGGTATAACGATAACAAGACGATTGAAGTCAACAATGTAGATGCACAAGCTCCTCGTCGCGTCACCCCACCGAAGAGAGAGTTCACTCCATTGCCCGTGTCCATGGGGGTAGTGTTCAAGAAGTGCATAGAGGATGGATTGTTGAAACCTTTGGAGCCTAAGCCGAATGAGAATCCAAAGTTGGACCAAACGCAGTATTATGAACTCCATCAAATCAAAGGACATGACACTGATGATTGCTCCCGTTTGCGCCAAGAGATTCAAGATTTGATTGACGAGGGGTTGATAATTGTGCCTAGGCATTAGAATCGATGGAAGAATCGAGGATCGTGGTCTAGAAGAGAGAAAAATTGTGCTATCACCTTTAGAGTCTGAAGTTCAATAAAGTAATGTTTTAATCATGTTAGACGCACTTTTTCTTTTAGCATTTGAATAAACGTATTTCAATCTTTTCAAGAATAATGGAATCTATATTCCCTCATTTATGTGTGCATATATTTTGAAAAACTTCATGAAAGTCCATTGGCCCAACCCGGGAACCACTAAAACGAACTACAGAGACATGATCCCTTGAATATAATCCTTATCTAACCCATCTGAATACTTGTCCAAATCACCAGATCAACTCAAATGCTTGCCCAATCCGACCAACACACTCATACTGAATGATAGTCTCGTTGAATAATTCCCAAAAGTAGATCCGGCATCTATTGAGTACATCACACTCACCAATTCCAAGGTCACCTTCCTCGAAAAAGATAATTCAAAAAAAAAAGAGGAAATAAATGAGGAAGTGATCTCCACATGTCAATCCATTTAGCCAAACTTAATTGACGAGACTAATATCCAACCACCACAAGCCTTAGAAAAAGGACAAGTATTCATCCTTAAACACCTTCTACCAAGGACTCATTACCGTTAGCCTTCCATTAAACACCATGAAGACTTCAAACAAAAAACCAAACACCCCATAAGCCATATTCACGGGTACGTAGGCAACCCCGTAACGGGCCCAGTCTAATCGGTTCTTAGGTTGGTTCAATGGATAAGAATGGAGTTTGTGCTTGCATTTCAAGTTACATATGCCACGAGGGTATTCAAATGCCATGTCTATTCGGACTCTATAAAGTATCATCATCTCTTTCATAAGAAGAATGGGACTAAGCCGCCTTTGCAAATCCAGGCAATCACGAGTTGAGGAGTGGTCAATGATTGCTCCATCTTCAAATATCCTACGGTCATGATACGTTCATGAAGCTTCTACGGTTCGGTATTGTCTCCTAGCTTTCCTGAGATTGCTCTAGATATAATTTGCTCAAGTGGTCCTCGACTTCATCTTGTATTGCACCTGATTCATTCTACTTGAGTGGCCCCCGACTCCCTCTGATTTTTCACCAAGTGCACCATGCTCAAACGGCTCCTGCCTCCTCAAGCCCATCATGTTGCATCACTCCAAAGGCTCATGGTTGCTACTCCCACAAAAAGAAAAGAAAGGGACAAGCCTGCTAGATTGAAAACCTAAAAAGGCGGTCTACGTAAAAGTTAAGGCACATGGAAAAAATGAGAAAAACAGCCTGCTAGGTTGAAAACCCGAAAGGGCGACCTAGGCAAAACTATTTGGATCATCAAGTCTTCTTCTACCATGGAGTTACTCCCACCGATGGGGTCCTTATCGGAATTGAAATAATAATGCATTCATGATTTTCGGAGATCCTGTGTGTCAAGCTTGAGAATTTCTTATAAAGATACCTTTTTATGATATTTGAATGAAGACATTGTTTTTGATGGAATGAACTTACCTCTTTAAAGCTTACTTTGGCTCGATCGTTTTGCAAAATCTCATGGCATTCATGCATCATTCTAGGGGCATCCCTGTTTGCATCCATATGAATCATAAAGAAGATACATTCATCATCAATGAGTAGGGGCACTCCCCTTTTGCATTCGCATGCCATTATTCTAGGTCTGTTCGCTTTTGCATCCGCATCATTATAAGATAACTAGGGGCATTTGCATTGCCACCAATCATATCATGTAGCAAAAAGGGTCATTCCCATGCATCAACACCAAGCATGCACCATCTTAGAAGCATTTTCATGCATTCACTTAGAGATAGAACATGGATTCCTTGAGCAAGGTAGATTCAAGTTGCAAAAAACAAACTCTTTTCATGAATACATTAAAAGATTCAAAATCTTAGTCCATCGTCACAAATGATTTTTAAACATTCGAATGGGTCATGCCCCAAGATATTTCTCGCATAGGTCATGTAATAGGGCATGGTACCCTATGAACTTTGTCGAAATAAGGGGCACTGCATGCCCACATGATTTGATTGAACTAACACCAGGGGCATGTTACCCTTAAAAGCATGATGAGTCAATGGCAAATGTAGGATGGAAGTGTCCTTAATGTTAAGGCATATGGATATGGTGCCATATCTTCCTCTTATCGTGCTACATCATATAAACATGCTAAAACATATGCTCATGATGCTAGAACACATGTTCATAACACAAAATCACATGCTCAACATAGTAGATCACAAGTATATAGAAGGAGAAGTTATGCTAGATCACATACTCATGACAGGAGATCATATGCCTATAACACTAGAACATATGTTCATAGTGCAAGACCACATGTTCACTATGCTAGATCATTAGCTCACAATGCAAGATCATATGGTTACAATTCTAAAACACAAGCATATAGAGCTAAATCATCTTACAACCATGCTAAGGCGTATAGCTTTGGTGATAGGCAACAATCTTACAATGCTAGAGTTCATGGTTATGACAACTTTGTTAGATGTAAATCATCTCGTAGTCCATCTATCACATGTCATTTTTGTGGAAAAAATGGTCATGGTACTTGTACTTGCTTGTTTAAACAAAGGTATTGCCATATTAAATATGTTTGGGTACCAAAAGGTACTATGACTAACCCCCAAGGATCCAAGATAAATTGGGTACCAAGAACTTGATTTATGTTTTAGGTAAGTAAGGATGAGGTGTGTTTGAAAACATTGTGACAGTATTAAAATACCCATACTTGATTGGTTTGAACTATTTTGTATCCTTTTTAGTATCCTTTTATGGTGTTTTTTTTATGCTTATTTAATTATTTTGAGTATCTTGAATTCATGCATTGCATACAAGAATAATGATGAAAAACATCATTGGAAAGGGTCTTGAGCATTCTTATAAAAATTAGTCGAGAAAGGAGTTGGAAGTTTGTTGAATTCGCATAAAGTCAGAAAATTTGTGTAAAATGCACCTTCAAAAATTCTGTGACCCGAGAGTAGTCATGTGAAATCAGTTCAAAATTTGGGTAGAAGGCACTTATACAAATACTGCAACCCGAGAGCACAAGATGGTTTATGTTCAAAACCTTGGGTAGAAGGCTCTTACACAAATGTTGCAACCCGAGAGTACCAAGTGGAATCAGTTCAAAAATTTTCGTAGAAGGAACTTACACAAATTTCAAACCAGAAAGAGGCCAATTGTTTTGGTGATTAACCTATATTAAAAAATTTTCAAAGCTCACCCAATACTTCAAATTCATGAGAATTCATTACAATGATATTTTTTCATGCACATGGCTTCCTTTGACATTCATTAAGCATAGCATGTAGTTACTTAATTGGTTATTGATGTGACATATCATTATTATTATGTGCTTATATTGCAAATATTATCTTAAATAGGGAGAGCTTATTATGTTTAGTTTAATCCCTTTATGTTTGCATTTTTCTTTTTGTGGTATGATTTCAAATTTGTTTTAGAAAGGCGAGAATCTTATATATATTTTTCTTTCTTTATCCTTCGTTTTCTTTTTGTTGATTGATATCAAAAAGGGGGAGAACATAGTATTTATGACAATCTTAAGTCTTTGGCAATTGTTTGAGATACATAGGGGGAGTTTTTTAAACTTTTGCCAAAATATCAACGGGGTTATGACAGAATCAAAAAGGGGGAGAATATTATCCATTGCATTTTTCTTATGAGGTTAATTATTTGATTAGTCAAAATATTTGTGAAAAGTTAAAGTGAAATGTTAAAAAATTTTTTGTCCCAAATTATTATTGTTTAGGCTTACTTCACATATTGGGTTTGAAAAAAACCAAGACCTTTATAAAAATATTTGGGCTTGTTATATCTAATGGGTTGTTTATTGAACTTATGGCCCAAAAGTGGTTGTTTAATGACAAGTCCATTTATGTGGTTGTTTGAAGTTAGACTCACCATTTCAATTAATGCTCTCTCTCTTCCTTTCCTTTAATTTCAACGGCACCTTTATTACACATACACCTCACATTCAAAATTTTTTACTTTCACTATTTATCATCTTCTTCAAGTGGCCTTTGTCCTTTCCTTGCACAAAGTCCATGCTAGAAAACAAGAAAGGATGCACCAAGACACATTCAAGGAGTAATACTTGAGAGAGTTAATCAAAGATGGTTGAAGATTATCAAAAGGAAAGTAGCCATTTTTTCGTCCTCTCTTTCTCTCATGTGGAACCAAGAGAGTGGTCCTTTCAAGTGTGAGGGGTTTCTAATCCATCAATCAAATAAGATTGAAAAATCATCAAAGGGGGATTTTATGGACATTTTTATGGACTATTATCACAAGAAAACAAGTCAAGAGAGGTGTTAGAAGCCACAAAATTGTTTTGGAGAGTTTTTAGTTCAAGTACAAAGTTCCAACAACCAATTTGGGTAACAACCTCCTACCTAAATTCCAAAACAGCAAGCCATTCTTAAGCCATTCTTTGTCATTTAGCATCATTTGTTATTGGGGCCATAAGTAGAATTACTATCCTCATTTACAAGTTAGAGCAAGAGAATACAAGTGTGAGAAACCTAATTATTGAGCTTGCTTTGTGCACACAATCTTTGAGAGATCATTGAGCCTAGATTGTTGAATACTTATCTTTTGAGGGGATTTTGTTCTTGCTTTCATCATTGGGCTTAAAACCTTTGTGATATCTTTGAGCTTATCTCGTAAACAAAGAGTGAATCACCCTTCGTGTGATTGAAAAATCCTTCCTTAAGTGAGATTTGGTAGATTTTTACTTAAGGGGAATAGGTTTGAAACTTGAGCCTTTGAAAAAGCTTTGGGTATAGGTTAGAGAGTGAGCTTTGGAAAACTTTGGTATAGGTTTGGGTTGAGCCTTACTAAAAGCCTAGGTTAGAGAGTGAGCCTTGGGAAAATTCTTGTAAAGATTTGAGCTTGATCCTCTGAAAAAGGTTGGTTGTAAAAGGTTGGATTTCACCTTGGAAGAAACCATATAGTGGATTTGGTAAATCTCAAGGGGGAGCCTTAAGTAGTGGATGTACCTATAGGATGTAGGGGGAACAACTAAAATGGTGTCTTGTGGTTTTGTATGTTTGCTCTCATCTTTTACCTTCAACCTTTCTTTTGTTTTTAGAAAACCCAGAATTCGGGTAAGAGTCTCCTGCACGAATTTTCTTCAAAGTGGTTTTAGAGGCTAGTTCAACCCCCTTCTTAGCCTATTTTGGACCTACATATTCTATTATGTTAAATCACAAACATATTCATACCATCAATCAAATCATCTCATCAATTAAATACATAAACAAATTAATAATTCAAAATAATAGAATAAAGCATGGGTCAAATTTGGGTGTTCACAGGCTCTTGAAGATGATGAGATAATCGATCCATCTGGTGATTTTACATTTGATGAATTACATGATTCTTTCCATAAGTTGCATGATGAGCTTGAAAAATCCTTGAAAAAGAATTTTATATATAAAAAACAGCTTGAAGCTCTTGAAAAAGAAAAGAGTGCTCTTGAAAACTTCTTACAATGAACTAAATAATAAGATCTCATCCAATGTATGTGCTTGTGATGTGTTGAGAAAAGAGAATGATTCTCTTAAATCTGAAGTTATTGATTTGAAAAGTACTTTAGAGAAGTTTACTAATGGTACAAATAGTCTTAATTTTCTCTTAGGACAACAAAGAAATCCAATGTAAAAAGAGGGATTAGGTGCATCTAATGTGTGATATGATGCTAAATCTTTTGTGCTCAATACTAAGATATATGAACATGGTGCCATATCTTCTCATCATGCTACATCATATGAACATTGTAAACCATTTGCTCATGATGCTAGAACACATGTTCATGACACAAGAATGCATGTTCATCATGGTAGATCACAAGCATATAGAAGGAGGTCATATGCTAGACCATACACTCATGGTACAAGATCATATGCTTACTATTCTAGATCAGTTATAACGCCCCGAATTTTTTGGTATTTAACTTCTATGATTTTACAAAATTTTTGGAATTTTATTACCAATTTTACCATTGCAGAATTTCCGGGTGTTTTGGTCAAGAAAATTAATTTATTTTCCATGAAAATATTAATTTTAAGTTGCAGTTTCTCCCTGTTCGGGTTTTGTTGGAATAAAACGAGTTTTAGTGTGGAATGAGGATTGTATAGTAGTTTTTAATAAAAACTACGTCGTTTTTGGTAAAAGGGAAAGAAAGAAAAAAATGTAATAAAGTAAAAGGTTGACCAGGGCGGGTTGACCCTGTGCTCAAGCAAAACGACGTCGTTTTGCTCGGCCAGGGCAAAACCCTAACCCTCTTTTCTTTCTATCTTTAGTCTTCTCTCTCTCCTTTCTTTTCTTCTGCGCCGCTCCTCACCCCCACGATTTCTTCTTTCTGTTTTTATCTCCCTTCCCCACAATTCCCTCACAACGGCTACCTCTTAACCTCTTTTCTTTTGGTTTTTCGTTTGCTCCACCTCTGATTCTCCATTATCTCTTCTCTTCCTCAATTCATAAATGTCGCCGCCATTGAGAAGCCGCCACCACTCGTTTTCTCTAGGTTGTCGGTGCTGCAAAGCCGAAAGGAAGCGAGGGGAGGTTTGAACCGAGTTTGTCTTGGCGTGTTTGTCTCAGGGCCGCCTTAGTTATGGCTGTGACCAGGTCGGAGGAGGCTGTGCTTTGCGTCACCGCCGCCTCTGGCTTTGCCCGATAAGCCACGGTTTTCCCTTCTCTTCCTCTTTTTCGGTTTGCCGTATGTAGAACTAACCCTTATTGGGTTGTGTGTGTTGTCGGTGGCGGGTCCAGGTTGTGGCTGCGGATTCTGTGTGTGTCGGGTTGCTGTGTGTGGCAGTGGACTCGTTGTGGGGCAATTATAGCTATGTCAGGTGGGTCGATTGGCCTCAGATTATTGCTGGGTTCGAGTTATTTCTGGTAGTGGTGTTGGTTTTTTCCGAGCAGAAGCATTGTTGGCTCGGGGTTGTTATGAATAGTGTAGGTTCAGGTTTTGGTGCATGGATCCGTTCCTGGTAAGAACGGAATTGATTCCGGGTAAACACTCTTAACTCGTTCCTTTGGTCCGATTTGGTGTTCTACGAGTGTGTTTTTGTTGCACTGAATGCGCGTTGTGTGTTTCTCTGGAATGGAAGACTGTTGGGGGTTCGTTTTTTGGTTTTGGTTGATGTTTGGGATTCAGCAGATTGTTATGGCTGTTCCGGCGAGTCTGACCGGGATCCGGCGAGAAGTGTACTTTTCCAACGAGGGCCCGGGTTCTGTCCGGCTGGATATATTATTTCTTCTTTGGCTGTTAAACGGCAATTATTGGCGATGCCCTTAATTTAATTTTATAAATATCATGTACGGTAATTGGAATTAATTAGTGCATTAAAATAAATGGACTTAGTGGAAAACCGTGTGCGGGGAGTGAGTGCGTCCACCGACGCAGAGAGAATCCTAGTCGGAAAAGACTTGGGCTTGGGTATGACCTTATATCGGAAATTAGGAAAAACCGGACCCAGGCCCATCATCTAACTCTAAGAAGCTTTAGGTTGTTTAATGGATTTAAGGAATGGGCTTTATGTCCAATTTCATAATCGGTAATTAAGGACATAAGGAAGTGGGCCTTAGGCCTGGGAATGTGATGGTGGACTTAGTTGGGCTTAGGCCCTATAAACAGTTTAGGCCCGTGATCTTGGAGATGTATAGTATGATAGTAACCTTTGAGCCTTGACCTTGATCCATCATAATCGGATAGTTAGGTTTGGGATTGTTCAGTTGAGCGTTTCATTAGTATGTGTTCATCATAATTTTATGTGGACCTTATGTGTGGTCGTTTTTGTGATAAATATAGGATTGTCGATGCAGGGCGGGATTTGGATCCGAGGCAGTTAATATGGCCCAGGTGAGGACATATAAATCTTGGTATGCATTACTGCCTACAACACTCGGTTAATAAACTTAGTACAAGATGCGGTAATACTTGGTTGGTATTGAATGCTTTGTGCATGTATGCCTATTGTGTTGATGTGCTTGTTTGCACTTTGTTTCTTAATGATGATGCCTTTGATGTGGTATGGCTTATTGTGTGAATTGTGTGCCAGTGTGACATTATATTCCAGTTGAGCATGCTTTGTTTGTTATGCAAAATAACTTCATTTATGGTTTTTGAGGTTCGTGTGGTGATTTGTGGGCTGGAGGCCAGGACTTCAAAATAAAATATTAAATCCACACAAACCTGGACAATCATAACGTATGGCACACATAACTCGTTAAGTATAACTGAGAATATTGTAGAATGAAAATATACTACTGTGGGGCTGTTGGCCGATTGGTTCGAGCGCGAAGTGATACCCCTCATGATTGCATGCGGAATAGCATGGTATATGCGGTTTAGCATATGGGTATGTGATGACAGGTTCTACCTCCCTCTTTCTATCTCCCCCTTTCTACCTCCCTCTTTCTCTCTCTCTCTCTCAGTGATTCTATTAGGCCTTGCCCTGATTATATTGGGCTTATACCCTGGTTGTCTCATCAGACGGGATCGAGCTCGACGCACACAGTGGAGGGCCCTAATAAAATATTAAACTCTAATAATGATAAAGTATAACTATAATAAGATGATTAAAGACAAGTGTAAGTTTAAAGTTAGATGATGACTTTGTGTTGTGCATTGTACTTGTTTGTGCACTATGGTTGCTACTGCCTGATGCTGGTGTATTTTTGGTTGATTTGTATTTGTATACTCTAGTTTATTTGTTTGTGCTGAGACAGTGGTTGGTCTCACCCCCTCACAGTCTTTAGACAGGTTAGTTGTTTGTTGAGCAGTGGTGCATATCAGCAAGTGGCGGTGTTATCCTCTCGTCGGGTCGAGTCCATAGAGTACATTGTATACATGTTTATCATATGTGTCTTCCCCTGCACTACTCGATTATTATATAATGTATTGAATAATATGTTGTATAATTAATTGATGATTATCTTGTTTATACCGTATCTCGGGGCAGAAGGGCAATTTCGTCATTTCACATGTCATAAATAATTTAATTGGTTATTTTGGAATACGGGCATTTCAGTTGGTAGTGGAGCAGGTTGTAGAACCTTTGGGATGTTTGGATACATTTTGTGCTCTTATATGCTTGAGTCTGCTCTATTTTGAGTCCTATGTTGCATTGTCACATACATTCATATAGTGAGTCTTGCTATGGATCCAGTGGAGGACACACACCTGCTGAGAGTTAGAGTGGCCCGGTAATGTCGTTGAAATGATATGCTTACCTTTACAGCTTAGGCTGTTGCAAGGTTTGTTTTGTGGAATTTCCACTGTTTTGTCAGAGTCGGTATAGACCCTTGACTCTTTGCTTGTGTTTCTTGTGGTGTGAAACTGACCAATACAAGTAACAACCAACGGTTTGTTTTTGGATGTTACCTCTCTCAAGAGAAGATCTGATATAAAGCTTGTGGATATGATTCTTGTAATCTTGGTGATCGTTTTATTCGTGGTCTGATTTTTTGAGCTCGAGGACTTGAATTCGCTTATGAATTATTATGTGGAATAAATCTTTTTCGGAGTTCGAGATGACAATTTCTTGAATTAATTTGAGGTTGACCCAATGGCATATTTGGGGAATGTCTTTGAATGATACTTGAGGTATTTAACTTGGTTGAGATTTCAGATATTGATAGTGTTTGTGATTAAAGAGTTTTGATCATGAACTGTTGTTGAAGTTATCGCTTATATGCGGGTTGAGGATGCCGATAGTGTGTTCATATTGAGGTTTGACTTTTAACGGTGATGTAATTAGAAGTTTTGTTTATACTACTCTTGTTGAGGTTTAGGTTCACTCATCTCTCGTGGATATTGATAATGTTTGGGTCATGAGGCTAGATTTTTGAGCTTGTTCTGGGCGATGTGAGTTAAATGTCTGGAGTATGATAGGGTCAGTGTTGGAATGAACTTGTACTATTTGGATTCTTTATCAAAAGTATTGTCATGATCGTGATAATTATGGTTTGAGAGATAGATACATGAGTATGAGTTATTTAAGGATGTGTGGGTCTTGAGGAATCCAAGGTATAGAATTATAACTATGATATTTCGGTAACGATTTAGTCCTAGTGCCTAATGGTATGTTCTGGGAGTTATACAATTTTGGCTAAAATTGGTGAGAGAGGGAAATGCTTTGTGGTTTGGAGCATGAAATGGATTATGGATTTTTGGTCTTGAGGTTTTCGAAACACGAATGATGATCTTGTTACTTAGTGACAATCTTTTGAGTTCTAATACCTGAGGGTATGCTTAACGGAGCAAAAGTTTTGGGTATATTTACTTGAGGAAAGTATCAATGATGATAATGAAACGGATTTCAGATTCTAATATTATTAATGCCGGTCGTGGTTAGATAAGACTCTTGGGTTAGTGCTTTGATCTTATGCTCTATAGACATGTTTGACTAAAGTCGATGAATGACTTGGTATATCGGAGTTCTTGCTTGAAAATGTGATTGATGGTCATGATGGTTCTACATGGTAGTTTTGGCTGATGGTATTTTGATACCGGGTGACACTTGTTTGTGTCAGTTAAGCACGAGGTTGCATGACTTGTTATGTAAATTTTGAGGACGAAATTTTGTTAAGTAGGATAGAACTATAACGGCCCGAATTTTTCGATATTTAATTTCTATAATTTTTCGGAATTTTTAGAATTTTATTACCAATTTTACCCTTGCAGAATTTTCTGGTGTTTTGGTCGAGAAAATTAGTTTATTTTCAATGGAAATATTAATTTTAGGTTGGAGTTGTTCCCTGTTCAGGTTTTTTTGGAATAAAACGTGTTTCAGTGCGGAATGAGGAGTGTATAGCAGTTTTTAATAAAAACTACGTCGTTTTCCTTAAAAAGGAAAGAAAGAAAAAATATGTAATAAAGTAAAAGGTTGACCAGGGCGGGTTGACCCTGTGCTCAAGCAAAATGACGTCATTTTGCTCGGCCAGGGCAAAACCCTAACCCTCTTTTCTTTCTTTCTTTTCCCTTCTCTCTCTCCTTTATTTTCTTCTGCGCCACTCCTCAACCCCACGATTTCTTCTATCTGTTTTTATCTCCCTTCCCCATGATTCCCTCACAACGGCTCCCTCTTAACCTCTTTTTTTTTGATTTTTCGTTTGCTCCACCTCCGATTCTCCATTATCTCTTCTCTTCCTCAATTCATAAACGCCGCCACCAACGAGATGCCGCCACCACTCGTTTTCTATAGGTTGTCGGTGCTGCAAAGTTTAAGGGAAGCGAGGGGAGGTTTGAACCGAGTTCCTCTCGGTGTGTTTGTGTCAGGGCCGCCTTGTTTGTGGCTGTGACTAGGTCGGAGGAGGCTGTGCTTCGCGTCGCCGCCGCCTCTGGCTTTGCCCGGTAAGCATGGTTTTCCCTTCTCTTCCTCTTTCTCGATTTTTCGTGTGTAGAACTAGCCCTTATCGGGTTGTTTGTGTTGTCGGTGGCGGGTTCAGGTTGTGGGTGCGGATTGTGTGTGTGTCGGGTTGCTCGAGATGGTGGATGGAGTTGTTGTTTGTGGCGGTGGACTCGCTGTGGGGCAGTTATGGCTGTGTCAGGTGGGTAGGTTGGCCTCACATTATTGTTGGGTTCGAGTTATTTTCGGTAGTGGTGTTGGTCTTTTGCGAGCAGAAGCTTTCTTGGCTCAGGGTTGTTATGATCAATGCAGGTTTGGGTTTTGGAGCATGGATCCAATGCTGTTGTTAACGGAATTGATTTCGGGAAACAATCATAACTCGTTCCTTTGGTCCAATTTGGTGTTCTACGAGAGTGTTTTTGTTGGACTGAATGCGCATTGTGTGTTTCTCTGGAATGGCAGATTGTTGGGGGTTCGTTTTCTGGTTTTGGTTGATGTTTGGGTTTCAGCAGATTGTTATGGCTGTTCCGGCGAGTCTGACCAGAATCCGCCGAGACGTGTACTTTTCCGACGAGGGCTCGGGTTCTGTCCGGCTGGATATATTATTTCTTCTTTGGCTGTTAAATGGCAATTATTGGCGATGCCCTTAATTTAATTTTATACATATCATGTACGGTAAATGGAATTAATTAGTGTATTAAAATAAATGGACTTAGTGGAAAACCGTGTGCCGGGAGTGAGTGCGTCCACCGATGCAGAGAGAATCTTAGTCTGAAAAGACTTGGGCTCGGGTATGACCTTAGATCGGAAATTAGGAAAAACCGGACCCAGGCCCATCATCTAACTCTAAGAAGCTTCAGGTTGTTTATTGGATTTAAAGAATGGGCTTTATGTCCAATTTCATAGTTGGTAATTAAGGACATAAGGAAGTGGGCCTTAGGCCTGAGAATGTGATGGTGGACTTAGTTGGGCTTAGGCCCTACAAAACGTTTAGGCCCGTGATCTTGGAAATGTATAGTATGATAGTACCCTTTGAGCCTTGACCCTGATCCATCATAGTCGGATAGTTAGGTTTGGGATTGTTCAGTTGAGCGTTTCATTAGTATGCGTTCATCATAATTTTATGTGGACCTTATGTGTGGTCGTTCTTGTGATAAATATAGGACTGTCGAGGCAGAGCGGGCTTTGGATCCGAGGCAGTTAATATGGCCCAGGTGAGGATATATAAACCTTTGTATGCATTACCGCCGACAATACTCAGTTAATAAACTTGGTACAAGATGGGGTAATACTTGGTTGGTATTGAATGCTTTGTGCATGTATGCCTATTGCGTTGATGTGCTTGTTTGCACTTTGTATCATAATGATGATGCCTTTGATTTGGTATTCCTGATTATGTGAATTTTGTGCCAGTGTGATATTATATTCCAGTTGAGCATGCTTTGTTTGTTATGTTAAGTAACATGATTTATGGTTTTTGAGGTTCCTGTGGTGATTTGTGGGCTGGAGGCCAGGACTTGAAAATAAAATATTAAATCCACACAAACCAGGACAATCATAACGTATAGCACACATAACTCGTTAAGTATAACTGAGAATAATGTACATTGAAAATATACTACTATAGGGCAATTGGCCGGTTGGTTCGAGCGGGAAGTGATACCCCTTGGGGTTGCATGCGGAATAGCATGGTATATGCGGTTTAGCATATGGGTCTGTGATGACCGGTTCTACTTCCCTCTTTCAATCTCACCCTTTCTACCTCCCTCTTTCTCTCTCTCTCTCTCTCAGTGATTCTATTGGGCCTTGCCCTGATTATATTGGGCCTTGCCCTGATTATATTGGGCTTATGCCCTGGTTGTCTCATGAGACAGGATCGAGCTCGACGCACACAGTAGAGGGCCCTAATAAAATGTTAAACTCTAATAATGATAAAGTATAACTATAATAAGATGATTAAAGACAAGTGTAAGTTTAAAGTCTGCTGATGACTTTGTGTTGTGCATTGTACTTGTTCGTGCACTATGGTTGCTACTGCCTGATGCCGGTGTATTTTTGGTTGATTTGTATTTGTATATTCTGGTTTATTTGTTTGCGCTGAGACAGTGGTTGGTCTCACCCCCTCACAGTCTTTAGACAGGTTAATTGTTCGTTGAGCAGTGGCGCATATCAGTAAGTGGCGGTGTTATCCTCTCGTCGGGTCGGGTCCATAGAGTACATTGTATACATGTTTATCACATGTGTCTTCCGCTGCATACTCGATTATTATATAATGTATTGAATAATATGTTCATAATCAATTGTTGAATTTCTTGTTTATATCGTATCCCGGGGCAGAAGGGCAATTTGGTCATCTCATATGTCATAAATAATTTAATTGGTTATTTTGGGATACAGGCATTTCAGTTGGTAGTGGAGCAGGCTGTAGATCCTTTGGGATGCTTGGATACGTTTTTTGCTCTTATATGCATGTGTCTGCTCCATTTTGAGTCCTATGTTGCATTGTCATATACATTCATATAGTGAGTCTTGCTACGGATCCGGTGGAGGACACACACCTGTTGAGAGTTGGAGTGGCCCGGTATTGTCGTTGAAATGATGTGCTTACCTTTACAGCTTAGGCTGTTGCAAGGTTTGTTTTGTGGAATTTCCACTGTTTTGTCAGAGTCGGTATAGACTCTTGCTCTTTGCTTGTGTTTCTTGTGGTGTGAATTTGGCCAATACAAGTAAGAACCAACGGTTTGTTTTTGGATGTTACTTTTGTGAAGAGAAGATCTGATATAAAGCTTGTGGATATGATTCTTGTAATCTTGGTGATCATTTTATTTGTGGTCTGATTTGTTGAGCTCCAGGACTTGAATTCGCTTGCGAATTATTGTGTGGAATAATTCTTGTTCGGAGTTTGAGATGACAATTTCTTGAATTAATTTGAGGTTGACCCAATGGCATATTTAGGGAATGTCTTTGAATGATACTTGAGGTATTTAACTTGGTTGAGATATCAGGCATTGATAGTGTTTGTGATTAAAGAGTTTTGATCATGAATTGTTGTTGAAGTTATCGCTTATATGCGGGTTGAGGATGCCGATAGTGTGTTCATATTGAGGTTTGACTTTTAACGGTGATGTAATTAGAAGTTTTGATTATACTACTCTTGTTGAGGTTTAGGTTCACTGATCTCTTGTGGATATTGATAATTTTTGGGTCATGAGGCTAGATTTGTGAGCTTGTCTTGGGCGATGTGAGTTAAATGTCTGGAGTATGATAGGGTCCGTGTTGGAATGAACTTGTAATATTTGGATTTTTTATCAAAAGTATTGTCATGATCGTGATAATTATGGTTTGAGAGATAGATACGTGAGTATGAGTTAATTAAGGATGTGTGGGTCTTGAGAAATCCAAGGTATAGAATTATAACTATGATATTTTGGTAACGATTTAGTCCTAGTGCCTAATGGTATGTTCTGGGAGTTATACAATTTTGGTTAAAATTGGTGAGAGAGGGAAATGCTTTGAAGTTTGGAGCTTGAAATGGATTATGGATTTTTGGTCTTGAGGTTTTCGAAACACGAATGATGATCTTGTTACTTAGTAACAATTTTTTGAGTTCTAATACCTGAGGGTATGCTTAACGGAGCAAAAATTTTGGGTATATTTACTTGAGGAAAGTATCAATGATGATAATGAAACGGATTTCAGATTCTAATATTATTAATGTCGTTCATGGTTAGATAAGACTCTTGGGTTAATGCTTTGATCTTATGCTCTATAGACATGTTTGACTAAAGTCGATGAATGACTTGGTATATCGGAGTTCTTGCTTGAAAATGTGATTGATGGTCATGATGGTTCTACTTTGTAGTTTTGGCTGATGGTATTTTGATACCGGGTGACACTTGTTTGTGTCAGTTAAGCACGTGGTTGCTTGACTTGTTATGTAAATTTCGAGGATGAAATTTTGTTAAGTGGGATAGAACTGTAACTCCTCAAATTTTTCGGTATTTAATTTCTATAATTTTTCGGAATTTTTAAAATTTTATTACCAATTTTACCCTTGCAGAATTTCCTGGTGTTTTGGTCGAGAAAATTAATTTATTTTCAATGGAAATATCAATTTTAGGTTGGAGTTGTTCCTTGTGCGGGTTTTTTTGGAATAAAACGTGGTTCAGTGTGGAATGAGGAGTGTATAGTAATTTTTAATAAGAACTACGTCTTTTTCGTTAAAAAGGAAAGAAAGAAAAAAATGTAATAAAGTAAAAGGTTGACCAGGGCGAGTTGACCCTGTGTTCAAGCGAAACGATGTCATTTTGCTCGGCCAGGGCAAAACCCTAACCCTCTTTTCTTTCTTTCTTTTCCCTTCTCTCTCTCCTTTCTTTTCTTCTGCGTCACTCCTTACCCCAACGATTTCTTCTTTCTGTTTTTATTTCCCTTCCCCACGATTCCCTCACAACGGCTCCCTCTTAACCTCTTTTCTTCTGATTTTTCGTTTGCTCCACCTCCGATTCTCCATTATCTCTTCTCTTCCTCAATTCATAAACGCCGCCACCATCGAGATGCCGCCACCACTCGTTTTCTCTAGGTTGTCGGTGCTGCAAATTCGAAGGGAAGCGAGGGAAGGTTTGAACCGAGTTCGTCTCGGTGTGTTTGTGTCAGGGCCGCCTTGTTTGTGGCTGTGACTAGGTCGGAGAAGGCTGTGCTTCACGTCGCCGCTGCCTCTTGCTTTGCCCGGTAAGCACGGTTTTCCCTTTTCTTCTTCTTTCTCGGTTTTTCGTGTGTAGAGCTAACCCTTATCGGGTTGTGTGTGTTGTCGGTGGCGGTCCAGGATGTGGCTGGAGATTGTGTGTGTGTCAGGTTGCTCGAGACGGTGGACGGAGTTGTTGTTTGTGGAGGTGGACTCTATGTGGGGAAGTTATGGCTGGGTCGGTTGGCCTCACATTATTGCTAGGTTTGAGTTATTTCCAGTAGTGGTGTTGGTCTTTTTCGAGCAGAAGCTTTCTTCGCTCAGGCTTGTTATGATCAATGCGGGTTCGGGTTTTGGAGCAATGACCCATTCTTGTTGTTAACGGAAGTGAATTCGGGAAACACTCTTAACTCGTTCCTTTGGTCCAATTTGGTGTTCTACGAGAGTGTTTTTGTTGGACTGAATGTGCATTGTGTGTTTCTCTGGAATGGCAGATTGTTGGGGGTTCGTTTTCTGGTTTTGGTTGATGTTTGGGTTTGAGCAGATTGTTATGGCTGGTCCGACGAGTCTGACCGTAATCCGGCGAGTCGTGTACTTTTTCGACGAGGGCTTGGGTTCTGTCCGGCTGGATATATTATTTCTTCTTTGGCTATTAAACGGGAATTATTGGCGATGCCCTTAATTTAATTTTGTAGATATCACGTACGGTAAATGGAATTAATTAGCGTATTAAAATAAATGGACTTAGTGGAAAACCGTGGACGGGGAGTGAGTGCGCGTGGCCGGAATTCCACCGACGCGGAGAGATTCTTAGCCGGAAAAGAGTTGAGATCGGGTATGACCTTAAATCAGAAATTAGGAAAAACCTGGCCCAAGCCCATCATCTAACTCTAAGAAGCTTTAGGTTGTTTTATGGATTTAAGGAATGGGCTTTAAGTCCAATTTCATAATCAGTAATTATGGACATAAGTAAGTGGGCCTTAGGCCTGGGAATGTGATGGTGGACTTAGTTGGGCTTAGGCCCTATAAACCGTTTAGGCCCGTGATCTTGGAGATGTATAGTATGATAGTAACCTTTGAGCCTTGACCCTGAACCATCATAATCAGATAGTTAAGGTCGGGATTGTTCAGTTGAGCGTTTCATTAGAATGCATTCATCATAATTTTATGTGGACCTTATGTGTTGTCGTTTTGTGATAAATATAGGATTGTCGAGGCAGAACGGGCTTTGGATCCGAGGCAGTTAATATGGCCCAGGTGAGGACATATAAAACTTTGTATGCATTACTGCCTATAATACTCGGTTAATAAACTTGGTACAAGATGCGGTAATACTTGGTTGGTATTGAATGCTATGTGCATGTATGCATGTTGTGTTGATGTGCTTGTTTGCACTTTGTATCTTAATGATGATGCCTTTGATGCGGTATGCCTGATTATGTGAATTGTGTGCCAGTGTAATATTATATCCCAGTTGAGCATGATTTGTTTGTTATGCTAAATAAAATGATTTATGGTTTTTGAGATTCGTGTGGTGATTTGGGGGCTGGAGGCCAGGACTTGAAAATAAAATGTTAAATCCACACAAACCTGGATAATCATAACGTATCTCACACATAACTCGTTAAGTATAACTAAGAATAATGTACAATAAAAATATACTACTGCGGGCTGTTGACCGGTTGGTTCGAGAGGGAAGTGATACCCCTCGAGATTGCATGCGGGATAGCTTCATATATACGGTCTAGCATATGGGTCTGTGATGTCTGGTTCTACCTCCTTCTTTCTATCTCCCCCTTTCTACCTCCCTTTTTCTCTTTGTCTCTCTCTCAGTGATTGTATTGGGCCTTGCCCTGATTATATTGGGCTTATGCCCTGGTTGTCTAATGAGACGGGACCGAGCTCGACGCACACAGTAGAGGGCCCTAATAAAATGTTAAACTCTAATAATAATAAAGTATAACTATAATAACATGATTAAAGAAAAGTGTAAGTTTAAAGTCTGATGATGACTTTGTGTCGTGGATTGTACTTGTTTGTGCACTATGGTTGCTACTGCCTGATGCCGTTGTTTTTACGGTTAATTTGTATTTGTATACTCTAGTTTATTTGGTTGTGGTGAGACAGTGGTTGGTCTCACCCCCTCATAGTGTTTACACAGGTTAATTGTCCGTTGAGCAGTGGTGCATATCAACAGTTGGCGGTGTTATCCTCTCGTTGGGTCGGGTCCATAGAGTACGTTGTATACATGTTTATCACATGTGTTTGTCTTCCGTTGCATACTCGATTATTATATAATGTATTGAATAATATGTTGCATAGTTAATTGATGAATATCTTGTTTATAACGTATCGCGGGGCAGAAGGACTATTTGGTCATTTCACATATCATAAATAATTTAATTGGTTATTTTGGGATATGGGCGTTTCAAGCATATAAAGCTAGATCATACTATAAGCATGCTAAGGCTTAGACATATGGTAGTAGGCAACAATCTTATAATGCAAGAGCATTTGGATATGAATACTTTGCTAAATGTGAATCATCTTGTAGTCCTTCTATAACATGTCATTTTCGTCGAAAATATGGCCATGGTACTCGTACTTGCATGTTTAGACGAAGAAATTGTCATATTTAGTATGTTTGGGTACCGAAAGGTACCATGACTAACCTCCAAGGACCCAAGAAAACATGGGTACCAAAAACGTGATTTTTCTTTATAGGAATGCAAGGATGAGTGGTGAATGAAGATTTACAATAGTCATCCTTTGATTGGAACGATTTTGTGTCTTTTTTAGTATCCTTTTATTGTTGGTGAATATATTGTTGATTTGTGCATCTTGAATTCATGCATTTCATACATGAGCATTGATAGAGATTAAATGGAAAAGAGTCTTGAGCATCACATCCTCAAACTAGTTGGAGAAGAGCTTGGAGTGTGTTGGGACTTCATTTGTTCATGGGAATTTCTATGCAAATGTTGGTGTCAGCTCGCCTATAAAATTTCTGTGCAAAGTGCAATCAGAGTCAAAAATTTGGTTTGAGCTCAACTATAAAATTCGCTCAGTCCACCAAACCCGAGAGCTCTCAAAAATTTTGTGTATCACCACAGCTACAAAAAAATTCCCATCCTTTCTATATATAATAAAAAGGGGGTTGAATACACACCAACCAAAACACACATCAACTCATCGCTCTCTATCTTCATTTTCTTTTTCTTGAAAAATCCCAAATTAAGAAGAACCCTAGCAGCCACCATCTGCCACCTAAACACCTTCTCCACCACTCTCCGATCGCATCATCACCGGTCACTGCACCTCTGGCTGTCAAATCTAAGCCCCATATGCACGAAGAAGGCTCAGAGACCGACGAAGAAGCATCCTTCATCGGCGACTACGTCGAACCTCCTCGAATAAAATTCCTCTTCGTCTTTGCAACTCTGCAAAAGTGTCTTTTTTTCATCGAGGATGGTTCTCATGATGATGAACCCAGAATGAACACTTGCTTCCGGCGATGCAATCTCGTCGTTATCCAAGAAACAACCATGCACTCGAAATTCTATTCCAACTTCAATCCAATTTGGCCATTTAGAAGATGTTCAACTTCACAACCTCTCTCAATTTAGTCTCTGAGCTCACATAAAATTCATCTTCCTCATCATTATCTTACTTCCATGTTTATGCAGTCTTTTAGTTTTACTTACTCTCGTTGGATTGTGTTTTAATCTAGATGTAGGCTTTTGGTACTGTTTTGGTTATTCCACACTGTAATACTCATTTGTGGGTCTTTGTGGTTTTACTACTTATTGCCCCAAAAACGGCTTTCAGGAAACAGGACAAGCAACCCACTATTTGCCAAACCCAAAACTGAGTCGCTTTGGGCAGATGGTGTTGCACGTCTCTAGTTGGGCTTTTGTACAAAGATGAATGGAACAGGCCTTTGGGCCTTAACATTATTAATGATATTGGGTTACAAAGAAAATAAATAGCCTACAAATGGTCGTGGCTTACAAATTTCCTATAATAAGCTCCTGCGGTCTTATAGTTCCCGACCGTGGGCAGTGATTAGACAACACACAGAGGGAGAATCACCTGCACACACACTTGGGAAAGTAGGGGTAACAAGATTCAAGGATAAGAGTTAAGAGGAGGTTAGGGTAACAAAAGATTAAAAGTAAAGGAGTTTAAAGGTGCGAGAGATTAAAAGTAAAGGAGTTTAAATGTGTGACAGATTAAAAGTAAAGGAGTTTAAGGGTGTGAGAGATTAAAGTAAATGGCATAAATGTAAAGAGATAAGGGAACGAGAGATAAAAGTAAATGACAGGAAAAATAAATGACATGAAAAAGCAAAATAAGTTAAAGGTGCATAGTTGTGTGTTTGTGTGTGTGTTTCTTACGTTCCCCCTCTTGTGCTTTTATCGTGGTGGAGGTGCCATTCGTGGGCCACACTACGAGTCGCATCGCGTCGTACTCTCATAGGACTTTTGGGTTGAAAGTCCATTTTATCCTCCCCTTGCCATCATGAGAGGCCGCAGGCTGGGGTGGTCCGTCATTTTGTATCCTTGTACCGCGACCGTCTCCAAAATATCTTACGTAGGTGATCACAGCAAATGTCGGACCGCACTAGTGAATGCCACACGGCCTTTGGGTTTCCTGACTGGCCTATTGGGATTATCAAGCCCTCTTCCACTCGATTGTGGACTGGACCAAACATGGGCCCTTCTTTGTGAGTCCCAGATGTCCACTGGCCTACTTTCAGTCCGGTCGTGACTCTCATGTCATCGTGGCCATTTCATAGGGGCGCGATTTTTGGCGGTAATAGATACCCCCCTTTTTCCTCAGTCATGAGGCCCACGAAGGGGTAGAGGAAAAACTTCGTGATATCGTGGGTCTAATCGCTTCATATTCCGCGCCTTTTCATTGCCTATTTTAGTAGCCTTCGGTCATGAAACTTACTTAATACGCTTCCTCCGTGACGTTTGCGTTCATCACCACTTCTACTTGTTCATTCACTTCTTTTTCGCTCATGGCTACTTCTTGCCCTGGTCGTTCCTTCGATAACCTCCCTCTGGACATTCTGTGGAATCTCTAAGAAAGTTTGTCATTGTCAGATAGTGCGAAGCGCGACCGATTCTTTGCTCTAATCGACTACATTGGTCTGCGGGGATCTCTCTTTGAAACCTGGGTCGACAATTTGCTTGTCATCTCGTTGGGCCCTGCCGCCATCAACGACCATCCCATCTTTGAAAAGGTGTGTCCCCTTTCTCTTCCTACTGCTATTCCTTGGGGTAGGTCTATTTCTTTGCGGGACTATGCCGGCGAACCTCCCATTAGAGACCAATATCCCATCCAAACATGGCCTTATGAACCTATTACAAGTTTAGGAGAGTGGCTTCAATGGATCAATCGCCTTTCTGGGTCCTGTTCCGGGTTATGGAATCCATGATTTAATCACTCTATCTTTGAGCGTCCAGGATTTAGATTATTCTTTCTATAGCACTGCTGCCCTTTTCTGGAATTCTTGCCTCAACATCTGTGCCTTCACATTTGGGCCGCTTACTATAAATCTTTACGACCTCAGTGTGCTCTTTGGCCTTCCACCCTATGGCCATGATTTTGGCACCGTTTCCTCGAAGAATTCCATCTTCTCAGATGAGTTTATTTCTTCTTGGTCCGGGAAAAGCTATATTGCGGTAATGGGACAACCTGCATCACTGAATCCCAAAGAAAGACCATTTTAAATTTCTCATAGTCTTCTTTACCAAGTATCTTTTCTGTTCTCGTGGCAAGGAGTGCACCTTGCGCTTCGTTCCGCTAGTTCGTCATTTGGTGGAGTTCGACAACCCCGTTGCTTTGGGACCATTCGTCCTTGCATCCATATATCGGGGTCTTCGCCAGTTGACTTCGGAGGCCCCTGGTGAGCTGCATCCTTCGGCCAGCAGTCCTTTATGGCTGGTGTAGATATGACTAATGGCTAGTCTCCCGGAGTTAACACAAGTCCGGCCTCAGAATTTCCGTCCAGATGGCCCCATGTCGTATAGGTACCAATTTGTTCTTCCTCTTCAAGCGCAAGGTGTCCGCACGAGCCTTGGTGCCCTCTTCCGTTTGACAAACCGCAATCCTGCTAATATATCCTATGTGCAGCTCCTCCCAAATCGCCCAGCGTATCTCAGGGACGAGTCCGCTGATCATCCTAATTTCGCAGCAGCGTGGAAGAGTATTTTAGCTGTTGGGACCTCTCGACTGACCTTACCGTCCTAAAGAATGAGCCTCACACGAGCGTGGAGGTCCACCACCCTCATTATTGTGTCGCCCAGTTGGGGTTCTATCAGCATGTCCCGGTTCCACTGGTGTTCTTTCGCAACCGGTTGTCACTCCACGATCGTGTCCCCTTTTCATGTTCCTAGGAGGAGGAAGCTATCAGCTTCATGAGCATCCATCAGAACCTCCGTGATTCTTGTTCCCTCAACCGATTTTGCTTTTCCCCACGGTGTTCCATAAACGCCGAAGACTGGTGGCGCAGGCGGTCGTCACGTCTTTTCCCTCTTGAATAGCAGCAGGCCGTGAATGCCCTTAAGCTTACTGCAGCGCCTAGTAATTGTTATATTTTTCCGTCCTTGTTTCACGCTTGTGTCCCTAACTAGTTGTGTTGTAGGTCGCTAGAAACGTAAGGGCCGATCTTCCACTGGGAGCTTACAGCCAGCCTCCCCTAAAAGGTCAAGAGAAGCCCATCCCGGAGCCTCTACTACCGTCGCAGCCTTACTGACCACACCAGGTCCATCGCCAAACCCGCAGGCCAATTCTCTTTTGGATTCTCCCATTGCTAATCTGGAGCACTCAGATGAGAAGGCCTCAAAATCTTCTGGGAAACCTCTCCAGTGCCGGCGAAATCCTTCTCGATCAACAGCAGCAGCGCCTCTTTTCCAAGAAGCCGACTTCCCCCGGACAGGAGCTCCGCAGCCTTCCTCCTCCCCGGGATCAGGTTCCTCAGGTTTGGCCTAGCTGCCTCGTTTCATTCTCCGTTTTGTTACAATCCTCGCTTGGCCTGACTCTTGTTCCTCTTTTCTTTGTAGAAACTAGGGAGACGTTTGGTGATGCCGTTTCGTCCCCTTTCCCCAGGCATTCTTCCTTGTTAGAGGAAATTCCAAGTGCGGCGGCCCCGGGGGCGTCACATTCTCAAGCGTCGGTGGTAGAGTTTCCACCCGTCTCTAATTCTCCTCAACGCGCTTCGATTCTCCCCCTCGTTCTTTCGGAGGCCGAGGTAAGCTGGGACCTGAGCATATCTAAGCGCACTTCACTAGGATAGTAGACTTTACTCCCAGAGCTTTTTAACCATTTCCCCTTGCAGACTTCCTATTCCACCGTCGTGAGTACCACGGCAGGGACTTCTGAAGCCCAGGCCGAGACACCTCCATTTCTCATGACACCAACTGAAGCTGGGCCGCTTGCAACCGCCTCGACTGTTCTCACTTCAATTTCTGCCACGGTGGTTAATCCTGAAGGGCTTTTGCCAACAACCGCGGGAGAAAGACCTATTCCACCTTTGACCCCTTCACTTGTGGTCACTTAGGGTCACCCGAATCCGGGAACCTCCACGGCCACCGTGGCCAACGCTTCTCTTTTTCCTCCAGCGACTGAGGGTGCATCTATCCCAACTGCTGCTGAGGCTATCATGGACTTTCCTGGTCCATCCATGGAGGTTTTACCCAATCCTTCACCTGAGCTGGTTAACTCTTTAGGAAACATTTCCTTTCCCGCCTCCTCACTGGCTACATCTGAGTTTAGCTCCCTGACGGTGTTTTCTTAGTCAGCCTCACTCTCCCTGTAGTCTCTTCCTCTATTGTGGGGACTCCGACCGAAGTTGTTGCTTCCTCCGCGCCCCCAACCCTCAATCTTTTAGTCGGGGAGGGAAGTCATGCCCCGACTGGTGATGTCCAGGAACCCACCGTTCCTTCTTCGTCCATGGCTCGGAGCCCTACACCAACCATGCCTTGGCGGGCAGACGAAGACTTCCTTGACAGCATATCGGTAAGCCCCTATGTTTTTTAATTTTTCTTTCTCAAGTCATCTCATTCTGGATTCCCTTTTCAGAGGACCATTGAACGTGCTGCGGCCGATCATTCCACCGGGAGTTCAGAGCAAGTCCCTATCCCCCTTTATGTTGACAAGCTCAATCTGCGGAGGCTTGTTTCGACCCTTCCCGACTCATTAGAGGACCCTGCTGTCGTGGCAGAGATCCGCGCTGTTTGCGCACATCTGCTGGCTCCACCTTCTCCTCTTGGGTGGGATCTTCATGCTCTGGTAGAGCTCTTGAATCAAAACGTCGAGGGGGACGCTTATCTCATCTAGCTTGCCCATAAATCCAATAACGCGGGTCTTCTTCTAAACCTACAGAGAGAATCCAAGCGTCGATCTGTCGAAGCCAAACTTCAAACCGCAGAACTCCTTGCTCTTAAGATAGATTATCAGTGCACCCTTCACCAACAGGCCATAATAGACGCTGACCGAGTTGCTACGCACGCGAAGACAGCCCGTCTTAAAGAGGAGCTAGTTCAGTTGAGGCTCCATTCCTCTTCACTTGACCGAGATCTCGAAAGAATAAGGGCGACCGTGGCCCGCCAGGCCTAGGAACTTTGTGCCCTTCATGATTCTAGTAATCAGGCCTTGGACTTTGTCGAAGATCATCGATCCTTAGAGATCCGTCCCGCTGCGGCGGTTCCTGGGACAGGCTTTACTAACATGGCCCGTCGCATTGCTGCACTGAAGGGTTATTTTGGGCCCTTGGGCATTCATTTTCCTCGTCCCGCTTAGGCTCTAGGATTTATTATAATTTCCCTTTGTAGGCCCGTCTTTTGCCACAGCGGTACTGGTTATAATAATATTGTGCCACTTGGCACCTTCTTATTTGTCTGTCTTGGTTTTCTTCCATAGGGCTCTACGAGCCGTTCCTTTATTGCTCCACGGCCCTTGGTACCATGCACTCTTCTGAATTTTGCTCGAAAAACCCCTGCAGCCTTTAACCATTAGCCTGCCAAGGGCTCAGATGCAACTTAGCCACAATTGCTAGGACGCCCTTCGAGGGTTCTATATAAACCCGCTCCCAGGGAAGCACATTGTGCATGCATGTTTTTTTATACCATCCCGGGATGTCCTTCTTGTCCTAAAAACATTTGCTATCATGGCTAGCCTCGGCGATTATATTGACGTCGCGCCTCTTTGTACCTCTCCGGAGTGGAGCGCTTGGCCCCGTAGGGCTTCTAAGGCTGCCACGGTATTTAACCTGTGGTATAACACCCGTCTAAGCCTTATGACATCCCCTCATAACCGTCGCCAACAGAGCCTTCTCTACGTCCTTTACATCCACTATTTGGACGAAGAGGTGTTCCGCTAAGTCGTCTTGCAGAGCCGCCTCACTCCCAGTGATTTGGCTACTTGGCTTTTAGTGAACCAGATTCGCCGCAACGTTTAGACTCCGGAGGATTTCGCTATCCACGCGTTTCGTTGCACCTGCCAGCATTGTGTTGCTACTCTCTTGGCGGCGACTCAGTAATCACATCCTCGGGCTACAATCTCCTGGCCGGATCGCCGTGTTCTTATGTATCCCCTTAGCTTTGTTTAGTTGACACTCCAATTTTCCCGAAAGGGCCTTGTTTTCTTTTCTGCATGCAGTAATAATCCGAGAGTCAAATTTATTTTCATGTGTAGCCTGCAGGAGATGTTTGTAACTATGTTCCGGTGTACGGCTTCTGCCCTCTTTGAATGCAATTTCTTTCCTTCCATGCATCATGGTTCTATTTGTGTTGCTAGGCCATCCTTGGCCTCCGCTTTTAATCCCAGGCTCGCGCTTATAGCCAGTCCAGGAAACATTTCTTATTCCCTCTTGGCCTACTGGTTCTGTCCCGAAGCCTAATGAGGCCAAGCCCCCATCCATCACGGGCCAAGCCCAGATTGCGCTTTCTACCGCCAATTCAAAAGCAAACACGCTCACTTAGTGACCTGACGCCGAGACATCTCTGCCATTATTGCATAGGGGCAAATTTTCCTGATTCGTTCATCACCTAGAAGTGCAGATTTGACATCGCTGGTTCTCTTTCCTTTCCAAGAAAGCGTGCACGACACAAAGCGCCGGCGGGATGCATTTCCCAAAAACATACGCGCGGGCCTGCGGCCTCAAAGCATTCCTCTACGGACGCCAGGCCACTTTTGCGAGGGATTGACACCACGGGTAAAGACCCCCGAATTAGACGTGGATATAGGACTCTGACACCTCAGATGGCACTAGAAGCCCCATCCAACCTGTCTGGTCAGTATAATCTTTACAGCTTGCTCCTCCTCGTGCTCATCTTGTGGTTCTTAACAAAAACCACCGGAAATTGAGATGTGGCTCGCAGTCACTCGTACATGGTGGCCAATAGCGTTTCTTGCTTTTCCTGCCGCTGTCCTGGGTTTCTGCCACATGTACCCCAAGCCAGCTACATGCACTGGGCCCCATCCAAGGGTACTACTCTAGGAGTCCCTTGTTCTTACCGTGGTCCCACGGGATCTACCCCTTCTCATACAAGCCCTTACTCGGATCGCGGGCTTTTGAACTTGTATCAGTGGGCCATCATCCCGGAACGAACTTGGGCTCACATTGCGTTTTTCTCTCTTTGTGTCAGCCCATCACCCCAGGCCTTGTCGTGGGATATTCTCTGTTTCTTCATATTCCAACGCATAGCTACATTAATGAGCTATAACCGTTTTGCCCAATATTTGTCACGATGTCTTCTCGCCTTTTCTGGCAATATATTTAAATTCTGCCGTTTTCGAGGTGTCAGTCTCCTTGGGGAATGATCGTCCTTTTTCCTCTGCCCACTTCCTTGCCCGAATCACAATGATTCGTGCCTTTAAATTTCCTCGTTCCATCGCTGGTCTACGCCGCACCAAACTCTACAATGGCGAATAATACTTCTCCCAACTCGATGGACAATTCTTCCAGTGCCACTGCAACTTCCGCCGAGGTGCCGTTCGCTGGAATCCCGGATATTGGCAGCAACCAGGAACTTTCGATGCTCGTGCCCCCTTCCTCTCCTCGATACCGACCTTCAGTAGTCCTCGGTGGATGGAATGGATTGAGTGGTTCTTCAAGAATGTTTGTAATACGGCGGCCGAATTCCAGACTCATGATCCCAGTCGCAGGGGGAACCACACGGCCGTCCGCCAACAAGCGGTGTTCATCACCTTGCGTCACCATCAGCGGGCCGTTCAACTCCTATGTCGAGGTGGCACTCCAGCAGCTCCTGCTTCCATCGGACCATCGCTGTCACCCTCGCAGTCCGGTCATCTCTTTTGGGATGTGATCCTCAGGAACCGTACTCTGGAAGTAGAGAACGTGTCTCTGAGTGGTGACATCTCCAAGCTCCAACGCGAAATTATCCGGTTAACGGGGGAGAACCACCGTCTCCGAGCATCTTATGCCGACCTAAGTGCCAAAATCGGCAGTCTTCGTCGAGAAGTACTCCGTTTGATGGAGCGTCGGGACAGGACTTAGCTTGCTATAGACTCTTAGGTATGTATTCTGGCCTCTTGGCCATTTATTTGAATAAAACCTTATTTCCCCTTAGTCATGTCTGTTCCCGCGCAACGTAACAGATAACACTCATCTCTGATTTTGGGCTTTTGACCCTCAATCGCCGGTTTTCAAATAAGTTGGGCTATAGCCCCCACAGGAGCCCAAACATTCCTTTTACGCCCGAGAGGTCATGTTTCTTAAATGCATGTTCAGCTCTTTTCTCAAAGCATCACCACCTCCAGCTATAAAAACCTGCATTCTCAACACTGTTCATTCCACAGTAAAGCTCTGTGACCAACGATGGAACCTCATCCGCCAGCGTCACCGCTGAAAGCTCCTTCTCCGGACCGAGATTCCTCTAATTCCGAGACCGACGCATCAAGCGGTCTTCTTGAAGAACTCCCGACCATCCCCACCACCAGCTCGCGCGTTGAGGCTTCAGTCAATGGGCCGATGCATCCGGCCGGAGCTCCGCCGGTCTTTCGCCCTCGTAGCGCTGCGCTCGTTCAGTCACTCAGACCTTCTGCGGTGCCAGGCCTGTCTACTGCCGTGCTACCGTTGGACATAAGGGCCAACCCAGATGATGGTCCTTTGGGCGACACCGCCTCTTTGGTTTCTCGGTATGGTTCAGTAACGGCGAGAATCACGGAGCTTCAGGCCATAAGCAGGCAGCTTCAAGAAACTATTGCCAAGCACAGGGAGGCCACCCTCCTCGTTGATGTAACAATGTAACTTGTACTAAAACGCGATTATGGCAATAAATGTACTTTTCTTTTCCCGTGTGCATTTGATTGTTCTTGATTGCATCACCTAGTCTTTATTATGTCGCCTCTTGATTCAATGCTCACAGCACCCGAATCGTTATCTTTCACCGCTGCTCCCCCTTTTGGGCGCTATAAAAGTGGCGTTGTGTTCCCGGTTTGCACCACTTGCAATCTTCGTAAGAACGGATTTTCCTTCCTTCCTTTGTACTGCTAGAACTTCCAAATGGAACATTATGACGACGCCCTCCTTCCTCCTAACGTCTATCCCGGCGAATACTGTGGAGATTGAAGGGATACTGTGGTGCGCATCTTTTGCGCTCGTGAATGGCATGCTCGCTCCATTTGGGGCCGCAGCGAGGTCTCGCCGCAGGAAGTTGCTCGTTCCATGGTAGAAACTACCACGGAAGGGTATGCAACGAGATGGTGGCAGGAACTCTCCAGCATGTTGACCACCGAGGAAGACCATTACTGGAGCACTCCCATTCCTCTCCCTCGGGCCTCTCAGACCATCGAGGACTGTGCTATCCGTCAGGTAGCCAACCGTATTTATTTCTACGTACGGATTTCCTGTACTCACCACCGCTGGCTGCCACGCGAAACTCAATGCGACGCGGCTGCTAGACGTCACCGTGGGTGAGCGTTCCCTGTAAAAATTCTATTCGCCTTGACCATTGGCTCTATTGCACATGTACCACCTTTCTTTAATGAACGTGTTTTAGCCAATCGAAGCATTTCCCGATTAAATTCTTGTTGTAGCACTAACCGCCGCGTTAATTAATTTCATCCGTTTCGATACGTTGCCTCGTTCGAACGAGCGGCACATGCATGTGCGAGTTTCGCTATTTAAAGCCTTACTAACGTACGCTTTTCGTCATACCCCAGCAATTCATTTCCTAGTACACTTTGATCTCTCCAAGAGTTTTATGCCAAGGACACCCTTGGAACCCATGGCTTACGTACCACCCCCTCTTCATCCTGCCTTTCCGGCACCCAACGTCTACTGGGGTGACTGGCGAGATGAAGCCATCAGCGTCCTCTCCCACTGAGACCAACACTTTTGCCGTTCTCTGCTGGCTGCCAAATGGCCTCCAGAACGAGTGGCCCGAGCAGTCGTTTACCACACTCTCCGCCACTTGGATGACGAGCCTATTGTCGACTGGCGTGATAGGATCGCCGATCTGATCCGGGACGAAGAGATGTCCCTCTATGAGAACGAGGTGGTGCAGTTTCCGCTGGTTGACATCCGTAGCTACGCCGTCGCCATCGTAGCCCAGCGCCTTCGAGCTTTCGAGTAGATCCCCCGCCAACACTACCTTAACCAAGGGGCGATGGGGAGGAAGTTGTCGCCGCCGTTGCAAACGTGGCCGCCACTGCCAACAGAGACATCACTGCTGTCGAGGCTGCTTATTCCTCCGTCATGAACGTAGGGGACACAGTAAATACTTCAACTCCAGCACTGCCAGTGGTGTCGGATTCCGACACATAAGTTAGGGTCGTTTGTAATTTCCTCCCTCTGGGTCCTGTACGGCCCCAATCACTTATGTACTTTCAAGTTAAATTCAATTAATGTATTTTCCTTTATTCTGACCGTGATTTCATTCGTCTAGAATTGTCGGTCATTATTTTGGCATTTTTCGCTGGTTTGTGCAGTATCCTAGTCGCGATCCGTTTCATTGGCACTTCCTACCAGAGGCCTGCGGCTGGGCCAACAAGCACTTTGGGCCTTTTGCCTTGACACCCTTTTATCCTTGGGCTACCACAGATTGGGCCTGCGCATGAGACTCAGAGCGCCTGGCTCATTGTTGCTTTGATTTTCCCTCCGTCTCGGAATCGTCAGTATTTACTTTAGGTAAGAGGGGTTAATTGCATCACCTCTTTTCTTCTACATGGCTAACAATTCGCCTCCATCCTCCCCAGAAAGGTTGGGCGATGAATCGCCATGTCCTTTCAGAAGTCCCCAATCTTCTCAGGCCTGGGCTACCCTGGGGTCTATTGGGGTGACTGGCGTGACAAAGTAGTGAAGAAACTTACTAACGACGAAGCAAAGGAGCACATCTTGTCCCCTTTCGACTCAGGCGCTCTTGACTATCTTGCCCAGGACCTTGTCTTTGCGTCAGAACATCCCCTAGAGGACGAGTCGGCGCACCCGCCTGAGGAAGAGTGTTGCGTCCATGTGTCCCGAATGCTTTGACGAGAAACCGAAAAGTTTCCAGCCCAGAAACATTGCACCCTCGCGGCACGAGCAAATGCAATCCGTCTAGTGAAGGATCGCCTTCAATCCTTTGTGCAAGGTATGCGTCAATTCTACGGAGGAGTTCAATCGGTCGCTGAAGCTGCTTCCCGTGAGGCGCTAGGGGGACGAGACCCCCCAGATCCGTCAACTCCTTCGCCGCCGGCAGAGCCAGAATCTGACGAGGAATGACTATCCGCAAGGTGAGAAGCCTGTCACTACTATCATTTCGCAACAGTAGGCTAACTTGATTGATGTGGCACCACCTCTCTTCTATTTGCCTCGGTGGTGGTCTATGTGTACCTACGCGCTGATGGTTTTACATATATTTCCTGCGGCGGCCCTTTTTGCTTTCATTGAAGTTTTATGGCCCAAGGCCGTTTTTGAGAGGGCTCGATGCCCGTTTTTAATGTTGAACATGGCTTTTGGGAAACCTGGCCTTTCTGGCCAAAATTTATTATTGTAACTGTTAGTACATGTAATGGTTTAACCTGGTCTCAGCATTAATATTTTTGCCCGAAAACATTGTTGAAACTTATGCTAACATATTACAGTAAAGCCATGTTCCCTATTTTTGCTAGAGGCACCGTAGGAATGGTGGTTGTTGGGCTGCGCTTAAGGGCGCCACCAGCTGCGTTTGTTGTTTCTGTACTCGTCGTACTCTTCGCTGCTTATCTCCTCCCACAGAGAGGGCTAGTACTTCTTCAGATATCTAACACTAATTGGGCTCTGGTGCTGAACTCCGTCTAAATTCTGCAGCCTGTAAGCTCCCCTAGGGAGTACTTCATGTACGACGAATGGCCCGCTCCAAACGGGGGCCCATTTCCCCTGCGTTCTCTTGGCCATCTCCAGGGGCTTGACCGCTTTCCATACAAGATCATCTGCTCGGAAATCTCATTTGCGCACATGCTTGTTATACGCCCTCTCAACCTTCTTTTTCTGGGCCACAATATGGTCTAGAGCCCTCAGCCGTTCTTCCGTGAGGGAATCGGTGGCCAAGACCAATGCCGCCGTATACTCTTCGGGTGACAACTCCGGCTGCCTCGTTCTCCGTAAGGAAGGAACCACCGCTTCTAGTGGCAACATTGCGTCTGTTCCATATACCAGGTGAAACGGAGATACCCCTGTCGCCGTTTTTGTAGCCACTCGCTGGGCCCACAAAACGTCCATCAGGCACTCGTGCCACTTCCTGACATTAGACCCAAGCATCTTCTTGATATTCTGTATGATGGTCTTATTAGTGGCCTCAGCCTGACAATGATTGAGCATAGTACGGCAACGACCGTAGGTATCTAAATCCATATTCCCGGGCGAAAGCCATGTTATGAGTCCCTGTAAAATACGTAGCCATCTCAGGAACCCCGAATCGTTGGATTATGTTTTCCCGTATGAACTCGTTGACAGCCTCTTGGTCCAGCACCCTCACCGCCTTCACTTCCGGCCACTTGGTGAAGTAGTTCGTGGCTACTAGGATATATGTATGCCCGACAGACGAAGCGGGATATATCTTGCCAATAGCGTCTACGACCCATCCCCTGAATGGCCATGGCTTTACTATGGAGGCCATCCCCCGGGTTGGGACCCTTTGGATTGGGCCATGGCACTGGCATTCTTCGCATCTTAGAGCATATTCGACGCAATCCTTAATCAGAGTGGGCCAGAAATGCCCACGCAATCAAATGGTTATGGCCATGGCCTTGCCGGCCTGGTGGGCCCTGGCTGGACCTTCGTGCTTCGCGCGCATCACAATCCTCAGCCAATAATACGTAATCTTTGGCCTTCAGACGCACTTTCTGGTCTGTTTCCATCGATGGATCATTCAAATATGCGAGCAATTCCACGCGCCAATCCGGGATCGGGTCTTGTGAGGTAAAGAGTGCCGCTTGCATTTCTCTAGTTGGTCTGTCCCAGCTGACAGCGGGCTCGAATCTTTTTGTCAATCTCAAGCCAGCACATTGTTGGTACAACAGTGATAACCCAAACCGTGCTGAGCCAATTATTTGGCCTGTTGATTATCCCATCGGGTACAGTACCCCAACGACAATTCCACCTGATCCGCTAACTCGTGAACCCTCTCGAGGTATCAGACCAAAATGGCATTCTCGCATTGGAACTCGCCCGAATATTGTGACATCACCAATAGTGAATCGCAATATGCTTCGACTTGGCCAGCTCCCATACCATTCAAAACTTCTAGCCCAAGAATTAGTGCTTCATATTCCGCCTGGTTGTTTGTGCATTGGAAATCCAATTCATAGGAAATCAATGTCACCACCCCTTTTTTGCGATTCAATTACCACTCCAGCACCAGCCCTCTCACTAGTCCTTGAGCCGTCAAAAAACAACTTCTATGGCCTCGCCTCTATCTGGGTAGTCTCAAAATCTCCCGTCGGCAAGTATCCAAGGTCTTCCGACGGATGATCCTTAGGAATTCTGACAAACCTAACACCCACTTCCCAATTCGGTTTCGGAGAATTGGTTTGGAAAGCATGTATTTGATCACGTCAGTTTGGCAAACAACTCTGGTTGTGGTAGTCAGCATATAATGTCGTAGCTTAGTAGAGCTGTAATACAACGCCAAGCACAATTTCTCCCAGGCCGTGTATCGTTGTTCGACATCGGTCAGGGTACGGCTTAGATAATACACCGCTCGTTCCTTCCCTGAGTCATTTTCTTGGGCAGGCAGACTCCCAACCGATGAAGCGGTTGCGGAAATATAAAGGATGAGGGGATTTCCTGGCATAGCGGGCGTCATTAAAGGAGGGCTGGCCATGTATTGTTTGATTGCCTCAAAGGTGCACTGATCTTCCTCGTCCCATACAAATCCCTCGCCAGTTTTCAAATGAAGCATGCCGCTAAAAGGCTTCATTTTGTCAGCCATGTTCGCCACAAACCGTCGGAGGTAATTGATCTGACCCAGCAGACTTTGGAGCTTCTTTTTGTTGGTTGGGGGCTTAGCCTGGATTATAGCTTTGGCCTTGTCCGAATCAACCTCGATGCCTCGTTGGTGGACTAGGAACCCTAAGAATTTCTTAGCTTTAACACCAAAAGCCCATTTAAGGGGGTTGAGCTTCACTTTGTACCGTCGTAGTCGGTCGAAGACAACCGCCAGATGATTAACATGGTCTTCCTTTTTGCGAGACATGACCACAATATCGTCAATGTATACGCTCATGATCTTTCTGATGAAATCGTGGAAAGTAAGGTGCATTAGCCGTTGATAGGTGGCACTCGCATTTTTCAACCCAAACGGCATCTTAACCCATTCGAAGGTCCCTGATGCACCCGGGCACCGAAACGACGTTTTATGGACGTCATCCTCAGCAATTGCAATCTGGTTATAGCCTGAATACCCATCCATTAGGCTAAGAAATTCATTTCCAGCCGCAACGTCTACCAATATGTCAGCTACATGCATTGGATATTCATCTTTAGGCATGGCCCGGTTAAGCTCCAGAAAATCAATACAAACCCTAATTTTGCCATTTTTTTCCTTACCAGGACTACCTTCGTTAACCATTCGGTGTATCGAGAAGTACGGATGAAACCTGCCTGCAGTAGCCTTTGAATCTGGGCCCCAATTGCAGCTTCGATATCTGGGGACATTCTTCTCGGCCTCTGCTTGAATGGCTAAAAATTAGGCTTCGTTGGAAGCCTATGTTCTACCGTGGAGCGTTCGACTCCCGGCATTTCATGGTATTCCCAGGCAAAATAGTCCCTGTTTTTCTTTAGGAGCCCAATGATTTCCTGTTCCAACTCTAGATCTAGCGTTTCGCTGATGTAGGTGGGCCATGGGTCTGCCTCTCCTAGAGGACCAGTCGTCCATAGCCTCAGGAACCGGCAGGATATCTTCGGCAGAAGGTGGCAAAGCCGCCTGTCCTTCTTCCAAATCGAATTCTCGGCCGTTTTCAGCCATACAGACTTTTTTAACCACTTCTACAGCCAATAAGGCCGCTATGCGTGCCAATGTGTCCATGCATGCTTCTTCGCCAGAGCTAATCATCATTAAGTTCCTCAATGACGGGGCTGTAGCACTTCCAACTTACGTGCGTCGGCCTTGCGGAAATTCTCGGGGGCAGCTTCATTACAGCCACAGGTGTTCTGAAGGAATGACCCCTAGGCTCTCCGTCCCTACTGATTTCCTGGAAGTAAATGGGGACTGCGCCTTCTTGGAAATACCAATCATCGGTGAAGTTCTGCCCCGCGAAACCCGTGAACTGATCCCCTTGCACTGCTTCTACTTCATTTCTTGTGTTCCACATAAAGAGAGTCTGGTGCAAGGTTGACGGTACCGCCATGTTATTGTGGATCCAATCCCGTCCTAGCAAAGCATTATAGGTGGTCTTCCCGGGAACTACAAAGAACACCGTCGTCATGGCCTTTGATCCAACTTCGATATCAAGGGGTAACATTCCGAGCAGTTCTGTTTGTTCCCCGACAAACGAGTACATGGTGATATCCATTTCTCGGAGATTCTCTGTCCCCTTGTCGATCCAACTCAGCAAATTCCTGGGGACTATGTTCAAAGAAGCTCCACCATCAACGAGCAGTTTCCGCACTAGTACACCTTGGAAATGTGCCGTGATATATAGGGGTTTCAAATGTCTGCTCTGGCTGACCGTCGGCTGTGGAATTTTAATGATTCCCGTGGATGGTCCGTTTTCATTTTCCCTCACTGGGAGAGCGGCTTCAAGATCACTGAAGCAAGCCGCAGCCTCCATGCGGTCGTCCTCGACCACATCTCCTTTGAAGGAACAGGCCTGATTCGGCCTAGCCAAGAAGGTACAGGGAAGTACGTACGCCATATTGATCGACGCTTTCATTGGTATGGTGCCAAAATAAATCCCAGACTCCTTCAAGTTATCTTCTTCGTCCAAGTCCAGATCCTCTAAGGTCTCTATCTTCTGCCCACTCCCTTTGGGGACCCATGCTAAGGATTGTGCCTTCGACCCCCAGGCTTAACTGCCAGCTGGGGTTTCTGCCGATCAGGCTTAGGGAAGGACAACCTTTTCCGAACTGAGGTGCGGTGCTCTAGTCCCCTTTCATCCTTTCGCACTAAAAGCATCTCCTCCTCCTCTGTGATAATCCTAAAGCTCCTTGCTTTGTGGACCCCGCGACCGACCTTAGGGAATCCATAAGCTTTGGAGTGTTGGGACCCGATGAGGGGTAGGCCTGCCCTGAGAAGGTTTGATTATTCGCTCACGTTCAGCTGCTTGCCTCATCGCACGGAGCTCCTCCGCCCTTGGTTTCATTCTTCTGTCCCAGGTCCAGGACGGGGCACAGACAACCCGCTGCCCCACGTCTTGCTTCAAACGTTGCAGTCGGTGCCGCTGCGACCTTGTGAGCCCCTGACGCTCCCTTTGCGCCTCCAGGTACCCAATATGCTCTATTGTAGTTGGCGGCCTGGCCCACCTCCTTTTGGGCTCATTCTTGTGTCACTTGTAATCTTCAGGTACCTTAGGTTTGATCATTTTTTGTCCTGGCTCGGGGACTTCCCGCATAATTTCAGATTTAACGTACACCATGGGTACCCTTTGCTGGCATGCTGGGCATTGCTTTTTGAAGTGTACGTGGGTCACTTTTGTGGCCAAACCCTGTTGCGGTTAAGGCTACACCTCCTTCTTCAGTTCTACCTACTGCCTGGGCGAGTCCCCCGTGGCTCTAAGCACACACCCGGCTCCCAGTGGCTGAACTTTCGGTGAGAACGAGACCACGTTGATGGAAACCTTCGGAGGGAAAGGGTTAGCATCAACTTCCATGGGGATAATCAATCGACCAGAGTTTATAGCTTTCTGGAGTTGATTGCGGAAAGTAACAAAATTCGAGGTATCATGAGCCCACGTGTTGTGCCACTTGTAGTACTTCTTGCCGGCTCTCTCAGCCTCTGAAGGGATCCTGTGGTTTCCTTTCAGCCCCAGTTGCTTGGCCTCTGAGAGTTGGTCAAAGATCTCATCAGCCTTCGTTAAATCAAACGTATACATCATCTGCTCGAATCTGCGGTCTTGGTTGACATTAGTTTGAGGCTTATCGGTCTTCTTTAGAGCTTTACACTCATAGGGGTTACCATGCACGAACTCAGCCGTGCAGACTTCTTCGCCTGGATCCTCAAACTTTTCAGGCCAATTTTCCAAGATCTCCTGATTAGCCGCCTCATAGGGTCCCCTAAAGGTGTTACGGTACGATCGAGGACCGGTCTTGAATTTACCAGCCCTTTCCATGCGGGTAGCAGCCTCAGCCAGATAGGATACGTCTCTAAATTAAATTCCAGCCACCTTCTCTATGAACTCTGGTTTGAGTCCGTCAAGAAGGAAGTTGAAGCCTCTCGCTCAGGGAGTGGTGTGGCACACTTCGCTCTGAGGTCCCTGAATCTAGCAACGAACTCCAGGACTATTTTATCAGTCTTTTGCCCTATTCGTGCCAGATCTGAAATGGTGATATCCTCCAGCTCTTGGTAGAATCGATCATGGAAAAGGTTTTCCATAACCTCCCATATCTGAACCGAGTCTGGCTCTAAGGTTGAGTACCAATGGAATGCGGGCCCTATTAACGACTCGCCAAACAACCGCAACTTTAAGAAATCATTATTGCCGGCATCCCCTCGCTGGGCGGAAAATTTTGTGATGTGTTCCATAGTAGACATTGTCCCATCCTTGGAGAACTGAATGAACTCCGGCCGTTTGAAGCCATGTGGGAAGGTATGGGCCTTATCGATCCAGTCTGGATAGGGCTTACTGTACGTATGCCGACCCCTCTGGCGTACTTCAAGGCCTATGTCACGGAGAAAGTTAATTACTTCCCTTCGCTGTTGTGGGTTCTATGGGGCCAAGAAATTTTCCATGAGCTGAGCCGCGGGCTGAACCGCAGGTTGTGTACCTCCTACTGGGACCACTGGCGGTACCGCAGGCTGGGCATTACGCAAAACAACCGCCGGTGCTTGCTGGTACGGAGCTTGAAGGACTTCTTCTGGCAAAGCATCAGCAAGCGCCTGTGGCTACGGTGCCTGGTACTGTGGGGCCAACTGTTGTACCGCAGGTTGTTGGACCACCGGAGGCTGAAATTTGTTGGACAACCGGCAAAGCATCGCCGGTTGCGGACCCGGCACTTGTTGAGCCGCGGGTTGCGGTGCTCCCACCGCCGGCGTCGCCGGGGGAGTCACCATAGTAGGAATGGCATTAACCGCTAGCTGTATGCCTTTTTTGGGTAATGGAGCTACGGCGGGTTGATGTGCCATCGCACCTTGGTACATCTGGTTCCATCCCATGGTGGCGTTATTATTCCGGAGAGTCGCATTGCTTCCTTAGTTGAGCTGCGCCACAGCTGCTGTAGGTATTGTAGCCACCGTCGCGACCTGACCCTGCTAGGTGGCTTGCACCATAGTCCTTTGTAGTGCCCTAATCTGTTCCGTCATAGGCAACTGGGGTCTAATCATTTCAGCCATGCGACGTTCTGGCTCTGTCGATGCTTGGTGGGTGGAGGACTTGGTTGTTGACGCTAAGTACTGGATCTGTGCGTCGGTCATCACTGGCCTTTTCGTAGAAAGACTCGGGGGTCCTGCTTGGGGTCCAACCGAACGCGGGTCACCACCAACTTCCATAACCGTTCGGACCCTCGCCATTTCCGGCCTTTCGAGGAACTGCATCAGTCCTTCAAGTTCTGCCGCGGTCTAGGAACGAGGTTGTTGCTGAAGGCGTGAGGTTCCGCTGCTGGCACCCGCCTGATTACTGGCCTGATTGGGGGCAGGCCCTGGCGATCGGTGGATTTGTTGTCCTCCGTCATTTTCAGGCGCGGCTCCATTTTCATCACCTGCGCGAGGGGAGTTGGTTTCCCCAAGGACAGCCATCCTTAACAGATTCAACCTATGGTCTCCTATTTCAAGACCAAGGCTCATCCTTCGGGTTTCCAACTCCTGGAACCATGCGTCTTTTTCTTCATCAAGGATCGCAGAGGCAGTAACCGCACAAATCTCACGGTGAATTTCCCTTAATGCCTCTTTGAGCTAAAGCTCTGCCCTGGTTTGGACCATCCTTTTTTAACAGTAGGCGTTGAAACGCTTCCCGGCAAACGCACCAAGAATCCTGTTGCCCTAAAAACGGGTTTCAGGAAACAGGACAAGCAACCCACTATTTGCCTAACCCAAAACTGTGTCGCTTTGGGCAGACGGTGTTGCGCGTCTCTGGTTGGGCTTTGCACAAAGATGAATGGAATAGGCCTTTGGAACTAACAGTATGCAAATTATTAATTGACAATCAACCAAAAAAAATTACTTATAACTAACAGTATGCAAGTGCAAGTTTCATTTGCGTATATGTTTTTAACATTATTAATTGACAATCAACCAAAAACAAATCACTTAAAACTAACAGTATGCAAGCGCAAGTTTCATTTGCATATACGTTTTACAGGTATTCTTTGTATCAAGTCATACATCCTCTTTACAGGTTTTCTTTGTATCAAGTCATACATCCTCAGATGTAATATTGAAGAGCCGTTGAATTTGTCCTCTTTTGAAGACTATTGTTGAAGAGAAGTTATTACAAGAAACAAGAAGAAGCCACCACAGTAGACTTGAAGACTTCCTGCAGAGATGTTGTCACAGCAAACAATCCTTTTGGCTTTTCAAAAAAAAGTAACCGTTGCCTCATCCTTGTCCAACTATAAAAGGCAACCATCTTCTTACATGCAAAAAGGAAGGGCAAGCCATTACAATTGTATTTACATCCTCTTGAAGCTTGCTAAGTGTTCATACCATTGAGATATTAGAGCTTGATTATTAAAATTATTTAGGAGTTTAATTCTTTCTTCTTGAGCTTTGTACCTTTGTGATAACCTTGGGTTTAATTGTATTCACATAAAGTGAGCCACTCTTATGTGATTGGAAATTGCTCCTTGAGTAAGATTGGGTAGATTTTACTTGAGGGATTTTATAGAATTGAAGCTTGAGCCTTAGAAAAAGCTTTTGGTATAGGTTGGAGAGTTGAGCTTTAGAAAAACTCTTGTATACGTTTAGGTTTAGTCTTTGTGAAAGCCTAAATTAGACAGTGAGTATTGAGAAAACTCTTGTAAAGGTTTGAGCTTGATCATTTGAAAAAGTTTGGTTGTAAAATGTTGGGATTCACCTTGGAAGAAACCATATAGTGGATTTGGTAAATCTCAAGAGGGAGCCTTGAGTAGTGGATGTACCCATAGGACTTAGGGGGAGCCACTCTAAACACTTGTGTTGCTTCTTGTGTGTTTATTGCCTTCAATTTTCGTCCATATTGCTTTGTTCACCCAGATTTTGGTTTCTACTCATATAGAAATTCTGTCTAGTTTGGTGCAAAAATTTGGAATGAGTTGAAGTACGAAATTTCTGTTAGAGGCTAATTCAACCCCCTTCTTAGTCTTTTTGGGCCTACATGTATAAGTATTTCCTGAAGCATAAGATTTTATTATTTTGTAAGCTTAAACTTCACTAAAAGGAATGGTGATGTTGATTATACCTCAATAAATTTGTCAACAATTAAATAATCAGCATATTTGTATTATCTTAAATCCCTTTACGTGGAAATAATGATGTAATAAAAAGATTTAAAGAACATAATAAATTTAATTGTCAAAAAAAAAATGATGCAATATACTAATTTTTTTTTTATGAGAGTAAGTAACATCATAAATTTGTAAAACAAGCTCATGATGCTTGCGGCGTGGGGACAAACTTTGAAATGTTATTGCCTTCTTCTTTTGTTCGACCCGGTACAGTTTTGTTGTTTAAAAAAATCAATAAAAGTAATGAAAAAATAATCAGTAATATATTTGGTAAATAAAATGACGGTTCCAAATAACAAATAACTTAACTTGAATATTTTAGAAATGATTATGAATTTAAATAAATTTTATATAAATAATGAAGACATCCAAAAATAGTTGATAAAACAATTATATCATATAATATAATCTCTTCAATTAGGGATTAACAAATTAGAGAAGAAGTTAAAAATGATTTAGCATTAATTATTTGTATACATGGTTAGAGACTCAACAATCAATTTGTAACTAAAAACTAATAAATGTTTGAAATTTTTTCTATTAAGATAACATAAGTGGCCTAAAATGCCTTGACTTGCGTTTTACCAAGACAGCCAATAGATACAAGGGTCAACATTTGTTACAGAAAACAAATAGGTATTTTAACAAACGGCCACAGTGGCTCTCGCAGAATAATACACAATACATAACTGTCATCCGAGCATGGAGACTACCACTTTGAAATGCAGCAAAAGCAACTCGTGATGTGCAACACACAAGAGATGAGATGGATCAAGGTTTAAAGAGGGGTACAATCGTTAGCTTGGATGCATTCCTAAGCCTTGGACAACTATTCTACATGAGCGATTACGCAAGCGAGGGGTAAATCAATTTGATTCCACCGATAATGATAAATCATGTATTATGTACATATCAAATCACAACAGTATCAACATGTATATAACACAGAACAATACCAGAGCCAGACTAGAAAACCCCGTTCCTGCCTAATCAGGACTCAAAAACTGAAACCACTCTTATTCACTTACTGACAATCTACTGCACTATTTTATCGTCTAGGGAACCTGATATGAGATAGACATTTGCCGTGCCCAGTAGTCGACTGGCCAGCTCGTAGATCCCGTACTGGTACCTCAAAAAAAAACTACAACTATGGGTGTCTGTCTGCAAATAACAACAACCCCACAGAAGCTGTGAGGGGCAAACCGCAATACCTCACGGCGGCAGGTGCAAAACCGCAAGACCCTTCCTCATGGACGAACCAAAATTATATGACAACTCGACAAATAGAACAACAACCGAGAGGCGCAAAACCACAAAACCCTCTCAAGACCACTGTTTGGCCGTACCAACACCATTCACCGTGACACTCTCCCTCTCTAACAACTTCACAACAACAATAGCCTCTTATATTTCTCTTTAAATCTGATCTCGAGCCGACAAACTGCAACTAAACCACTCATCAGATGTCTTAGCAATTCATACATCACAAGAGTCGATAGGTCTCACAACACATACAATCCACGGTCATATACTACCTGAAAGACACCATGAAATGCCCATATCCCGATTTGTTAATATAAAATATGAAATGACCAAACTACCCATGCCATTCCCGGAATACGAAAATCTTTAGGAAATATCATGCCACAGAGCAACAACCAGATACGACATGCCAGGCAAATAAACTCAATCGGCCACTCTGCCGAGAATATAAACAACATCATACAATCATGCCCAAGCAATAACTTACAAAGAGACGCAGAGGAAGTCATATAAATAAGTAATTAAAATCAACATCATCAATTATGCATGCCGACTATGGATCCGACGTGAAACTAAGTACACACAGTACCTGAACGCGTTTTAGATCCTCGATCAGCCAACCTGTGTGTAAAAGTGAGGGGTGAGACCAAACAACTATCACACCATAAAACAAATAAACCAATAGTATACATTTTACAAGTCAGATACAAACACATCGGTACTTGGCAATCATAGCCACAGCGTACAACACAGAATCATCTGTTAGTTATTAAGCTTAATTGGATTATCCGTTATGAAAGTTTATTATTGTTAAATATTTTATTATGGTTTGAGTATTTTATTATTGAGGGCACTCTACTGTGTACGTCGAGCTCGGTTAGATATGATCATACAATCAAGGTATAAGCCCAAATACAGTCAGGGCATAAGCCCCAATATAGTTAGGGCATAAAATTCAAGTTAGGGCATAAGCCCAAATACAGTCAAGGCTTAAACCCAAGTTAGGGCATAAGCCCAAATATAGTCAACTGGTCAACAGCCCCACACTAGTATTTTTTTAGTACGTTATTCTCAATTATGGTTTAAAAGTTGTGTACCATAAATTATGTTTATAGTTCTCAAGCCCGGGCCTCCGGCCCACAAGTCCTCACACATTCACCAAATACATTATGTTTATTTGGGGATGTGTGAAATTAGAGTATAGCTCTCAAGTCCAGGCCTTCGGCCCACAAGACCTTGCACATTCACCAAATACATTATCTTGTTATAGTCCATAAAAAAATCCTTCATTGGTAATTTAGACATGGCATAAGCAAAATAGCCAACACATCATCAAAAGGCACTCAATGATAAACAATCATAATCATAATATACCGTGCAAACAAGAGAGTAGCACAACAAGTACGCATGCACATAGCATCCAGAGCCAACACAGGAATTTCCACGCCAGTTAACATGACATTTATATTCCGAGCATTGTAGGCAATAAGCGAAGGTTTATACGTCCTTAACTTGGCCATAATAATTGCCTCGGAAGCCGAAGCCTCAACCCGCCTCAACATTCTTATGTCCATAACATCCTACGAACATACACATCATATAAGATGCTTACTCATGACAGATAAATAAATGCATGCCAATGTACGATCTCGAGTTTAACTCGTAACCTATGGCCCGCTACTAAACCATCAAGGTCTAAGACCAACAATTTCCTCGAACTCCAAAATTCGTTAATAACTTCAATCTTGATTATAGTCAATTGGGCCTAAAGTGTATTATCTCAATTTCGAGAATCACATTAGGCCTAAAAGTCCATATCCTTAATAATCATTGGGCCTAAATCACATATATAGCAATTATTGGGCCTAAGTGCTAATGTCATTAATTGGGCTGAGCCCGGCCCATTCATATAATCATATTAAACCAACTCCTGAGCCCAGTCTTTCCGGCCTAAAAGTTCTACCTGCATCGGTACGATTTCGGCCACGCGCACTCACCACTCGCCATACTCGGTTTCCACTAAGTATCCTTTTTAATACACCGATTATGTGCAATTACAATACATTGCTTGTACATGAATTAAAACGCATGTAATCACCCGAGATTTACCGTGTAATGCCAGAAAGTACACCGTCTTGTCGGAACAGTGCTTGACCCGTCGGATTCTGGTGACACCTCGTCAGAACATAGACCGGAGACGCCGAAAAACTCCACAACAACTGGCATACCAGATACCAAGCAACTCGGCATTCAACCCATGCAATCCTGATGCAGAAACATCGTACAAAAGAAAAAGAATAGAAATTGGAGTGTCGGATTCTTACCGGGAACGCGGATCTGCCCAGATCCATGAGAGGTACCAAACCTGAGCCTCGCACTCACTGCCCGTGAACAAAGCCGCACAAACCAGTTCGTTTCTTGCCAACAACAACACTGTCAACCGACCATGCAGCCACACAACAACCCACACCTCTACCGAAAAACATCAAACCGTCCACCGCACGCCCGGCCACAACCACCACCCATAAATGGGCATCCGGCCACCCAACACAGCCGAGTAACACGACTACCGACCCAAAACAGCACAGCCACTACTCAAACTGACCACTGTCACACAAGCACACACCCACGTCCAATCAATCCATGGATGTCAAAGCTGAAAGGAAGAAGAAGAGAAGAGCAAGGCGACTCACCTAGTGGCAGATGACGGCGACGCGGCTTGAGCCTTATCCTTAAACTGTTGTTCATACTCGTCGACTTGCCTTGGGTCCTCCGCCTCTGAATTCTCCTCTGGTTGCGGCTCCGTGGGTCAATCAAAGAACATGGTGGCGGCGGCGTGGAGTTGCTTTGAAGGCGACATGAATGCAAAAAAGAAGAGGAGAGAGAAGTCAGCTCTGAGGTGAAGAAGAGAAGGAAAAGAAAAGATAAGGAAATGAGGGAGAGAAATCAGGGGGTAACCATTGCACGTTGTGAGGGAGGAGGTTTCGGTGGAATCGTGGGAGAGGAGGTGCGGCTGTGGTAGAAAAAGAAAAGAAGAGAGGAGAGAGGGAGAAAGGGAAAAGAAGAAAGGAAGGCATGGGCTTGGCCGGTCTAGCCAAAACGACGTCGTTTCGTTTTGGCTTAGGCGCGGTCAATCAGCCCCAAGCTAGTTAACATCACTTATTGTTTTTTTTTCTTTCTTCACCCTTTTACCAAAACTAAGTAGTTTCCACCGAAAATATATTAAGGGTGTGTTTGGAACTGTTTTCACTTTTCTATTCTCTGAAAATACTTTTCAAAGGCAACTCAAATTTTTTTTTTTCATATGAAAACAAATCTTTCCAAACCTCTATGGATTCTTATTTTGAAGAAAACTTCTTAGAGAATCCCAAAGGCCAATTATCCATCTTCACCTACCATTGAAGGAAACTTCCTAAGAATTCTCTTTGTTGGAGGCATTCAATACAGGAGTAATAAACAAACCAGTAGACTTGACGTCTTTGGACATCTGTAAGGACCCAGGCAGTAATCCAGGAGTAGCTTCCGGGGATTAGCATTGGTCTTCGGGGTGGTGACGGTCGGGAGCGAAGGTGGAATTGGATATGGTGGCGGTGGTCGAGAGCGGAGGTGGACGTGGTGGTGGTGGCGGCGGCGATGGTGTCGCAGATGTGTTGTTGACAAGAGGAAGAAGATGAATAGATGGAAGAAACCAATTAAATCGGGGAAGTGATAAAGATAAAAGAAAAGGAAATATTGATATAAATATCTTTTATTTACTAAACTGCGGCCGCACTTTTTTGGAAAACAATGAAAATTTCTAAATGTTGTTTCCAAATTTTTGTTCTCGAAAACAAATTTGGGGAAATTATTTTTGAAAAAACAATTTAAAAATACCTTTCCAAACAAGATTTTTGGTTTCAGAAAATATTGAAAACAAAAAATACTTCGAGTTTCACCCCGAAACAGATTTTAATCCCACGAAACCCGAACAAGGAACAATTCCAACTTAAAATTAATACTTCCAAAGAAAATAAATTAATTTCTTTGGTGAAAATTCAGAAAATTCCACAAGGGTAAAATTAGAAATTAAATTCCATAAATTTTTAAAATTCCATAGAAATTAATTACCAAAAATCGGGGCGTTACAGTTTTAACCCACTTAATAAAAATTCCATCCTCAAAATTTCAAGGTAAGAAGCAGAATAGATGTGAACACCGCTCTCCCACATGGGACTCAACCTCCCAAGTAGCCTCATCCAAAGTGTGACAGTTCCATCTAACCCAAACCATAAGAATAGTACGACTCAATTGCTGCACTTCCCGAGCCAGAATCTCCACCGGCTCCTGAACACAAGTTAGATCGTTAGAAACCTCCACCTCTGTCGGGAATATAACATGACCCAGATCAGATCGATAACGCCTCAGCATCGAGACATGGAATACATCGTGTATGCACGACAGATCCTTCGAATAGTCAACAATATACCAGCGGATCAACCCGCTTCATGATCACATATAGATTAATAATACAAGGGCTCAACCTGCCCTACCTTCCAAACCGGATAGCACCTACCCATGGAGCAACACGGAGGAATACCCTGTCACCTACATTGTATTCCTTCTCACGACACTGTCGATCCCAAGTAGTTATCAAGTGCCTCTTGACCATCACGATCTGATCCACCGTCCACTAGACCAGGTCCAAACCAATCACCTACCTCATCCTGACAGATCGGACTACTGCATTTCTGCCCCGCACAAAGCCTCATAAGGCGCCATGCCTAAAACTGGAATGGAAACTGTCATTGTAGGCAACTCAACCCACAACAACAACTCATCCCAATGCCACTGATGTTCAGCACACCAACTCAAAGCATGTCCTCCAATGTCTGAAAAGAACACTCCACTGTCCATTGATCTGCAGGTGAACAACAATACTGACGTTCAGCTTAGTACCCAAAGCTGAGTGCAACTCTTCTAGAAATGGAAAGTAAACCTCGGATCTCTGTCATTCATAGTGTATAGCAGAACTCCAAGTAGTCTGACAAAACCAGAAACATACAACCTCGTCAGCTTATCCATCATATTTGTTTGCTGAATAGGAAGGAAATCAGCTGACTTGGTCAACCTGTCGATAATGACCCAAATGGCATCATGCCGACAGCGGGTACTGGGTAACTCGATCAAAAATCTGTAATGATATTCCCTCTTCCACTGTGGAACAGTCAAAGACCTCAACTTGTCTGCAGAAGTCCGGTATGCAGCTTTCACTGCTGGCAAGTCATGAAACAAGCTACAAAAATCTCATAACATCTTTATGCATACCGAATCACCAGCAGTTATTCTTCAGGCTCACATACATCTTGGTGCTACCCGGATGCATAGCATCCTCCTCGTCATCAACATCATAAGCCCATAACCAGTCACCGGTCGTTATAGCACCATCCTCCCAGACATAGGAACCATACACAAAAACTAGCACTCTCTCCACCGAGGGCGTTATCCCGCAACTCGATAATTTTTGCCCCATAAGGTCGACCGAATGCTAAAACTAGCAAGCAAAGCCCCGATGCCATCCACCTCCAATAGTACATCTAAAAGACCGCAATTCCACCAAGAAAGATAAAACCTAAGAAAGTTCTCATCTACAAATGCAACTCTCTTCCGACTTAAAGCATTTGCAACCACAACAACTAACCCCAGGTCATGGGTCGAACAATTCTTCTTATGGGTTCACAACTGCCTGGTGGCATACGCATTAACCAAACCCTCCGGCATCAAGTCACCTTCCAAACCCAAGCCAGACGCATCACTAAATACCAGGTAATTCACACCGGGTCTCAGAATAGTAAAAACTGGTGCAGAAGTGAAACAAATGTCCAACTCCTCACAACATTGATGGAAATGGTCATCGCAAACCAGGCACAACATGTCCTCAATAGATTTGTCATGGGACACACTATCAAGAGAAAATTGTTAATAAACCTCCAGTAACCACCAGCAAGTCCAAGGAAAACTTCATACCTCGAGTACATTCTTCGGTGATTCCAAGTCTATAACTGCCTTTATCTTGGTCGGGTCCACCTTAATGCCTTCACCGGACACAACATGATCGGGAAACATTCTTGTCCAGTCAAAACCACATTTGCTGAGCTTGGCATATAGTTGTTGTCCCAATAGCCTCTACTACACCAGCCTCAGATGCCCCTCATGCTTAGTCTTACACCTCGAGTAGACCAGAATACCATCGATAAAAACAACCGCAATGCCGGTTCAATAATTCATTGAACACCCATTCATCACACACACGAAACTACAGAAGCATTTATCAACCTGAATGGAACAACCAACTTATAGTGACCAAACTGAGTGTGGAACATAGGCTTGATATGTCCAGCTCTGCAATCCTACCTGATGGTAACTGGATCGCAAGTCAAACTTCGAGAACACAAAGGCAACCTGCAACTAACTTAGGCAAGGAATACTTGTTCAACTATCTATAGTCAGCACATATCCGCATACTATCATCCTTTTTCTTAACGAACAAAACTGGTGATCCAAAGCAGAATGCTTGATTTTATGAAACCTCCTCAAGTTGTTTCTCCAATTCCGAAAGTTCAGTCGGAGCCATTTTGTATTGCGGTGTGAAAATAAGGCAACTCCCGGAACCAAGTCCACCGTATACTCCACCTCGCGCTCCGGAGGCAACCCTGATGAATCATCAGACAAAACATCAAGAACTCTCGCACAATTGGGATATCCTCACAACCCGACATTGGTACCGACGAGTCAAACACGTGAGCAAGAAAAGCCTCACATACCTCCCGGATCATCCTGTAAGTCTCGATAACCGAGATACAAAAAGTAACAGAGCTCATCTCTCTCTAACGGACACCAATCTTCGCCCCAACAGAGAAGACATGAACACTTCTTTGACTTGACAATCTACCACTATCTGGTGTCTAGATAACCAATTCGTACCTGGTATCCCGTCAAACCCGCCCGAGTCCATCGGGATAAGATCAAAAAGCAACACAGACCAATAACTCTAACATCATCAGAAATCTATTGAGTCTTAAAAACATCCTTTTCTGGTGTTAACAACCACCCCAGCATGGCAGTCGCATTAAACGTTGTTTATCTAATTTCGATACTACATGATGCACAACCGCGTAACTTGCCGTCATCGCGACCCAAACCGGGTAATATAACTCATCAACACTAAACTTTAACTGTTCAACATGGGTTGATACCGTCGCAATGACACATCACTCGAACGTCTAGACACGAAGAAAGATGACTCCATTCTACTGGGAAAAACAAATTCATTTGGTGTAGGTAATCGCCTGAAACTAACCTCGAGAACAAACAACAAAAGCACCATTGCCATCACCACAGCAATTCATTGACCATGCCGGTCGATCCACCCGCGATAGGAGCAAGCCTTTCAATATCTTAGGTGGTATAATCCCGTGTTATACCGAAAAGAATTACAAGCCGAGGCTTAAACTTTTACTTAGATTCTACTAAACAGTGGATGCACCACTTAAACCGACATCGACAATAGAGGTCAAAATTTCATTTTCGAGTCATTCTGACCCTTAGTATTGAGGTACTGGCCTATCGGATCCATATCGACTCCTACATGAATGCATATGCATGACAGAAAACAAATCTTATTTTTCATTTAAGAAGTCACGACATAAGGAGCAGACTAATGCACACGAAAGCACAAAAATCAAACTTTAAAATCAAGGACCTAAAACCTGGCTTCGCTACCAAGCTGAAACGCCTATATCCTAATTTGTTAATATAAAATATAAATAAAATATGAAATGACCAAACTACCCTTGCCATTCCCAGAATACGAAAACCATTAGGCAATATCATGCCACAGAGCAACAACCAGATACCACATGCCAGGCAAATAAACTCAACCGTCCACTCCACCGAGAACATATACAACATCATACAATCAAACCCAAGTAATAACTTACAAAGAGATGCAGCGGAAGTCATATAAATAAGTAATTAAAATCAACATCATCAATAATGCATGCCGACTATGGATCCGACCCGAAACTAAGTAGGCACAGTACCTGAACGCGTTCCTAGTCCTCGATCAGCCAATCTTTGTGTAAAAGTGAGGGGTGAGACCGAACTACTGTCACACCATAAAACAAATAAACCAATAGTATACATTTACAAGCCAGATACAAACACATCGGTACCTGGCAATCACAGCCACAGTGCACAACACGGAATCATTTGTTAGTTATTAAGCTTAATTGGATTATCAGTGATGAAAGTTTATTATCTTTAAATATTTTATTATGGTTTGAACATTTTATTATTTAGGACCCTCTACTGTGTGCATCGAACTCGGTTAAGTATGATCATACAATCAGGGCATGAGCCCAAGTCAGGGCGTAATCCCAAATACAGTCAGGGCATAAATGCAAGTCAAGGCATAACCCAAATACAGTCAAGGATAAACCCAAGAAAGGGCATAAGCCCAAATACAGTCAACCGGTATTCTCAGTTATGCTTTAAAAGTTATGTGTGATTTAAATTATGTTTATTTAGGGATGTGTGAAATCAGAGTATAGTTTTCAAGTCCCGGCCTCCGGCTCACAAGTCCTCACACATTCACCAAATACTTTATGTTTATCTAGGGATGTGTGAAATCAGAGTGTAGTTCTTATGTTCGGCCTCCGGTCCACAAGACCTCACACATTCACCAAATATATTATTAGGTTATAGTCCATAACAAAAATCCGTCGTGGGTAATTTAGACATGGCATAAGCACAATAGCCAACACATCATCAACAGGCACTCAATGATAAACAATTATAATCATAATATACCATGCAAACAACAAAGTAGCACAACAAGTACACATGCACATAGCATCCAGAGCCAACATTGGAATTTCCAGGCCAGTTAACATGACATTTATATTCCATGCATTGTAGGCAGTAAAGTATGCGAAGGTTTATACGTCCTCACCTTGGCCATAATAATTGCCTCGGAAGCCGAAGCCTCAACGCGCCTCAACATTCCTATGTCCATAACGTCCTACGAACATACACTTCATATAAGATGCTTACTCATGGCAGAGAAATAAATGCATGCCAATGTATGATCTTGAGTTTATCCCGTAACCCAAGGCTCGTTACTGAACCATCAAGGTCTAAGACCAACAATTTCCTCAAACTCCAAAATTCGTTTATAACCTAAATCCTGATTATAGTCAAATGGGCCTAAAGTGTATTATCTCAATTTCCAGAATCACATTAGGCCTAAAAGTTCACATCCTTAATAATCATTGGGCCTTAAGTACACATATACCAATTATTGGGCCTAAGCCCTAATGTCGTTAATTGGGCCTCAGCCTAGCCCATTATTATAATCATATTAAACCAACTCGTGAGCCCAGTCTTTCAAGCCTAAAAGTTCTACTCGCGTCGATAAGAATCCGGCCACACGCACTCACCACTCGCCACACTCCGTTTCCGCTAAGTATCCTTTGTAATACACCGATTATATGCAATTACAATACATGGCTTGTACATGAATTAAAGTGCACATAATCACCCTAGATTTACCATGTAATGACAAAAAGTACACCGTCTTGTTGGAACAGTGCTTGACCAGCCGGATTTTGGTGACACCTCGTCTGAAAACAGATAGGAGACGCTGAAAAACTCCACAACAACTGGCAAACCAAAAACCAAGCAACTCGGTATTCAACCCATGCAATCCAGATGCAAAAACATTGTCTAAAAGAAAAAAAAAAGAAATTGGAGTGTCGGATTCTTACCGGGAACACGGACTTGACCGGATCCATAAGAGGTACCAAACCCGAGCCTCACTCTCACTGTCTATGAACAAACCCGCACAAACCTGCCCGTTTCTTGCCAACAACAACACTGTCAACCCGACCACAAAGCCACAAAACAACCCACACCTGTGCCGAAAAACATCAAGCCATCAACCGCACTCCCGGCCGCAACCACCACCCATAAATGGGCATCTGGCCACCCAACACAGCCGAGTAACACGACTACCGACCCAAAAAAGCATAGCCACCACTCAAACCGACCACCATCACACAACCACACACCCACACCCAATCAATCCATGGATGTCAAAGCTGAAAGGAAGAAGAAGAACAGAGGAAGGCTACTCGCCTAGTGGTGGACGACGGCGACGCGACTCGAGCCTTATCCACGAACCGTCGCTCGTACTTGTCGACTTGCCTTGGGTCCTCTGCCTTTAAATTCTCCTCTGGTCGCGGCTTTGTGGGTCAATCGAAGAACATGGTAGCGGCGGCGTGGAGTTGCTTTGAAGGCGACATGAAAGGAATAAGGAGAGGAGAGAGAAGTCGGCTCTGAGGTGGAAAAGAGAAGGAAAAGAAAAGATAAGGAAATTAGGGAGAGAAAAAAGGGAGAAAAATCGGGAGTTAAGCGTTGCACGTTTGGAGGGAGGAGGTTTTCGTCGTGGGAGAGGAGATGCGGCTGCGGCGGAAAAAGAAAAGAAGAGAGGAGAGAGGGAGAAAGGGAAAAGAAGAAGGGAAGGCTAGGGCTTAGCGGCCTAGCTAAAATGATGTCGTTTCGTTTTGGCTTAGGCACGGTCAACCCACCCCAAGCTAGCCAACATCACTATTTGTTTTTTTTTCTTTCTTTTCCTTTTTACCAAAACTACGTAGTTTCCACCGAAACTACACTAAACTCCGAGTTTCACCCCGAAAAATGTTTTAATCTCACGAAACCCGAATAAGGAACAATTCCAACTTAAACTTAATACTTCCAAAGAAAAGAAATTGATTTATTTGGCCAAAATTCCCAAAATTTCGCAATGGTAAAATTGGAATTTAAATTCCAAAAATTCTAAAAATTTCACAGATATAAATTACCAAAAATCGGGGCGTTAGACACCAGCAATAGATGCCATCAATAGACACCACTCAAGTGACAAATAGCCCGGTTGGGTATATCCACAAATCTCAAAGCATGTATAAGAACACAACTAGCAACGGTTATAATCACTGCATCAATAATGCATCGACAATAAAAACATATCATAGAATACCAATTACCATCAGCTTGTGCAACATAGACGGTTCAACATACATAATTTATTCACCCTCATCTTAATTATCAAATTGCCCCGAAAAACCGTCAGCTGGTTTTGCTTCCTCGTTATTAGCTCATATATCTAATCTAATATCTATTATATATATTTAAAGCTGTATCCCTCACCAGGTTTTGACACATAGGATTTTTGTGGTCTTGCTTTATTACCATGTGGAGGCTTTAGGGTCTTCTTTTATTGCCATGTGGAGTATTGTAGGTGTAGTTTGATTGGCCATAATGACAAACATATTTATCCATAATAACCTGATTTATCATACTATTTTAAAAAGAATTCCAATCACCCAAATTGTTCAAAAACCTTAAACCCATAGATTTTGTACAGATTTTTTTAAAAAATAAATTAAATTATCAGATTTACAGTTATAGATTTATAGTTAATCCCAACAACATGATTCACGTGATGGGCAGGACAGCGAATTAATTCTTTAATTATCTCACGCTACTAGTTAACAATATTAATATTTTTTTTTCTTTTGCGATGACGTTATGCATGCATGATTATCCATTTGGAATATACTATGGCAATCTGCTGTTTTTTAAAAAAAAAACTTATCAGAATTTTTTTAAAAAAATTAAACCCTCCATGAGATTAGTATCAATCTTCCCTAATAAAGTATACAAAATCACCACTTTTAAAGGATACACTCTCAATTACACTTTAACTAAATCTAAAAAACCCAACCTCTATCCTATCAGGAAAAAAAAACCTTAAACCCATTGATTTTGTACCGATTCTTTTTAAAAAGATTAAATTATTAATTACTAAACTCTTATCTCTAAATATTTATAAATACAGGTACAAGTTTTGTTTTTGATACTGTTTCTTCTCCATTCATTCTTCTCCCTTTTCCTTCTTTTTTTAGCTTGCATTACTTACTAATCTCATTTTTTTTTTATTCTCTATGCAATTCTATTTTAGTTTTTAAGTTCCAATATCTAATACAATTTCTTTAGAGAAACAAAAAAATGAAATCACACAGAGAAATCCGGATGTTAGTACATTGAAATACGGATACAGTTTCTGTGTTTTACAGTTTATTTACAATTCTTTTTTGTTTTTTAAGTTTCTGTGTCTCAAATAGTTTCTTTTGAGAAACAAAGAAGTGAAAACACACAGAGAAATCCGGACATCAGTACAATGAAATCCAGGTACAGTTCCTGTGTTTTACAGTTTCTTTACAATTCTATTTTGTTTTTAAAGTTTGTGTGTCTCATACAGTTTCTTTTGAGAAACAAAAAAGTGAAAACACAGAAAAAAACCGGATGTCAGTACAATGAAATCCGGGTACAGTTTCTGTGTTTTACAGTTTCTTTTCAATTCTACATTTGATTTTTAAGTGTCTATGTTTGAGAAAATCTTATTTATATTTTTATATTTTTTGTTTGTGTTCTATTTGTTTTTTTCCCTCATTTATAATATATATTTTTTCCCTTCCATTGCATTAGTTTTCTTTACCAGTATTTTATTTTATTTTCCAGTTTTTTGGCATTATATTGGTTTTTTTCAATTTTCTTGAATTTAATATTTTTTTGCTATTTTATTTTATATTGCATTAGTTTTTAAAAATTTCCCAGTATTTCCCAGTATTATTTTCCAATTGTTTTGCATTGTGTTAATTTTTTTCAGTTTTCTTGAATTAAATATTATTTTCCTGTGTTAGTTTTCTGTTTTTCACTTTCTTTTTTTTACTTTCTTTCTTTCAGTATGAATATTAATAAGTATTAATATTTTTTAGAATGTATATAAAAGAAAACAGTTTTTAGTATTAACACTTTTTTTGTGTTACACTTTAATTATATATTTAAATTTCTATAATATATTATTTTTTTCAGGAGAATGAATATTCATACATTGGATGAAATGACCTCTGACAAGGATTCATGGACAATTCAAGTTAGGGTTTCAAGGATATGGAAGTCCTTCAATACCAAATTACAAAATCTTTTTATCAGTTTAGATTTGATTCTAATTGATTCAAAGGTATGCTTATTTATTTTTTTCTATTATTATTTAATTTTTCTGAAATTATTGTCAAAAAAAATCACTGCAATATTATTTTCCGTTGGATTTGTTTTAATTTTCTCCTATTTTTATATTATTTCCTTTTCATTATATTAGTCTTTTAAAATTTTCTAGTTTTAATTATATTTTTATATTTTTGTTTGTATTGTATCTTTTTCCTCAGTTATAATATATTTTTACAGTACTATATAATATTTTTCAGTTTTTTGGTATTATGTTGGTTTTTTTAATTTCCCTAAATTAATTTTTTTGCTTTTTTCTACATTGCATTAGTTTACTTTTTGTCAAATTTCTTGAATTAAATATTATTTTTCTATTTTTTATACATTGTGTTAGTTTTTTTCCTGAATATTATATTATATTTCTGTTTTTTTTGGCATTTTTTTGTTTTTTTTTTTAATTTTGTTGAATATTATCAAATAAATTCACGATAATAATACTTTTCGTTGTATTTGGTTTTTTTTCAGATTAATATATTATTTTCTCTCTTTTTTTTTCATTTCATTTGTTTTGTGTTTCAAAATTTTCAGAATTATTTATTACTTTCACGTTTTAATTTTTTTGGCATTGTGTTTGTAACAGCCGGGGTAAAATTTGTATTTTTACCGGGACAATAAAAGGTTTTATACAGTGATTTGCTATTGAAATTAATCTTGGGTAAATAATTCAAGGTAAATCGAGCATCGGATTTCAAAACCGAGCCTTGTTCCACGTTTGGGATTTTTCTACGGATTTTACAGACTCAAGTTGATTTTTTTCAGGTCCAGAAATTTTTAAAAAAATCGGGTTTAACCTCGAAGGAATGGACCAGAAATAAAATAAAGAGGGTATAATAGTTATTTGTTGGTCCAGACGATACCCGCTCGATTAGGCAGGTTAGTCACAACCGCACGCGTCAACCATGCAGCTGTGTATTTTCTCCAGTGTCACCCATCACCGTTTTTGCACCGCTAACTCAACATGTTTACCAAAGGCTATGTTCTTCCTGCAAGTTTAAACACCAGCAAACACACCTCCTACCTCCTGCACAACCCATAACCAGTAAACACAAACCCAACTCCTTTATCCTGCATATACAATTAGCGCAACCAAAGAAGGAAGGAAAGAAAGAAAAAAAAGGGAAACAACACACACACTCCAGCAAAACGCCGTCGTTTTGCCAACAACCCCTCACCACCTTTTTTTCTTCTTCCTCCTTCTACTCACATTGGCACCACCACCCAAGGCCCTCCACCAACCTTGGCTCGGGAACTGTGATTAATAAGGTATACTGGAATAGTGAAGTTCTATACTTAAGTGTTACGTGGGAAGCGGAGGTACGGCCGGATGGTTAAAAACTATTTTGTGGTGGCCATGATCGGGTTACTTGTGATAAGGTTGTCTATCCTTGGTTTGATATTTTGGGATGTCTATCCCGTAGTTCTGTTTGGGATGTCTATTCCATGATTCTGTTATGATCTGGCACCCGGAATGTGTTGATAACCTGGTACGACCAAAGCTGATCACGTGATGTTGACCGGGTATTGATAGTCGGGGAGAAAAAAAAATAATAATAAAATACTAATAGTCACGATTGGATGATGGTACGGCCAGTGGCAGTAGTCTGTGTCCGTAACGACCCTGTGATTTGTTTGAGCCCGTAACGGCTCTGGACCCGTAACGGTCCTGTGATTTTGATTAGGCCCGTAACGGCCTTGGACCAGTAACGGTCCTATGATTATTTTACGTGGAGGTACCAGTGCGGGATCCACGGGCTAGCTAGCTTGGCTACAGCGGAACGACCAACAGCTAACTCGTGACAGGGCCCTAAGGAATCATTAATAAAATTTCATAAGTTTATCATAGGACGGAGAGGACATTTGGTGTGTTCCAGTCAGGAATGTAATTGTGGAGTCACAACGGCTGTTATCGATGTCTTGCGATGACATGATTTCTACTACTACTACTCCTGCTTGATGGTTATAGTATTTGGTTGTGCTTGTGATCACTTTGTTGTCACTTGATGTTATTACGGTTGCTTGTATATTTCGATTTATTTGTTTATTGGTGAGATAGTGGTTGGTCTCACCCCTCACATAGTTTTACGGATAAGGTCAAGAATGCATCCGGCGGCTGTGGTATACCCTCGGGAAGGACTCGGATCCATTAGTTTGCATCGGGCTTTGCATATGTTGTCCCTAAGTTTGTAAATGCTTCTGTTGTGCTATTGTTAATGATATTCCCAGGATCGGGTAATGTGATATTAGTATTGGGCCAATGGGCCGATTCTCTGTTGTATTTACTGTTTATGCCACGTGTCGGCACTGTTGTTCGGTAATTACTGTTTGATGGGTAAATGGAAGTTGGGTCGTTTCATTTTTGGTAGCGAAGCGGGCGGTAGGTCCTTGGGTGTTTTGCAGTGCTTAATTGTTGTGCGTAGCTCGCTCTATATGTTTATCATTGCACATTCATACTCATTTAGTTAGTACATAATGGATCCAGTCGAGGGACGCCTGCTTGCCGCAGAACAATCACATAGAGGTAATTGATGCAATACACATACTTAAATATACTTAATATTATTATTATTATTATTATTATTATTATTATTATTATTATTATTATTATTATTATTATTATTATTATTATTATTATCTGGCAGGTACAACGTTGACTCTGAAACTGTTAGAGTCGTCAGTAATGTTGACCCTGATACTCTCATTCCATGAGAACCGTATACCGTCCGTGTTATTTTGACCATGAAGTTCGAACCGGTTTGCTGGAGGGAAACGAAGAGGTACGACACCATGATTATCTTCAGGCTGCCACGAGGTCTCCGTGAGCAGTACCATGTTGGGCTTGTACTGATTTTTCAGATCCCTCAAGGTACGCACGAACTCATGGGAACGCCTAGCGATTCCTCTACAGTTCCAAACCAGCAGAGGGACCTTTGGCCAAGTTGGTGGTAACCGAGTTACTCGGGCCACGCTTTGGGCGGTCATCGAAACCTGGTAATAACTACCTTGGTTCAGGTAGTGACAAGTAGGCTCAAGCTGGAATTCCTGAAGTCTTTCATAAATGAAAAACATGATGGAATTGGCCGAGCCGTAAAAGGAAGTTCTTAGGTTGCTTTGGTCCTCTAGGAAGAATGTCTCTTCCATAGGAGTGACAAAGAGCCTAGACGAATAGAATTCGTCAACGAAAACCAGACGAGGAAATCTGCCGAGCTTGTTCGGTAATTCCTCTGGCCGTTCATTTATCAAGCTGTAAGCTAGCCGATTCCTTCTTCCAAAGGAGGAACCCTCAACGAAAAAGACAGATGATGGAGGAGGCATTCTGTCTCGACGTGTTTTGTGTTTTCTTTCTCTGAACGCGTTTTACAAATCTTTCTTTCGTTGCTTTCTACCGCTTTGCCTTTTATAGAAATATGATGATCTGTTTTTCAAAGTATAGACCCCATCTGTTTTGGGAAAAAAGCTCAAAAGATTTTCGGTGATCGGAAAAGCAGATTTTTTTTCACAAAACTCCAAACCATTTACGATCTTCAAGATTTTGCGATTTGAAAATTTTACCTTGCTTTAATTATTGCTGTATCACTTTAAATGTTTTCTGGCTAAAAATACGAGTGTTTTCCAATTCATTTCTGTCTCATAATTTTCTTACACGTTGGCTATCTTGGCTTTTCTTCTTATGGCCTCTTCTACATCTTTTACCCCTTCTATTACATCCATCAGAGGCCAACGTGGCCAGATTGATGGGACGATATCTCGAGTACGGTGCATATGCGACAAGGTTACTCCTGTTTGAACATCATGGAAGGATAGGAAGACGTTTTCGCTCATGTGGAGTTTATGGACAAGGTGGATACCAATTCTTTCAGTGGATCGACACGTGTTTGTGATTATCGCCTTGTGAGTTAACGAACGACATTTTCACGTAGTAAACCGGCATCTCCGATAGCAACTGCAAGTTGTGATATTCGGAATCAAGGACCTATGTGATCGATCTAGAGTGCTGGTTAAGAAAAACAAGTTTTATTTTACCTTCTTTGTGATTGGTTTTATTTCCTTCTTATTAGTTTTTGTTTTGCCCTGAAATGTTTGTTTTTTTTTTCATTCATATGTGTTTCGTATCATTAAAAAGGGCTTGTTTTATTAAAAAGAACAAATTGTCTATTTTGATAACATGTTACAATAGAGAGAAAGTACTCTATGGAGTTACTGGCTTCTCTATATCCTTTACAAGTTTATGCATACTCTTGATCTGAGAAGAGAGTCCCATACAAGCCATTTCGATCTGCATCACCGCAGTGTTGACCTTCTTCAAGGAAGCGTTCAGATGCTCCAGTGTCTTCAATGGTGTATTGCTGTGAGCAACTGCTTTCCCCTTTTGATCACCGGTATCCTTGCGTCCAGAAGGTTCTTCTTTGGTGACCGGCTTCTTTCGATGTTTGCAGGATATGGCCGTATCTTCCATACGACCAGGGATGCTCATCCGTTTGCGACGTTTCTTCAGCTCTTCCTCATCATCGGAGTCACCTAAGAGAGAAGCACCACTAGTATAACTTAACTCCTCTGAATCAGAGGTAGTTCTGGTTCTTATTGGTGAATCCATGACAAGAGATATGTTTGCCAAGCAACCAGGGCCGGTATTTATAAGAAGACGTAATGACGCATAAGGGTATACATGAGATTTCATGCTGGGTACAGTAGCCTTGATAAGGAGTATGGAAGAAGATTGCTGATGTAGGACCCGTGTTGTGACGATTGAATTTCTATGACGAAATTCTCTTTAAGGTGGGTAGACTGTAACAGCCCGGGTAAAATTTGTATTTTTACCGGGATAGTAAAAGGTTTTATACAGTGATTTGCTATTGAAATTATTCTTGGGTAATTAACTGAAGGTAAATCGAGCATCGGATTTCGAAACCGAGCCTTGTTCCACGTTCGGGATTTTTCTACGGATTTTACGGACTCAAGTTGGTATTTTTCAGGTCTAGAAATTTTTGGAAAAATCGGGTTTAACCTCGAAGGAATGGACCAAAAATAAAGTAAAGAGGGTATAATAGTTATTTGTTGGTCCAGGCGATACCCGCTCGATTAGGCAGGTTAGTCACAACCGCACGCGTCAACCATGCAGCTGCGTATTTTCTCCGGTGTCACCCATCACCGTTTTTGCACCGCTAACTCAACATGTTTACCAAAGGCTATGTTCTTCCTGCAAGTTTAAACACCAGCAAACACACCTCTTACCTCCTGCATAACCCATAACCAGTAAACACAAACCCAGCTCCTTTATCCTACATATACAATTAGCGCAACCAAAGAAGGAAGGAAAAAAAAAAAAGGGAAACAACACACACACTCCAGCAAAACGCCGTCGTTTTACCAACAACCCCTCACCACCCTCTTTTCTACTTCCTCCTTCTACTCTCGTTGGCACCACCACCCGAGGCCCTACACCACAGTTCAGCCACTAACACCATCATCACACCACCTTATCCTCTCCTTCGTCCGCGCTGCAGCAGCCACCGGCCGACGCACGCCTTGCCTCGCCGTCCCCCTCCACGCGACACCGACCGAGTCGCACACCTGCAACACCGGCAGCCACCGCACCTCCTTCCTTGCCTCTCCTTTTCGACTGCTCGCGCCTCCTGTCGCTGCTTCGCCTCGTTTGCCGTCGCTCTCTCCCTCGTCGCGCCGCCGCTGCAACTCACGAAGGTGAGCACCCGTCACGGGTTGAAGACGACCCGAATAGGGGTCTCTAGGTCGGGTCCTAGGGCTGCAAGGGTACTAGGCCAAGCTTGGCTCGGGCCTGTTGTTTTGCTGCTGGGCCTTGCCTTGGGCTTCTGCCTTGGCCTAGACATAACCTTAGGCTTGGACATGGACTTGGCTATTTGGCCTAGTCCGGTTTAAAAAAATAAATAAATAATAGTAATAAAAACAAACACATATTTCTGGAAGGTGGAGTATATTTTCTAAAAAAATATATGGTATATGATTATACCTTCTGAAAATAAAATAATTACTTGACATGTGATTTTCTTTGAGATATTATGGTGATTATAATATGGTTTATAACCTAGAGAAATGATATTATAGTAAATACTTTTAAGGATAGACTAGTTTTCTAAGAAAAAAATATTATATGATAATTATTCTTTTTGGGAAAGGACATATGATATAGTAACAATAATTTCATGAAAAGTACTCTGAAAAGGGTATTATCAAACTATAATATCGGAATACTATCCGGATATAAGTACGATATATTATTTTCAGAAATAGGTTAATAATGGTGAATGATGATGATAATGATAATATAACCCGAGGTATCAACCGAGTCGGATTAGTATTTATTTTACAGTTTCCAGTATTAGACTATTATCTACATGTCATTATTGTGCATCTTATGTGTGCATCTTATTTGTTTAATATAGGAGTTGATAATGAGCAGTTCCTCGAGGATCTGGATTCAGAACCTGTTGAGGAATTCAATAATTGATAACCGGCTAAGGTGAGCATATAAACTTATAAACTTCGGTATGTTGTCTGTGATACTCGAGCTGCTGTATGAATTGTTTGTTATTGTGATTGTGTTGACACTTGCATTGATTATGATATACTGGATAATGTTGAGAATCCTGTTGTGTACTTGCCTTAATTTTGGGATGTTGAATCTTGTTGTGAATTCTCTGATACTTGAATTGCTCGATTAGACTGCTGAGTGGTTAAGACTCCTGTGAATGTTGTTAATGGTTCGAATTATGTGTTTGAGCTCGGTGAGTTTCTTATGAGTTTTGATTTGTTGATGATGTTAGATTGTTAGTAGAGGTTCGGTCTGTTAACTATGGTCTAAGTTCTAACTTGAAAGAACGAATTCATTGACGAGTTGGTTTCCTAGAGGAGCTGTGAGGCCGAAAGCCTGCTCAGGAACTGTGGTTAATACGGTATACCGGAATAGTGATGTTCCATACTTAAGTGTCACGTGGGAAGTAGAGGTACGGCCCGATGTGGTGGCCATGATCGGGTTACTTGTAATAAGGATGTCTATCCCGTAGTTCTGTTCGGGATGTCTATCCCGTGATTCTGTTATGACCTGGCACCCGGAATGTGTTGATAACCTGGTACGACCAAAGCTGATCACGTGATATTGACCGCTTTGATATTTTGGGATGTCTATCCCGTAGTTCTGATTGGGATGTCTATCCCGTGATCTGTTATAATCTGGCACCCGGAATGTGTTGATAACCTGGTACGACCAAAGCTGATCACGTGATGTTGACCGAGCGGTAGTTTGGGTCTGTAACAATTGGATGATGGTACGGCCAGTGGCGGTAGTCTGGGTCTGTAACGACCCTGTGATTTGTTTGAGCCCGTAACGGCTCTGGACCCGTAACGGTCCTGTGATTTTGATTAGGCCCGTAACGGTCTTGGACCCGAAATGGTCCTGTGATTATTTTACATGGAGGTACCAGTGCGGGATCCACGGGCTAGCTAGCTTGGCTACCGCGGCACGACCAACATCTAACTCGTGACAGGGCCCTAATGAATCATTAATAAAATTTCATAAGTTGATCATAGGACGGAGAGGACATTTGGTGTGTTCCAGTTAGGAATGTAATTGTGGAGTCACAACGGCTGTTATCGATGTCTTGCGATGACAAGATTTCTACTACTACTACTACTCCTGCTTGATGGTTATAGTATTTGGTTGTGCTTGTGATCACTTTGCTGTCACTATTGTTTGTGTGTTATTGTGTTCATATTGCTATCCTGATATTTCCTATTTTATGCTTGATGTTATTACGGTTTCTTGTAGACTTCGGTTTATTTGTTTATCGGTGAGACAGTGGTTGGTCTCACCCCTCGCACAGTTTTGCAGATGAGGTCAAGAATGCATCCGGCAGCTGTGGTATACATTCGGGAAGGACTCAGATCCATTAGTTTGCATCGAGCTTTGCATATGTTGTCCCTAAGTTTGTGAATGCTTCCGTTGTGCTATTGTTAATGATATTCCCGGGATCGGGTAATATGATACTAGTATTGGGCCGATGGGCCGATTCTCTGTTGTATTTACTGTTTATGCCACGTGTCGACACTATTGTTCGGTAATTACTGTTTGATGGGTAAATGGAAGACGGGTCATTTCAGTGTTTTTTTTTAATTTTCCTGATTTATTTTTTTGGCATTGTGTTTTTTTTAGATTTATAATATATTTTTTTCCTTCCTTTGTGATAGTTTTCTAATTTTTCTAGAATATATGACATTTTATTTGATATTAAAAATTAAATATTAAGTAGTGTAATTATTAAAATAAAAAAATACTATATGCCACTTAAATTTTCACCAATTAAAAAAAATTAAATTAATTATTTTATATTATTTTTTGCTTTTTTTGGCATTGTTTGTGTTTTTTTAGTTTCCCTAATTCATTTATTATTTTCATGTTTTTAATGGAATTTTGTTAGTTTTCTTAATTTTTTAGAATTATATACAATTTACCTTATTTTTGCGTTGTGTTTGTTTTTTAAAATTTTTCTGATTTATTTATAGTTATATTTATTATAATTTTTTTCTTTTTCTTTTTTTATTGTACTGTATTTCCAGGGTTCAATGATGCATGTTGTAATGAAGAAAATCTTTATACAATATTTTCGGGCCAAATTGCGTGAGGGATTGGTTTACAAAATCTCAAATTTCAAGGTGGTCAAAGAAACCAATCAATACCGACCTGTAAAGCACCAATATAAACTTCAGTATTTTGGGTCAACAAAAATAGAACAAGTAGAAGGGGAAATGATATGCCCCTAGAATCCACGGGTAGTGTACTAGTACTATATAATAGCTGAGCCCTCTCTTAAGGTGCTCTTATTTCGACACATAGGATCATAAGAAACTGACATGTGGCAAAATACATAAAAAAAAATTTTAAAAGCTAGGCCCCATATTACAAAAAGTTTTACTATTACGTAGCATTAACAAAAATAACAACCTATCACAAATATCAATCATAACAACAACCGTAAAGAACGGCAACGTAATTAATGGTGGAATTCTAATTGGTATCCTTCCCTTGTCAATACACCCCACTAACTCTCTGAAATTAATGGATTTCAAGCCCTGCTTCATGTAGAATTAATGTGTGAGTGAATATAATTGTTGAACCAACGTTTAAATTAGCTTTGAATTCCTCCCAAATCCCAAAACGACAAGAAACGGAAAGAAATGGAAATTTTGTAGCTTCCAATTACAACAAATTAAATCAAAAATTTAACTGAATTAACACACCTATATTGTGGGAAACCATCCCCTCACAACTACATAAGGTAAGAGAAAACACACCAACACTCTGAAAGCTCTACTCTATCCAAAAATGGATTAATGTCACATTTCGTCTCTGTGTTGCCCCCTCAAATTGAAATTCATCCTTGTGTTGAGTTTTGATTGGTTTTGATCCCTCAGTTGGTCAATTTTTTAAGGTTTTAGTCCTTTTTACCGATTTTACCCCTAAATTCAGCCCTTTATTGTTCAAACCAATTTACCCACTCAAAATTCGACCCAACTAACCGACCTAACCCGGAACCCTATTCAAAAATCTCCAATAAACAAATAACTCTACCTCCCAACATCAAAAATTTTAAAATCATAAAAAAATACAAATTATTTTAAAAAAAATCATAAATTAAATTATTTTTTAATTTTAAAAATTAAATAATTTAAACATATCTTCTCTACTTGTTTTCTTCTATTTTTTTTTATTTTTATCTTTCTTCTTCTTATCCTCCTCCTCCTTCCCCTTCAACATCAAAAATTTAAATATTATAAAAAATAAAAATTATTTTAAAAAATTTAAAAAATTTAAAATCATAATTTATATTATTTTTTTAATTTAAAAATTTGCAAATTTAAATTTTTTTATTTTCTCCACACATCCAAAAAAATTATATTTTTAAAAATTTTTAAACTAAAAAATAATTTACTTTAAGATTTTTTTAAAAAAAAAATTAAAAATTTTTGTACTTTTTTTATTGATTTCCAAAATTTTGATATTGGGAGATAGAGTTATATATTTATTGGATATTTTTTAATGGGGTTCCGGGTTGGGTCGGTTTGTTGGGTCGAATTTTGGGTGGGTAAATTGGTTTGAACAATAAAGGGCTGAATTTAGGGGTAAAATCGGAAAAAATGACTAAAACCTTAAAAAATTGACCAACTGAGGGATCAAAACCAATCAAAACTCAACACAAGGATGAATTTCAATTTGAGGGGGCAACACAGGGACGAAATGTGACATTAATCCATCCAAAAATCAAGGAAACTAAATTTGCCAACCATATTTTCCTCTATTCTCTGCAGAAATCAAGGTAACTAAATATGTCAACCATATTTTTCTATATATTTTATTCAGTTATATATTTTCCATGTTAATTTTTATTCCATATTCAACATTTTTTGAATTTAGAATCCGTATTTATTCAAAGAATTTGTTCCAACTCCCCCAAAAGTCAATGAAATTTTGGTGCTTTGACCAGACATGATGCACGCAAGGGAGCAAGTTTGATGTGGTATGTCTGATTGATCTTTGCTTTTGCATTTCTTAATAAAATTAATTGTTTCCTATTATGATGTATATTATTCAAAGTAGGACATTTTGAATATGCATTATTTCTTCACAATTGAACTTAACATCGACATGTTGCTCTCTAATTATAGAGTTCGTTGGACTCCCTAAATGAGTTCCTCGCACAGGTCAGCTGATCGTTACAACAGTATAAATGATTAAATTCAATAAAAATTTAATACAAATCAAGAAACTTATGGTCTTTCATTGCGAGTGCTTCTAAAGATACTTTTAATTTTTGTGGTGGAAATAACACAGAAATAACACAGCCTCTGGTGGATCTCACAGAACTGGTGATAATCTCCGTCATCAAGAGGGGAAAGGCATGACAAATTTGCATATGGGAAAATTTATCCATAGCCTGCTGTAAACTCCATTGTTATTACACCAAAAAAAATTATTTAGTATTTTCATCATTTTATATGTTTCTTTTTCATTTGTCTAGCTTACTTTATGGTTTTTACTTTCTATACATTAAGAGTGCTTTCGGTGAGTTGGGATGGAAGAATCAAAAGTTAAACTTTACTAAATATATAAAAAAAAACGTTATATCTGAATTGAAGAATCTAACAAATTGAGAAAATTCTAAGTTAATAGAACTTTTGGGGTAAAAAAGTAAGTCTCTTTTTAGACAATTTTTTTTATCAGTAATGCTAGGGTTATAAAGTTTTATTACCAATGGGCTTGTAGCGCATTGGCATTCTTGTGCACAAAAGGGGTGAGATTCTGGGTTGAGTCTCACTTTCTTCGATTGGTAAAAACTTTTACAAACATATGTGGCATATGCACATTGGTAGATTAATTAATTTTCCACATTATCCTTTCTTTCATTTACTATTTCTATAATTTGAGTTTTTATTACAAGAGAAACCTATCACAAGATTTTAACCATCTCTGTCCTTTCTCTTTCTCTTTTGTTACCACTTTCTCTTTTTAAATCTAGATCTTTCTAAAACTTTCTTACCGTCTCTAAACCTTTCATTTTTTTCCCTCCTCTTTTTCAATTTTCTCTACATTTTCTTTTTTATTTATTTTTTTTCCTGTCCCCTTCCTCTTCCAAATTTATCTCACTATTTTTTTTTTTATTTTTTAATCGATTAACTTAGGATGCATATGAAACTCCACAAGTCTAGAAGAAAGGATGCGGAATTAAAACAAGAAAACTACTTGAAAGAAAAACGATAAAGACAAATTGAAAGAATCCTAGAAAACAAGACAACCCTAAATGATTATTATTAAGATTTAGAGAGATTATTTTTTGTTATATTTCTATCCTATGAATTCTCTTGATGTAATCAGTCAATAGAGGTATACAAAATCTAAATTTAAAAATAAAATATTAATATATTATAATGAAAACAAAAATCCTAAATTTGATTAAGAGAAGAAATAAATAAAATTTCAGAAAGAGAAAAGAGAAAAAAAAAAGGATTAGAAATGGAAGGTGGTCGCCAAAAAAAATTGTAAAGGAAAGTAATGGTCAAAATCTTGTGATAAGATTTGTTTTATGATAAAAATTATAATTATAAAAATAATTAATGAAAGAAAATATTTAGTATTAATAAAATCAACCAATGTGCATATGCCACATATGTTTGTAGGAGTATCTTAGTAAGAAACTCTTTGTAATTCTAGTATTACTGTTTTTTTATGGCGACATGTTAAACTCTCCTTGGAATAAACAATCAACTTTTGTATAGGTAGAAAAGTATAATTAATTTTTCTACATTTTATAGAAGGTTAGTGAATGCTGTTATTGTTGGTTTTACGATTGTGCCTCTGAAAAAATTCAAATAGAAAAAAAAATACTACTTCAAGCATTGAAAATAAATTTGTAATTCAGAAAAAAAAATGATATAGAACCAATATAAATTTCAAGAAAATTTAATATTGTATTAAGTGAACAAGAAAATAAATTTTAATAAATTATTATAAATAAGTATAAAATATATATAACTAATAAAATTATGAAAGTTTTAATAAAAATCTTAAAAATTATACAATAATTTTTAAATATTACAAAATAATATTTCACTATTGAAATAAAAAATCTATATGTAAATACCAAAAAAACAAAGAAAAGTGATATAAAACTAATATAAATTTCGGGAAAAAAATTTAAATTTCTTTTAGAAAAAAATGAAGAAAGAGTTTTACTACTTCAAAATACCAAAAATATAAAACATCAAATTTGGGAAAAAAACAATGAAAAATAATTTTTCAGCCTAAAAAATAATATATTAATTTAGTTATTGAATTAAATAAAATATACGTATTAGTTAATATAATGTTTAAAAATTTCAATATCCTATAAAAATGAAAAGAAATTATTGAGACAAAATATTTTCAAAAAAAATCACAAATAAAAAGTTTTAAAAAAGTTACAAAGGAATCAAAGTACTATAGAAAGTAGTTATAAAAAAAATAGAATACATGTAAACAAACAATATATCAAAGAGATATTTAATGCAATATTTATGAATCGGATGATGATTAGAATGATACTTAAGGTTAATTAATTAAGTTTATTACTATAATGCTTGCACTAATACGTCACATTGATCATGTTGTTATTATATGTCTTTAAGTGCAATTAATTATACTAATAATTGATCCATTATATTATATGATTAATGAGCTAACTAGGTTTTGATTTTGACAAACCTATGTGTAGCTTCTTTTGTGTCTAACCATGAATTACAACTCACAAAAATTCCCAACCCGTGATCAACATCCTTGGAAGAAGGAGTGAGTGGAATTGGAATATGTGTTAGTAGGCATGAAGGGTCGCTTTCAACTACAAGCTCTCATGCCACTCATATTTGTTTAATCCCTATGGGGATTGGTCAAGGAACCTAGTACACCAACATTTCTGGGTTCTGAATCTATGATAAAAGCTACCTTAAACAAATCAAATGTAAGCTGGATTCAAACTTCCTAGGTCCAACTTAGAACTATGCTAAACAATGACATCAACGACAAAAAGCTGCTGACTACTGTGTCTCGTGCCAAAGCGTGAAAGGGACAACATGGAAGATGAACGTTGACACTCTGGTACCTCGGAAGACAAAACAGCTGGATGGAAAGGACATGCAACGGATTCAAATTTAAATAGACATCATCCATCTTGCCTCTATAAAGAGAAATACTGATTCAAGGAGAGACTTCAAACTGCCATACTAAGATTCTGAGTTAGAGCAAAAGCCTACAGTTCTCAATTGAAGCAAAAAGAGAGAGAGAAGCTTTTTCCTTGTTCACATACTTGGCGAAGCAACCTTTTGGGAAAAGCAAAGTACTTGTACTTAGTGATAGCTTTTGTGTTGTATTCTGAGTGATTGTGTAAAAGCAAAGCTTGGGTGAGCTTTGTGGTGAGTGATAAGGTTTGAGTTGAGCTTAAGGGAAAAACTTATATTAAGGAGTTTTTGGTTGAACCCGTGAAAAGCCATCATAGTGAGAGTTAGAAATCTCAAGGGGGGATCCTTAAGTAGTGGAGGTAGTCCTGCGTGGCGAACCATTATAAATCGTGTGTCCAATTATCTCTAACCCTTCCTGATTGTGTGTTAACTAGTTTGTTCATTAGTGTTCTTAAACACAAATCCCAAACACATAAACACTTCGGCATTAGAGACACCAAATCGGGTTTAATCCGAAAAGGGTAATTCACCCCACCCCCCCTAGCCACTTTGGGGCAATAATTGGTAGCAGAACGAGGATCTCTGTTGATTGGATTAACCTTCAGGAGAAAAAAATTTTGGCATTCGAGGGAAACAATATCAACAATGCTCTATACTTCAATGGGTCAAACTTTTACCATTGGAAATTTCGCATAAAGACTTTCTTTGAAGGAAAGGATTTAGAGATATGGCAAATTGTGAGCACACCTTACACACGTCCAGCCAAAGATATGAAATACTGGAGTGAAGATGAAATGAAGAAGGCAAAGCTAGAAGGACAAGCCAAGAATGCTCTTCTTTATGGCATCAGCGAAACCGAATTTAAAAGAGTTTGCTCATGTGAGACTTCATATGAAATGTGGAGTCTCTTATGTGTAGCTCATGAATTCACTCGTGACTTAGACTCTGAAAGTGATTCACATCTAGAAGAAGTTGCCAACATATGCCTCATAGCAAGAGACGACAATGAGGTAAGTGATTCTGACTCCTCTGAATGTGATTTTGATGATATACAAGATGCATATGATGAGTTACTTAGGAGTTTCAAGAAAATGGCAAAAGAAAATGAATAGTTTAAAAGGAAAATAGAAGCTTTAGAGTTAGAAAAGTCAGATCGACAAGTTAACTGCGAAAAACTAGAAGAAGAACTGATAGCCTGCAGATCTGGCATCGTTGATGCCAAAACGAGTCAGGAAGCTCTAACAAGCGCATATAGTGAACTAGAGAAGAAAATGCTTGCTAACAAAGATCAACATGATAAGACTCTAGAAGAAAACAGTAAACTAACAAAGCTTGTAGAACACCTGAATGATATGCTAACAAAATTTGATTGTAGAAATAAAGGATTAGATATGATTCTTGGGCAGCAAAGACATACTCTTCAAAAAGCAGGTCTAGGGGCAAATTATAATGTCTTTGAGAACAAGAAATTTCATAACCATGCTCATTATACTCCTAGAAGCTCATCATCACATAAAAACATCTTTGTTAAATCTGATGAGAGTCATAAGAATCATATTACTTGTCACTATTGTAATCGGGTTGGACATTGTATAAAAAGTTGCATATTTAGAAAGAAAAATTGTCCAATAAAGTTTATGTGGGTACCTCAAGGTACCAAAACTAACCTCCAAGGACCCAAACTTTTGTGGGTACCAAAAACCTAATTATTCTGTAGGAAAAGAGAGATCAATGGGTACTCGATGGTGGATGCTCAAGACACATGACCGGAGACCCATATATGTTCACATCCCTGTACTCGATAGGCCGACGATCTGGCGTCTTTGGTGCCAAATCGAAAGGCAAAGTTCTGGGTATAGGTAATGATGGTAAGGATCTCATGATTGAACATGTGCTATTGGTTGATAACCTGAAGTTTAATCTCTTGTATATAAGACAACTCTGTGATTGTGGTTACAAGGTAACTTTGAAGCTAATGAATGATCGATAACTTGCTTGAGAATAATGGCACTATCTTCACAGGAAAAAGACAAGGAAATCTATACTCTATTAATATATGTGATGTTGCTAACCCCGGAAACCATGTGTCTTAATGTTAGAACAGAAACATCTGAGCTTGGACATAGAAGATTGAGGCATGATGTGCTTGTTGCAAATCTCCAGAAGAAGGAACTTGTAATGGGGCTACCTATGCTGAAGTTTGAAAAAGAGAAGGTATGTCATGCATGCCAAATTGGAAAGCAATTCAAAAGCTCCTTCAAGCCTAAAAAATGCATCTCAACTACTAAACCACTTGAACTACTACACCTTGACCTCTTTGGACCTATTAAAGTGAAGTGGAGAATCAAAATCCATAACCTCAAATTGGGGATACACAAGAAATAGAAAATTAGGAAGACAATAGGGCTGAAACATCAAATCCATCGAATGAGTCAAAGGCTTTTAAGCAAGAACCTCCATCCAATGAATTGCAACCACATATGGAATCAAAGGTGCGAAAAGGTCTTTCAACAGACATCATCATAGGAGATCCATCAAGACAAGTATCAACTCGCTCATCAATCCACAACATCAACTCGCATCAAGCATTTCTCTCACAAATCGAGCCAAAGAATGTTGCTAATGCAATAAATGATGAAAATTGGATTATGGCTAGGCAAGAAGAGCTGAACCAATTTGAGAGAAGTGATGTTTGGGAGTTGGTGGAGAGACCAAATGATCATCCTGTGATTGGCACCAAGTGGGTGTTTAGAAACAAGCTGGATGAAGCTGGAAATGTTACAAGGAACAAAGCCATACTTATTGCTCAAGGGAACAATTAAGAAGAAGGAATTGACTTTGATGAGATCTTTGCCCTCGTAGCAAGACTTGATTCAATCCGAGTGCTATTGGCATCTGCTTCTCTCAAGGATTTCAAACTCTACCAAATGGATGTTAAGAGTGCCATCCTAAATGGATTCATCAGGGAGGAAGTGTATGTTGAGAAACCTTCTTGATTTGAAGACTTTGAACATCCCGACCATGTGTTCAAGTTGAAGAAGGCACTATATGGCTTGAAATAAGCACCAATGGCTTGGTATGACAGGTTAAGTACATTCTTATTCTCTCAAGACTTTATTAAAGGATAGATTGATTCTATACTCTTTGTGAAGCATTATAAAAACGACTTGATTATTGTCCCAATTTGTGTGGTACTACTAACAATTCTTTGTGGAAAGAATTTGAAAAGATGATGCATAGTGAATTTGAGATGAGCATGATGGGAGAATTAATATTCTTTCTCGAGTTCTAAGTTAAGCAATAATGTTATGGAATATTCATAAGTTAAGCAAAGTACACTAAGGAGTTACTCAGACGATTTGGCATAGATGGTGCCAAAACGAGTCCGACTCCAATGAACACATCAACTAAGCTAAACAAAGTCGAACAAGGTAAAGATGTGGACATAAAGACATACAGAGGTATGATTGGAAGTCTTCTTTACCTCATTGCTACTAGGCTTGATATTATGTTTAGTGTTTGTCTATGTGCTAGATTCCAAGCATGTCCTAAGGAGTCCCATTTGTGTGCTATGAAAGGAATCTTTAAATATTTAAAAGGAATTCCATACTTAGGACTTTGTTATTCTAAAACTGATGTGTTTGAATTAATTGGGTACACTGATGCTGACTTTACTGGATGCATTCTTGATCGAAAAAGCACCACTGATACATGCCAATTCTTTTGTCAATCTCTTTTTTCATGGGTTAGTAAGAAATAAAATTCAGTGGCAACATCTACCACCGAAGCCGATTATGTGGCTGTCGGTTCTTGTTGTGCACAAATTCTTTGGATGAAACAAACATTGCTTGATTATGGTTTAACATTCAATAGTATGCCTATAATGTGTGATAGTTCAAATGCTATTAATCTCACTAGTACACCAGGTGATATTCTTCCTTTATTTTTGTCACCTAAAGCATCACTTACACACACATCACTAGGCATTGTATATGCGTTGTGATAATAAGTCAAAGAGAAGGCTCACAATATCATCAATTGAGTATTCTTAAAGAGGAAGGAAAAACAGGTGAAGAATGGCATGGAAGATTGGTAGAGTGCACTGGCATGACTAAAATTGTTGGGTGAAAATAAGCAAGTGCTATGGTTTCTAGAAAATGCAAAAATTTGATTTGAAGAAAGAGTGTGGACTCGGTTGGAGGGAAACAACTTGCAAAAAGATTTCGTGGGAATTGGTGAAAAAGCTGAGCTAGAGAGATGAAGAGAAAAGCTGGAGGACATGGATCCTAAAAAGGTGGAACCTAGGGCGGCTTGTCAGAAAAAGAGCCCCATGCATGGCAACTCTCTATTACCCACCAGATTTCTCCATCCCCTTTGTCCAGAATTTAAACCTCTAGCTAAAACACTTAACCCACTTATTCTCACTAACCTGCAGTTATCAATCCCAATTCTACCCATACAAGGTAACTGCCATATTCCCATCAATTAGTCACTAACATGGGAAAAGTGAGTGATAATTCAAAAATACCACGAGGAAAGAGAGTGAGAATTTGAGTAAAACCCTCAGTTGATCCTTTTCAAAATCCTCTCTATCAACTCAACCGTCAGAGTTCCAAAACATAAAAGCCTTCCTACTCCAAACCCAAAAGAACATTGAAGGTTCTATTGGTCTCTTTGATAAAAAGAGAAGATGTATGGTTAAAGTTCTTGCTCACTCATTTCTGTTGGAATAAGTGTTGAAGGAGTATGAGAATAATTTGACACAATTAGTGAATTTGGAAACCATTAGTACTCCTGTCTATAGGAGATTAATTCAGGATTTCCTCACCAACGTGATGCCAAGGCTAATAATGATGGTCATACTATTAGTGTTCATAGTCTGATTCGTGGACAATCTGTCTTCGTCGATGCCAAATTGCTCAGGAACATGCTCAAACTGCCCAAAGGGAAAGCTACAAAGGTGAAGTACTAAAACACTAGATCGGGCAGCACGATTCCACATACTCCTAGTATTCTTTTTTAGCAACGAAGACTGTTGGTTGGTAAAGCTAGAAAGGCTGGCAAGTGTGAGGATACGTCAGCAAATCACAGATTCCTATTGTACATCATCACACCAGTACTCACTCCTTGACATGGCCACCAAAATCACTTTGAGGACTTGTGTTGTATGGCTGCTAGGATATTGGCTTGCCAATAATTCAGTTGATTATGCATACATTACTTTCCATCACATGCTACAATACAAAGTTGTCATGAGCACATTAACTCTCTCCCATACGCGTATCAAGAAGATTAAGCAAGGAGTGTTCTATATCACACAACCATGCTCATCCAAGGATGCAAGAGTTGAGGCATCAACTGAAGTGGTGAAAGATATAAAAGAAGAGATTTTGAAAATCAAGGGGGATGGTTACTAAGCTAATGGATATTTAGAAGGCACAATTGGACTTGCTTGTGAACCACTTTCGTCTGAATTCTATTGTGTTCTTTGCCTCGGATTCCTCCACGGATAAGGATGCTAATGATGATGAATCCACTGAGTAATCTTCCTTAGATCCCATGCCCACTTAGGATCATGTATTTGCATCTCTGAACTCATATTGCATCACGTTTAATTTCAGCTTATGTTTTACTTTGGATATTCTGAATATGTCGGTGTGAATACCCCAAATTTGATCTACTAATATTTTATTGAAATATGAATATGTTGTTGTCTATGGATTGATGAGATGATTCAATTCTTAGATGAAATGTGTTTGTAAATTAATAGAATATTAATATTTTATTATTTCCGAATTTTTTTATATATTTAACTTGGAATTATTGAGATGATTTAATTCTGAGTTTAGTATATTTAAATATTTTGAAATTAATAAAATGTGGATATTTAATTGTTTTAGGCCTTTTAATTATTTTGGACCCATTTGAGATGATTTTGGGTATTTAAATAATTAGAAGTCTGGACCAATTGAATATGGATCTTCCACCAATCAAAGCCCTGTAGAAACACAGAACTTGACAGCCTATTAACCTTAATTTTCGTCAGAATTTAGGGTTAACTAATTTCCTTATGTGTTTTTATTGTTTATGGTATATGGAGTGGAGTTAGGAGGAGAAAAATTTAATTAGGAAAAGGGGAGTGGGTAGGCTACAAGTTAGGAGGCCTTATGGAGCTAAAAATAGGCAGAAAACTGATAAGGAAGGGCGTGAGAATTAAGCTGGACCGGAATTATGAGGATCAAAACCAGGAAGGAAAGAACGTATTTGGAAATAGCTGCCAGCGAACATGGCGACATGACCGCCAGCAACTGGCGGGCTTGTAGAGAAGACCGCCAGCATATGTCCAAAATCAAGTTTTTATGAGAATCAAGTTTTTTCAATTTTTCCTGTTTACTTGATTTTGGGTATCTACTGTTGGATCTAGGGATTCAATCCCGATCCTTAGATTAACACCATGTCCAGACCCCCAAGACAGTATAAATAGGACCCCCATTCACCCTCAAAACTCACCAATTCTCTCCCTTCCCCCTCTATACACACATAAGCTAGGTGCTTGGAAAACTTCTCTCATTCCAAGCTTAGGAACCCTTTCAAGGGTCGAAATTCTGGAGGAATTTTGTGGAGAGGAGTAGCAAGGAGCCAGTAGCAGCAGAAGATCAAGAAGAGAATAAGAAGGAGGCAGATTCAAGCAAACCGTTTGAGAGGAAGAGGTAAAACCGAGAGGAAGGTTCTAGTGGAGATAGTCTTAGTATTTTTGCGATAGCTGGAGCTATAATTGTCAGTTTGCTGCGACCTTAATGTCCCTGGAAAGCTAAGAAGTAGCCCTATAACTTTTCTGTTCAAGCAAAACACCAGTTTGGCCTCCTTCTACCCCGAATTCCTTGTTGAATTTCTTACAAAATTCTGCTTAGGAACGATAAGCAAGTGGGAGCATGAGGAGGGCTTCAAGAGGTAAATCGTTCTAATTTTCTTGGTTGATTGCTGCGGTGACATGATGATTCTTATGATGTGATTGTTTATGTGATGCATGCAAGAACTACGTGAGCTTTGAACCCATTATCAGGGGGTACGTAGGCAGTTTCTAGTGGTGGAAATGCAAGCTCAATCTTTATTTATTTTCTGCTTTGTTTTCGTTTTGTTTTTGTTATTGGTTTGTTTGTTTTGTGCATGGCATATGTTAACCTCTAATTGTACATGATCTCGCCCAACCTGGATAGGTGCCTCACACCTTCCCATTCGTGACAAACCCCTGGGTCCACATCTTTGGTTCGCTTATCAGTTGCCTAAAGGAGTCATCAGTTGCTTAAGGAAGGTTTTTCCCCGAGTTTTGCCCCTTTAATAAAATTCGGGTGACGACTCCAAAGTTGTGGATGATGGTTAAGAAGAAGATGGTGAGTCGGACAATGAATTTTGGGTCGGGTACTCACAGTCCATTTTGCTTTGCTTTTGGCATTGTTAATGCCAGATTGTCTGGTTATCTGCTGAACTACTTATGACTTCTATTCACAGCCATCCGAATCTGATGCTCACCTAGGATCATGTATGTTTTTACTTTTGTTATCTACTTGTTATCTGTTTCTTACAACTTACTGTTAATTTTGGCATATTCAGTGCCAATCTATCTATTTGTTGTTGCTGATTGGTTCTCGATTTTGATATATGTTGCTGATTGGTTCTTCGATGCCAATGTGTCTACCCTTGTTGTGCTTTCTGTGATGCCAAAAGGGGGAGAGATTACGAGAACATGTGGATCTATGTCTTTGACATGTTCATTTTATATAATGTATTTTTCGAAATATATGTCTTATATCTTCTGTTCCTTATGCTCTAATCCTTTCAAAGATTAAGAATTGGAAAAATGTTTTACCAAGGGAGAGCATATGCTAGGGGGAGCGTACAATACACTAAATTCACATCTCCACATTTGATTAAGGTTTGTCATCATAAAAAGGGCGAGAATGTGAATCGGATGATGATTAGCATGATACTTAAGGTTAATTAATTGAGTTTAATACCATAATGCTTGAACTAATATGTCACATTGATCATGTTGTTATTATATGTCTTTAAGTGCTATTAATTATACTAATGATTGATCCATTATATTATATGATTAATGAGCTAACTAGGTTTTGATTATGACAAACCTAGGCGTAGCTTCTTTTGTGTCTAACCATGAATTATAGCTCACAAAAATGCCCAACCCGTGATCAACATCCTTGGAAGAAGAAGTGAGTGGAATTGGAATATGTGTTAGTGGGCATGAAGGGTCGCTTTCAACTACAAACTCGCATGCCACTCATATTTGTTTAATCCCTATGGGGATTGGTCAAGGAACCTAGTAGACTAACATTTCTGTGTTCTGAATCTATGATAAAAGCTACCTTAAACAAATCAAATGTCAGCTGGATTCAAACTTCCTAGGTCCAACCTAAGACTATGCTAAAAAATGACATCAATGACAAAAAACTGTTGACTGTTGTGTCTCGTGCCAAAGCGTGACAGGGATAATAGGGAAGATGAACGTTGACACTCTGGCACCTCGGAAGACAAAACAGCTGGATGGAAAGAACATACAACGGATTCAAATTTGAATAAACATCATCCATCTTGCCATTATAAAAAGAAATGTTGATTCAAGGAGAGACTTAGAACTGCCATACTAAGATTCTGAGTTAGAGCAAAAGCCTACAGTTCTCAAGTGAAGCAAAAAGAGAGAGAGAAGCTTTTTCCTTGTTCACATACTTAGCAAAGCAACCTTTTGGGAAAAGCAAAGTACTTGTACTTAGTGATAGCTTCTGTGTTGTATTCTGAGTGATTGTGTAAAAGCAAAGCTTGGGTGAGCTTTGTGGTGAGTGATTAGGTTTGAGTTGAGCCTTAGGGAAAAATTTGTATTAAGGGGTTTTTGGTTGAACCCGTGAAAAGCCATCATAGTGAGAGTTAGAAATCTCAAGGGGGGATCCTTGAGTAGTGAAGGTAGTCCTGCGTGGCGAACCACTGTATACCGTGTGTCCAATTATCTCTAACCCTTCCTCCTTGTGTGTTAATTAGTTTGTTCATTAGTGTTCTTAAACACAAATCCCAAACACATAAACACTTTGGCATTAGAGACACCAAATCGGATTTAATCCGAAAAGGCCAATAAAAAATAAATACCCGTCCATAATGACACCTTAAAATTAAAAAAATTATACTTTCTTAGGTATTTTATAATAGTAAGAAAAAGAAAAGAAAAAGCGTTACAGGATATTATGAATTTTGAAAACTTAATGTCCGATACAAAATTTTAAAAATTGTGTTATAACTCCCAAACATTGAACGGACAAATATTTTAAATTTGAAAAAAAAATTTAAAAAGTGTCCCTACCATTAAAATAGAATTTAATTCTATATAGAATGGAAAAACTATCTTTGCATAATAAAAGGGAGGAAAACAATGACTTAATAATTTTAAATTTTTTTTATAGATCCTATCTCATAAAAGCATAAGAAATTAATTATTATATGTTTTATATAAAATGATATAAATGCTTAAAAAAAGATATAGAACATGTTTACATAAAAATTTAAAATATATATGCATGATAGAGATGTAAAAAAAAATAAGACATAATATGAATTATTTTAAAAAAATTCTGAAGCTCTATCGTTTGAATTTTTTTTATTTATGATTCCTTGGCCCAAATTTTTCATTTTTAAATGCAAATCCTTATGAAATCATGATGTAATTTAAGACTTTTTGAATATATTTTTTTATATAAGTCCTTATAATTATATAAAATAATTTTTATTGGTTCATATAAAAAATTATGCCAACGTATAATAAATGCATAAAATTAATAAAAAATTAACACACATACGAACAAGACATCAAGTGGCCCGTGTGGATCACGGGAGAGTGGTCTAGTTACTAGTAAAGATAATCACATAAAATGCTTGAGTTCTACTAGTTGATATTAAGCACACTTTTGACTGAATAAAATTTATGGGGTTCTGTGTTTACTGTGACCAAAGCTCGTCGCACAAAATAAAACATGCTTTTTTATAGTTTGTTAAACGAAATTCATACCTTGCAAAATTAAAGGAAGTGTCTTACATGAAGTTACAAGTGTTGTTTATATTTCTCTTAAATTTCCAAATGTCATTTCTTCAATCTTTCTTTATATGACGGAGAGAAGTATAAGTTGTGCAGTGGCGGATGCACACTGTAGTCACCGTAGGCAGGTGACTACACTGGCTTCCTATTAAAGAACAAAAAACAAAATTAGCCCCTTAAGTTTTTAACCTAAAAAATCTATTTGTATTATTTTTGCCTACACTGAATTAAAAAAAAAAGAAAATAAAAGCCCTAGACAAAAACCTAGCCCAGCTATAAAACCTACAAAGCGTGTTATACAACTTTGTTTCTTTTGAGCAGTAAGCGTGTTATACAAATATAAGTAGGTAGTTTTGTTGCTTGAGGGAGTTATAAATACCTTTATAAACTTATTGTCAATGATCTCTCTTCCTCTTTCTTCTATCAATTTCTTACCAATTTATTTTCCTTCTCACCTTCAATTTTCCAAGGCTCTTCACTCCAACAAAGTGAATTAAGGTAATTCTTTATTTTAATTCTAATATGATAAAGACTTTATTTACCCTATTAGTTTATAGTTCGAATTTAATTTTTTTTAATGAAAGAAAGACAATCGCTAAAAAAGAATGAAAGAAAGCTTTGAGTTGTATTCAATTTTCCTTCTTTTTTTTTTAGGAAATAAAGAAAATCCTTTAAAAAGTTTGAAAGAAAGACAATAGTAGTTAGTTAATTTGTTTCTTTCTTTTATTTATTTATTAATTCAATTATACAGTATATTAATCAATAACGATTTTCTAAATTTTTCTTCTAGTGATGGAAAGGTATTTTCAAAGAGCATCATCAAAAGCCGCTAGTGTAATCCGATGGGCGATGAATTATTACATAATTGTTTGTTTGTATATGTTGAGAAAGATGTATTTAATCACATTGAAAATGAACAAATAATTCAACGTTTTCAAAATATGAGAGCGCGTAGGGAACCATTGTAATATTTAATTTATTTTCATATTATGTCGTGTAATTGTTATATGTAGTCATAGGTTCTAGAATTATTTGTACTGTTTTTTTTTGCCTACACTCGAAAAATTTCCTGGATCCGCCAGGCTAACAGGAAAAATGAGTTGGTGTGCCCAAGCTTGCATGATTTATGTAATCTTTATGGGCAATGAAGCATCGAAATAACGGGCGGATAATGTTTGCCACCTTTGGTCCACGGGAAGTAAGAAATAACGGGCAGCTGAATTGTTGATCTGTAATATACTAACATATTATCCAGATATTATGAAACATCGGGGTATAAATGTTTTTTTTTGTGAATTTTCGAACCCGCAAAAATCCAATCTTGGGCTCAGAAATTCCATAGAAATAAATATATGGAACGTGGAGTAAGTCTCGATTTAAAATCTGAGGCTCAATAAGTGGCCAAAAAAAAAATTGGAATTAACTTGGTAGAGTAGAAACTCGGAATTGGACTGCAAAATTTAATATCACTTCACTAAAATCACAATGATTTTACAGGATTCGTTACATAACCACCAGTAGCATTAATTAAGAAAATTAAGGCTTAATAGGTCATTTGGCCCTCCAGTTTGTCCCTCACTTTAATTTTGCCCCCTAGTTATTAAACTAATGATTTTGCACAGTAATTTGTCATCATCTCTTGGTTTTGGCCCCTGAATCAGTTCACCAATTATATAATGACACATGACATGATTTTAATAAAAGAAAGAAAGAAATCAATACACTCACCCACACCCAATCCCTCACCTCATAACCAAAATTCGTTTAAATCAAAGAAAAACCTCATAACCCAAATTTCGTTTAAAACAAAGAAAAACCTCATCACCCAAATTTCGACTAAACCAAAGAAAACCCTACAAAGTCAAAACCCTAAATCGGTTGCAGACAAATCAAAAAAAAAAAAAACAATGACCACAAAACAAGATGTGGAGCAATATTAATCAAGCCTCTATAGAGGATTGAATTCATTCCACCCACAAAGAAAAGGTATTGAAAAAGTCTTTCTCTAATCTTAATTGGCATTATGCTTTTATTTGTAAGTCGCTCTTGTTTTTGGGTTCCGGGAAGATATTGCTTCTTAATCTACTAATCTTTTTTTATACTTTGTATGTATTATGTAATATAACCAAACAATATTTCTTTCTGGGATCAATATTAATTTTACTTGCTTGTTAGTTCTGGTGTGTATGGATAAAACCAGTGCCTTACGATTACACTTGTAAGTAAGTTGTTAATGAGATCACTAATGTTTTGACCAAACAAAATAAAACAGGATAAATAATTTATGCGCTTTTTGTATGATTTGATTGCTTGTTAGACCTTTGTTGCCTGCTTGTCACGTAGTTGTGCATTTGATTGAATATTTACTTATTACAGGTACAATGAACGATTATAGAATTATAATTAATCATAGTGGGTCATTCATGACAAGGGAGAAGTCATTATCATATGTTGGTGGCATCATTCATGACAAGGGAGAAGTCATTATCATATGTTGGTGGCATGAAAAGTATTTTTTATTTGGCAGTGCCAGATGTGGACAGTGTTACCTATGATGAATTCTTTCAGGAAATGCAAACCATGGGATATTTCATTGTCATTGGTGTCTACTATAAGATTTCCTTAAGGAATATGCAAGATGGAATGCAACTGCTTTGGGATAACAACAGCTTCATGGATATGCTTTATTGGTTGCGTAAAAATAAGGAAGTTGATGTGTACATAGAGCATGGGATTGACTTGAGTAATCAGGAAAATAAATAAAAATACTATTATCCATAAAAATAACATTAAAATATGAAAATATAATATAAATCAGAAAAATTAATAAAAAACTAATACTATGCAAAAACAAAAATTAAAATAGGAAAATATAATATTAACACAAAAAATATTATATAAAATAAAAAATACTTAACAATAATATAAAAATATTAATTTTGTAAAGTGTCGCCTATTACGTTCTGGTCAATTTGCTATGACTTTTGGCTTGCACATAACATAGCCTCATAATTGGTTATTTACTTAACTTTATCCTAACTCTGCATATGGCCTTGAAAAAAAATGATTCCAAATGGAGTTTCTTCAATTCAAAACTAGAACGGACTTCAATTACATTGCATAAAAAGCATTCGTAAATCTGTCTAATAAAAAATATCGCCATAATGCTTGTTTTAGTTGTAACTAATCACTAAAACTATAACTTCATAAAGGCCCAAAATGATATGTTTCAACATAAAGCATTAGAACTACACTTGGCCACCACCAGAAGTGCTACCTAGAGATGGGTCAAAATCATCTCTTCCACGCTTTCTTGTAACTCGAGTTGTTGTAATATGCTGTTGAAGCTGCCTCACGGTAATAGATGTCCTTCCTCTCCAATATACGCCTGTAGCAAGAAATCGTCATGAATTTTGTCCTGAAGGCCCTATGGTTGTCACTTGTGAACCATAAGGACTATACCGCATTTGTGAATTTGTTGACCCAAGCTATATGTAAACATGTATATAGTTAAAAACAACAAAAAATTGAACTAATAAAAACATGGTAAATAAACAAAATGAAAAATTCTTACATATGTTAGTGTGTTGCTTTCACTCTCAGCACCACTTGTTGGCTGCTTTCTGTTGTCTCCATTTGTACCACTGCCCATGCAATTAGGAATATTTGGTTATTCCCATCTCGACCAACTACACAAAACAACTCGCCCTTGTGTGCCCCTTTTAAAAAACAACCATCTAACCCGATAATGGGCCTACATCCGGCCATCCATCCTTTCTTAAGGGCTTCAAAGCAAACATAAAATCTTCCGAAAAATGGCTCGCCAGATACCGGATTTATGTTACCAGAAACTACTTCAACTGATGTACCTGGATTAGTTGCCCTTAGTTCCTCGGCATAAGAATGCAAACTTACATATTCAGCTATGACTCCCCCATTACGCTCTTGCATATTCTTTTCCTTAACTCTATAGCCCATACCATCTGTGATATTTACCCGAAGCTTAGCCCGACATAAATCCTTAATTTCCCTCATTGTAATCTTTGGGTTTGCTAAAATATATGATCTGAACCTACCCACTATATAAGCACAATTCGCCAATTTCAGTTTTTTTGGTTCTGTAGCATGTATGCGGCTCCTTGAGGGACCTTACAGTAAAGCCATTCTCACCCTTTCTTTTGCTAGCAAACAGCTCCCAATGACATTCATTCTTGCATTTTGCTCTAACTCGAAGCTTTTCATTTCTTCTAAACCAAATTGGTGTTCCTGTCTCTATTGCATAGTGACGTACAGCTTGCTTGAAGTGCTCACTATTGTCAAAAGTCATGCCTATAACCCACTCAATATTCTTTCTACGATCATCATAGTGTGGGTTATTAGGCTTGAACCGAACAACTTCACCATCTTCGTCCTCTTCATATTCCCAATGTTCATCATCCGAAGAGTGATACAAACTTGAATTATCATCATCATCAACGCTAACTATAGGCTCAACAATCCTACCATCCTTTTCACCATTTTTTTAGGCAAGAAAGGAATTTGTAGTGAATCTATTCCTTCTTTTCCAACCCTTTTATTCTGATTATTTTCCTTCAAAAATTTAGAAACATTCCTCCTTGCATCTTGTACCTCTAAATCGTCAGCATCACTCTCTTCATCTACTTGTAGCACAAATGTTTTAAAACCCCTTCTAATCTGAGCTTCATTTTCTAAAGCCTCCTCCCTCTCTCTTAGTTTTTCTTGCTCAATGCTTTCCTCAATAACTTCAAATTCAGCACCACCATGTTCCTTTGCAAGGACATCCTCTTCATCCATTTGTTCATCGGAACTAAGTGTAATATCAATCGCTTCACTCCCTATTTTATCTCCAAGAGCTTCATCCGCTTCATGATTTTCACTAACATCTTCAGTCACACATAAGTTAATGACATTTGTACCATCATTTTGATGTACCCCAGTAATCTCTTCTACCTCTTGCCTAGAATTTAAAGGCTCGTCTGTCCCATGCTCTATGTACACATCAACTTCCTTATTTTTACGCAACCAATAAAGCATATCCATGAAGCTGTTGTTATCCCAAAGCAGTTGGATTCCATCTTGCATATTCCTTAAGGAAATCTTATAGTAGACACCAATGACATTGAAATATCCCATGGTTTGCAATTCCTGAAAGAATTCATCATAGGTAACACTGTCCACATCTGGCACTGCCAAATAAAAAATACTTTTCATGCCACCAACATATGATAATGACTTCTCCCTTGTCACAAATGACCCACTATGATTAATTATAATTTTGTAATCGTTCATTGTACCTATAATAAGTAAATATTCAATCAAATGCACAACTATGTGACAAGCAGGCAACAAAAGGTCTAACAAGCAATCAAATCATACAAAAAGCGCATAAAATTATTTATCCTGTTTTATTTTGTTTGGTCAAAGCATTAGTGATCTCATTAATAACTTACTTACAAGTGTAATCGTAAGGCACTGGTTTTATCCATACACACCAGAACTAACAAGCAAATAACATTAATATTGATCCCAAAAAGAAATACTGTTTTGTTATATTACATAATACATACAAAGTATAAAAATGATTAGTAGATTAAGAAGCAATATCTTCCCGGAACCCAAAAACAAGAGCGACTTACTAATAAAAGCATAATGCCAATTAAGAATAGAGAAAGACTTTTTCAATACCTTTTCTTTGTGGGTGGAATGAATTCAATCCTCCATAGAGGCTTGATTAATATTGCTCCACATCTTGTTTTGTGGTCATTGTTTTTTTTTTCCTGATTTGTCTGCCTCCGATTTAGGGCTTTGACTTTGTAGGGTTTTCTCTGTTTTAGTCGAAATTTGGGTGATGAGGTTTTTCTTTGTTTTAAACGAAATTTGGGTTATGAGGTCTTTCTTTGTTTTAAACGAATTTTGGTTATGAGGTGAGGGATTGGGTGTGGGTGAGTGTATTGATTTCTTTCTTTCTTTTATTAAAATCATGACATGTGTCATCATATAATTGGTGAACTGATTCAGAGGCCAAAACCAAGAGATCATGACAAATTACTGTGCAAAATCATTAGTTTAATAACTAGGGGGACCAAAATCAAAGTGAGGGACAAATTGGGGGCCAAATGACCTATTAAAATTAATCTATATACAAGAAAAGCCGGCAAATTGACCCCATTACCCCTCATTAATTAAAATTGACTCAATTATCCTTTACTAATTAATTATTATTATTATCAAATATATCAATATATATCTATACTAAATTTAAAAACATGACACTACCTTTTTTTTTTGAGAACGACGAGAGCTTTCATTCAAAAAGTTCAATCTGGAGAGACATTCGAGTTTTACATCGTATGCATTACATCATTGTTTGCAATAGTCATAATAGAAGGAGCAAAATTGTCTAAAAGAATGACATCCAACTGTCATATTCCTATTCCTATCTTCTTTTTTTTATTTTTGTTTTGGCGTATTGAACCTTTATCCAAATAGATCCCCTTCATCCCAATCTCAAAATATCATTTTTGTTTTTTTTCACTGAAGTCAATCCAAGAATTCAACCTTTGCTTTTTTTTTGTTTGACAGAAATTAAATCAAAGAATCTATTCTCCTCTGGTATGTATCTATGTTTGCTTCAGTTTAGAAGTAAATTTTTATTTTTTCTCTCTCTATATACTGCCCTAAACTCCTCAATACCCTAATTACTTATATAGGGTGAGCCTATTTCTTTTTTGTGTGTGTTATTATTCTTCAAATATTGAACCTTTATCCAAATAGATTCCCTTCATCCCAATCTCAAAACATCATTTTTATTTTTTTCACTGAAGTCAATCCAAGAATTTAACCTTTGCTTTTTTTTTTTGTTTGATAGAAATTAAATCAAAGAATCTATTCTCCTCTGGTATGTATCTATATTTGCTTCAGTTTAGAAGTAAATTTTTATTATTTTTTCTCTCTATATACTGCCCTAAACTCCTCAATACCCTAATTACTTATATAGGTGAGCCTATTTCTTTTTTGTGTGTGTTATTATTCTTCAAAATTTTGATATGGGAAGTGATGGTAATTTGAAGACAGTCATTAAGATTTGGGAAAGACAAAAATTGTTAGTAGATGGCTTTTTGGGGAACTTGAGGTTTGCGGGGGTAGGGGGTTTGCCATCAAGTATAGTTGGAGTATCTTCCGCGGTAAATGAAGGCGATGAAGCTTGCAAGTGGGATTCTTAGCATTCCACTATCTAATGTAGAGCGCTTGAGATCAACATTTTCTACTGTTCTATTGACAAAGATAATTGAGCTTATACCACACACTTGGGGCAAATAACTAAAGACTATCCTGATAAGAAAAAAGTTATTCTCTATTCAATATTTCTTTGGATACACTGAATCTGAAGGTATTATGTCTTGGCTGCCATAGTAATTTAATCTTTCTTTGAGGTTTGGATTCCAAAATATTTAATATTTTTACTATTTATATTGCTAATATAATTGGTTCGCAAATGTTTTGCGTAGGTGCTAAAAAATTTGAATTTGAACTGCTATTAGTTTGTTGTAGTAACAGAAAAGTACTACTAGCTTCACATACATATAATTTAGTTTATTGTTTGTTACTTATAAGACAATGAAACAATTTAATTATAAAATATATCATATACTAAAATTAAAATTAATTTTATAAAAAATACGTAATTATATTTTTTTAAAAAATAAATATATAAAAAGGATTCCACTACCTTAACCACTTATATGAGAAGATCTATAAGTAAAAAAAAAGAAGAGGTAAAATAGAAAGAAATAAAAGGGCTACAAAATTAATTTTTAATTTAAAAAAATCATGTTTCATCACCAAGAAGTAAAAGAAATTGTTTTAGTAAAAATTTGTTACAAAAAAATTGAGGTTATAATAATATTTTTGATAAAAGGGAAGGATAAACAAAACTGATGAAAAATTTTGTCGATAAAAATGAAATTTGAATAATCAATAAAAGTGCTATTATAAATAAAATTAATAAAATGATGAGTCCACACAGGTCACCTCCTAGGATTATAAAGTAATATCACCACCTTAGGCAGTAAAATAAATAATTAATATTAGTCTCTTAGAAATGTTATTTAATAAAAAATTATAAAATTAATCAATATAAATTCCATGTAAACTAATAATAAATACATTCTAAAACTATTAATATAGATGAATAAAGTATTTTTATATAAAGTAAGAAATATTAAACATATATAAGCATTCTGGTGTCTCAAGAAAGGCAGAGAATAAAATTAGAAAACTATGAACTAGAAAGCCGAAAAATTTATAAAGTTATCCCTCATTGGTTGAATTATTTTTCATTAATGTAAAAACAATTTGACTAATCAAAAATAAGAATTAAGCCTATAGAAAAATACAAAGATTACAAAAAAACTATCTGTCTTGATTATATATAAGTTCTCTTCTCGAGATAACAACGTGATTTAAAAAATATAATACTATACCGCGTGCATCGCACGTGAAAAATACAAGTAAAACTAAAAGAACTAAAAGAGTTACAACTAAGAATGATTAATTTGTATCAACCTAGAAGTCTTAAGTGTGCCTCTCTCTTCATGAAATTAAATAGACTAATCATATTTTACATCCTTGTGTTTGTCGTTTTGGATATTTTTCATCCCTGTATTACAAAATGGACATTTCATCCCTGTATTGAATTTTTTTCGAGATTTATCTCCAATTTTCTACACAGAAAAAGCTGACATGTCAATTTTTTTCCATTTTCCCCGACTGACACGCCAGCATTTTGTATGCGAAAAATCGGTGAAAAACGAAAAATGTCCCGAAAATTCAATACAGAGATGAAAAATGTCCATTTTGTAACACAAGGATGAAAAATGTCTAAAATAACAAACGGACTAATGCCACGTTTGGTCCCTGTGTTGTCCCTGAAAATTGGATTTCATCCCTGTGTTGAGATTCGATCGTTTTTCATCCCTCTGTTGGCTCCGTTTTACATGTTTTGGTCTAAGGCTCCGGAATCCGGCAGCTGGTGCTGACATGGCATGCTTTTTGGCTCCACATCAGCATATGTGGGACCCGCGTGTCAGGTCAAGCCAACAAACCGGAACGACCCGACCGGTTCCCTTACCTAAAAGACTCGTCCAACCAAACCGAGTGCACAGTAAAATAAATAACTAAAAAAAGAAATAGAAATAGATATTAAAATAATTAAAATAAAAATCCTAAAACAGAAATAATTAAAATAGTGAACCCGGCTACTGTTCATCACCCATCCAAAACACCCAAGCACCGCCGACCCAACCTTCTTCCTCTTCCTCTTCCCTTGCTTCCGCCTGAAACCGTCGCTGCCGGAGACGCCTCCTTCTTCCAGACCTCCCCCTTCTTCCCAAATCCATCGTCGGCGCCCTTGCCCCTACTCGCGACCGCTGCCTTCCCTCCTCTAACGCTGCATCCAGGCGACACCGCCACCAGTCGATCTCGGCGCGACACCACCGAGAAGGAGGAGAGCTTGCCGCCGGTGGAGAAGCAAGCGAGGGCCTGCACTCTCTACTGGGCGAGACACAAGCCGAGACCCAGGAGGATGAGAGCGCGACTGAACCGCCTCTGATTCGTCACCCGCCGTCGCCGATGGCGATCTTGGACGCAGCTGGATGTGTGGTGGTTGTTGTGGTCGATTCGGGGAGGTCCAGTTCGGGTTGGGCTCGTTGCCGGTGCTGTACCAAGGGCCAAAGAACCTGAAGGTGCTGTCGACGGCGTTGAAGGGGAAGGGGATTGAGTTGATGAGCATGATGTTGGCATTGGAGGAGGCGGAGGAGGAGGACGGGGTGGTTGACATGGCGGCGGTTAGTGGTGGTGGTGGTTGGTTTCTGGTGGACGATTTGGGATCGAGTTTAATAGTTTATTGTTTTAATAGTTTCTTTTTTTTTTTATTTCTAACAAGAAATGCTAATGTTAGTGGATTTTCATAATAAATGCAATATTTTTCTTTCCTGTATTGCAATCTTTGATTTGTGCATAATAACAATATGAACAAATATTATTAGGTTATGAATGGTAAATTAAGGTTTATGCGAAAAAAAACTCAAGGCACATTTCAATTGATTAAACCATTGAGGCAAATAGATTTAGCTGTTTAATTAAATTTGTTAATACGAAAAAAAACTCAGCATGCATTTAAAACTTAAATCGGGTTTTCTGTATTTTAATTAATATGAATTTGGGAAAAATAAAAGATAATAAAAAATAGGAAAAAAAGAATTAGGGAAAAGAATAAAAAAATAATTATTTCCATTTTAGGATTTTTGTTTTGTTGTTAAAATAAATTTTTATTTAAATTATTTTAATGTCTATTTCTATTTTTTTTAGTTATTTATTTTACTGTGCACTCGGTTTAGTTGGACGAGTCTTATAGGTGGGGGAACCAATCGGGTCTGGTCGTTCCGGTTTGTTTGCTTGACCTGACACGCGGGTCCCACATATGCTGATGTGGAGCCAAAAAGCATGCCACATCAGCACCAGCTGCCGGATTCCGGAGCCTTAGACCAAAACATGTAAAACGGAGCCAACAGAGGGATGAAAAACGATTGAATCTCAATACAGGGACGAAATCCAATTTTCAGGGACAACACAGGGACCAAGCGTGGCATTAGTCCAATAACAAACACAAGATGAAAAATATGAATAGTCCGAAATTAAATGTATATATCCTCCGTGTCCCAAAAGTACCATTTTACATACACACTTACCAAATTATTCTTCCTGCAACCTAAGTTATTATGTCAGTATACTTCATACAATATTGTCAATGATTTACTTAACAAAATTAGGAAACAGACTTGAAATTGTTAGCCTAAACATGTGATTAACGGCTTAATTAAGTAATTAATTAAGACTAATTTTGTTTAGTATATTTATGATGGTTATTCAATGCTTATTATATTATTTTGATGATTAACAAACATTTTGGTAAGCCTTGTGTGTTTTTAGAATTGGCAGAAAAAATTTGGTTTCTCGCAGAAACCAAATCCAGGAACATTTGGCTTCACCGCATCGACCAAAAGGTCGCTTTCCGGGCAGTTAGAGCTGTGGTCCCAAAAGCTGCAGCAAGTGGTCCAAGGAAGTGGTTGACATTAAACCAACTGCACTAACCGTTATGCTTGCTCTACAAGGGTCAGAAAAAGATTAGAGAAGTGGTCCTCACATCCTCTCTTACCTATGGAAGAAATCAGTGTTCCTCACTTTACATTTATGGAAACTTTTTTAAGAGAGAAGATTTCTGCCCAAGAAATATCCAGATCTGATTCATCTACTGGACAGTTTTATTTAATGAAGCAAGAAGTCAACTCGGCTGCCACCTGGATGATTTTTAGCCGTTGTGAAACACATCTCCCCATCTTTAGAATCTATAAATAGAGGATTGAAGCCTCACAACAAATTAACCTAGCCATTCAAGAGATTCTAAGTTGATAAAAGAGCTTACCTTGAGAGATATTCTTTGTGCTTAATTTGTGTAACTTCTTGAGTGAGCCACTCTTGAAGCTTTTCCTTGGGAAAGGTTGTAATCAGCAGGATTAGGGGATAATCTTGTTGGGTAGACAAAGCTAGGTTCAGTTTTGGGTTAGGTTTAGCAAGTTTAGCCCGTAAAAACTTGTATACCATAGGGGGGACCTTTAGGTAGTGGATGTACTCCTGAGTGGGGAACCACTATAAATTACCTGTGTTCATTGCTTTCCTGCATTCATTTTCGCATTTCATTCAAGTTTCACATTTGGCTTCTGTGTCGAGCCAAATCACAGAAAATCCGAAAAAGAGAAAAAAGCTAATTCAACCCCCCTTCGTAGCCTTTTCTCGGCCAACAATTGGTAGCGGAGCTGCGTTCTCAATCTAGTGGATAAATCTCCAAAGAAAAAGATCATGGCTTATGAAGGTACAAGTGTCAACAAAGCTCCATACTTTGATGGAGTGAACTTTGACTATTGGAAGTTTAGAATGAAGATCTTCCTTGAAGGAAAAGATCTTGAGATGTGGAATATTGTTCACAGTCCTTATAGCAGACCTCAAAGAGACATGCAATTCTGGTCTGAGGATGAGCTAAGGAGAGCCAAGCTTGATGCACAAGCTAAAAATATACTCCTATGTGGTATAAGTGAAAGTGAGTTTCAAAGGGTGAGTTATTGTGGCACAGCCTATGAAATCTGGAGGCTTCTTTGTGTCACACTTGAAGGAACTAACCAAGTAAAGGAGTCTCGGCTCAATTGTCTAATGAGGGACTATGTGATCTTTCAAATGGCTACTGGAGAAACTGTGCAAGAAATGGATACACGCTTCACCATTCTTTGCAATGGTTTAGCTCTACTTGGTAGACCCGTCACTCATAGAGATAAAGTGGCAAAGATCCTTAGCCAAGGAGTGGGAGCCAAAGGTCACAACTATTGAAGAAGCTCAGAATCTAAACACTCTCACCTATGATGAGCTCATTGGCAAGCTTATAGTTCATGGTTCTAAACTAGAACCGAAAGAACTAAAGAAGAAAGATTTGGCTCTTAAGGCAGACCAAGAGTCTAGTGATGAGTACAATGATGCGGATATGGCACTAATCACCAGAAAGTTTGTCAAATTTCTTCGAAAGAGAAGGCAAATGAAAGGAAAGGGTTTCCAAGGTGCCAAATCAACTGAAAAAAAGAAAGACTCACTAGTGTGTTTTGGCTGTAATCGACCTGGCCATATCAAGTCAGAATGTCCACATTAAAAAGCCAAATCTGATTTCCCAAGGAGCAAAGGGAAGAAAGCCATGTCAGCATGGGATGATTTGGACTCATCAAGTGACTCTGATTCTGATGAAGAAGTAAATCTATGCTTAGTGGCTCGAGAAGATGATGAGGTAAATGATTCTCTTGACTGTACTTTTGATGAGCTTCAAGATGCATTTGAAGAATTGCATGATAAGTATGAGCAAGCACTTAAGAAGAATGCTTCATATAAGAAACGTATTGATCTACTTGAATTTGATCATGCATCTCACAAAATTGTATATGAAACTCTTGAGCGTGCACATGCTGAAATTTTGTCTATTTGTGTGGCATTAAAGAAAGAGAAACTTGCTGCTCAAAACGCATATGAAGACCTTGAGAAAAAGCTAGCTAGTAATTTGAGCAAGTGTGAAGAGATGATTCAAAAGAATAATGCTCTAAAGGCGGAAGTAGATGATCTAAAATGTTCCCTAGAGAAGTTTACTAATGGAAGAGATAGCCTGAATCTGCTGCTAGGGCAACAAAGGCATTCTTTAGATAAAAGTGGAATAGGTGCCACACATATGGTTTTTAACAAGCCAAATCTGCCAGTTAAATTTGTCAAGGCTGAATCTAGATCACTTTATAGACTTAGATATCGTGAAAATCCTAGGCAGGGACATCGTGGGCAGTCACATAGACATGATATCACAAGCTATTACTGTGGAAATGTTGGTCATATGATTAGATCATGCTATCATAGGAAGAGAAACAATCATGTTAAATATATTTGGGTTCCGAAAAGAGCCAAATCTAACCCTGATGGATCCAAGTTAGTTTGGGTACCTAAAACTTGATCATTTGACAGGATGCAAGGGATGAATGGGTTCTGGACAGTGGTTGTTCAAGGCATATGACAGGTGACCCATTAAAATTTATATCCCTTCTCTCGAAACACCGAGGTAATGTTACATTTGGTGATAGTTCTAAAGGAAAAATCCTTGGTATTGGTAAGATTGGCACTAATCCAACTATTGAGCATGTGTTACTTATTGATAATCTTAAGTACAATTTGCTTAGTATCAGTCAGCTTTGTGACAAAGGATTTAGAGTTACTTTTGAATCACCTAGATGCCTTGTGAGTAGAGTTGATGATGAGAATATCTTATTTGTTGGAAAAAGGATTGGTAATCTATACTCTATATGTTTAAATGATGTTACTAACCTTGAAATCAAGTGCTTTAGTGCAAGAACATATACTGCAACTCTATGGCATAGGAGGCTAGGGCATGCAAATCTTGAACTTATCTCAAATCTGTCAAAGAAAGACTTGGTCGATGGTCTGCCAAAACTTAAGTTCAAGGCAGAAACCAAATGTCGTGCATGTTAGCTCGGTAAGCAAATCAAAAGTTCCTTTAAGCCAAAACATGTGGCATCAACTTCTCGACCTCTTGAACTCTTACATATTGATCTTTTTGGTTGAATGAGAACTGTGAGTCTTGGTGGTAGAAAGTATGCATTTGTTATAGTTGATGATTATTCTAGATTTACATGGGTTTTATTTCTTACACAAAAAGATCATGCATGTCATGAATTTGGCTCATTAGCTAGGAAGCTGCAAAATGAAAAAGGTATAAAATATCTAAAATCAGAAGTGATCATGGAGGAGAATTTGATAATTCCACCTTCAATCAATTTTGTGAAAAAAATGGCATTGAACACACATTTTCGACTCCTAGAACACCTCAACAAAATGGGGTTGTGGAAAGGAAGAATCGAACCTTACAAGAAATGGCTAGAACTATGCTTAATGAGTATAAGTTACCTGCTTATTTCTGGGCTGAGGGTGTGAACACAGCATGCTACGTCCTAAATAGAGTCTCTTTGCGTCCATTAATTGAAAAGACACCTTATGAGATTTGGCATGATAGAAAGCCAAATTTTGCATACTTTTGCACATTTGGCTCCAAGTGTTACATCCTGAATACTAAAGATAATCTAGATAAGTTTCAAGCTAAGTCTGATGATGGTATATTCCTTGGTTATTCTTGGAGTAGTAAAGCCTATAGGGTATATAACAAAAGAACCATGGTTGTTGAAGAATCTATGCATGTGGTGTTTGATGAGATTAACTTGAATGATCTTAATGATGATACAGATGTTGAGTTTATTTTTGAGAATCAGCCACAGGTTATTGATATTGAAGAGGCAAAAGATGTGCAAATTCCTAATCCAATTACAAATCAACAGCATTTGGCTTCTCCCGAGCCAAATGTTCAAAACAGCAGTGTGCAGCCAAATGTTCTGGAATCTGGCTCATGTTCACAGCTGAGAAACTCAAAGGTGCAAGCACCTAAAGGACATTCAACAGAGGCCATTTTAGGTGATCCCAGAAGAGGAGTAACTACTAGATCCAGATTACAAAATATCAATACACATCTTGCCTTTTTATCCCAAGTTGAGCCCAAAAATGCCAATGAAGCCATACATGATGAAAATTAGGTGATGGCAATGCAAGAAGAGCTTAATCAGTTCGAGAGGAATAATGTGTGGGAGCTTGTTTCAAGGCCTAAAGACCATCCTATCATTAGAACCAAATGGGTCTTCAGAAACAAGCTTGATGAATCAGAAACTGTGGTAGGAAACAAAGCTCGATTGGTTGCACAAGGGTACAATCAAGAGGAAGGTATTGATTATGATGAGACCTTTGCACCAGTAGCTAGACTTGAATCTATTCGCATGCTGCTTGCATTTGCTTCATTTAAATCTTTTAAACTCTATCAATTGGATGTCAAGAGTGCTTTTCTAAATGGATATATCATGGAAAGAAGTATATGTAGAACAACCTCCAGGATTTGAAAACCATGAGCTTCCACAACATGTGTTTAAATTGATAAAGGCATTATATAGTCTTAAGCAAGCACCTAGAGCTTGGTATGATAGATTAAGCTCATATCTGATTTCACAATGCTTTACAAAAGGAAAAGTAGACTCAACTCTATTTGTGAAATCTAATCAAGATGATATCATTATTGTGCAAATATATGTTGATGACATTCTATTTGGTGCTACTAATGAATCTCTTTGTCAAGAGTTTGAAAAGCTTATGCACAGCGAGTTTGAAATGAGCATGATAGGGGAGTTAAATTTCTTCCTGGGTTTTCAAGTCAAGCAACTCAATGGTGGGATTTTTCTTAACCATGCAAAGTACATACGAGAGTTGCTGAAAAGATTTGGCTTGTCAGAAGCCAAAACTAGTCCGATACCAATAAGCACTAGTACCAAACTTGACAAGGATGAGAATGGTAAGGATGTTGATGTGAAATTATACAGAGGCATGATATGTAGTCTTCTTTACCTTACAGCTACAAGATCAGACATTATGTATAGTGTTTGCTTGTGTGCTAGATTTCAATCATGCCCAAAAGAATCTCATCTTAAAGCTATCAAGTGCATCTTCAAGTACTTAAAAGGAACATCATCTTTAGGCTTGTGGTATCCTAATGTGAACTCTTTTGAACTAACAAGCTACTCAGATGCAGACTTTGCAGGGTGCACTCTTGATAGAAAAAGTACAAGTGGTACTTGTCAATTACTTGGACAATCACTTGTATCTTGGTCAAGTAAAAAGCAAAATTCAGTTGCTACTTCCACAACCGAGGCTGAATATGTAGCAGCTGGTGCATGTTGTGCACAAGTGCTATGGATGAAACAAACACTTGCTGATTATGGACTAACTTTCAAGTATGTTCCTATCTTTTGTGAAGCTCAAGTGCCATCAATTTAACTAAGAATCTAGTGCAACACTCTCGAACCAAACATATTGAAGTGAGACATCATTTTATTCGAGACCATGTGTTGAAGAAGGATGTGGCTATTGAGTTTGTGAGAACTGAAAATCAACTGGCTGACATCTTTACCAAACCATTAAAGGAAGATCAGTTCACCGAATTCAGACTCGAGCTTGGTATTTACAATATATCATAAGTATTCTAATTTGGCTCTACATTTGGTTTTTATGTGTTCATGCATATCATAACATACTGCACACATATGCACTTAGAATATATACAATTGTCACACATCTCACACCTGTACTAAGCATATGAGCATATGACGACAAGTCATGGCTGCAATCAAATCGTAAAGAGCATCAAAGAGAAAGAGTTTCAAGATTTGGTTCAAGGATGAGCCAAAACCTATTGTCCACTGGTCCATAAGCGGCAGTTAAAGAAGAAAGAAAAAAAGCAGGGTCAAAACGTGGAGTTTCTGGTACAACGGTTATATTCAGTCATGCATCTGACACAAAGAGAAAAAGCTGCAAAAGGAAGGAGTTCATTAAATGAAAGTGGTTGGTTTCTTCTCCTCCACAAAACCCGTGACTACCTCTCTCCACCATTATCCACTTCCTTTTTAACTTCCACTTTCAGTTTTGCATTCAAACACATTAACTCACAAACCCTAAAATTACTCTCCATCATGAAGACAAACATGGGCAAAGTAAAAGCATTGAGACAAACCCCCACAAAACAAAAACCACCAAAACCGCCGGCACCTCCTAAAGGAAGAACTAGGATGGCTGCTGCAAAACCTGTCTTCAAGAAGTCCTCGATACGAGAAAAGAAAATGGGGAAAGAGCTAGAAGTAAGTGCAAACCTTGAACTCACTTCACCAGAAAAAGAGGTTGTTTCTCAAATCGAAAAGCTCAAGCTTGGTCCATAATCTGAATCTGCACAACACAAAGAAGCCATGGTTCCTCCAAAGGAAGGATCTGAATCCAAAATCTATGACTTCAATCTTGAAGAAATACCACCGGGTAATATTTTTGAAACTGGGGTTATGACATCTGCTCCTTTTAGTGTTCGTGTTTCAAGTTCTGGGGAGGTGTATGTTGCAAAGAAAACTATGTTAGGATCCCTAGAAACAAAATTAGATACTGGAAATACTGTTGTTGATAGTATTGTTATTAATGTTGAGAAATGGGCTGAATCTCGTGCAAAGATTAAGTCTTTGGCAAAACCTAGATCTGTTAGTGAAGGTTCTGGTTCTTCAAAAACCAAGAACGATGTGCTTTCTGAATTTGTAAGATCATTGGTGCCACCTCCGGGAATAGATGCTGAGGATTTCTATGTTGGGAAGATGAAGCAACTAGGGGGAGTTTTAGATAATCTATAGGAAGACTCTATTGTTGGGAACAAAGGAAATTTGGCTGCTACACAAGCCAAATCTGCAAGCCCTGTGAAAAGGAGTCTGGCTGATGATGAAACCAGATCTGAAGATCCAAAGAATGAAGAGGTTGTTGAGAAGAGCACAGAGAAAGCTGATGAAATCCCTCTCGGGATTCCAATTCCAGTTGATGTTGAAGCCAAAAAGGATTTAGTTCATGCTGCAGAGATTGGAAAAGAAGCGGCTGACAAAGCAGAAGAGATGATTGTTGAAAATCAAAGCTTGCTTCCTGAAGAGAAAGATGAGAATGTGCTGCAAGAAGGAGATTTGGCCCAACCAGAGACCAAATCTGATGCTGAGAAAGCTGTTCTAGAAATTGATGCAGAGAAAGAAGCCGAGAGCTCAAAAACCAAATCAGATGCATTGAGACAAAAGCTACCAAAGCACTTATCTCAGACTCCAACCACTCAAACATCAAGAGCTCGACTTGTCAGGCCAAGCACAAGTGCACAAACTGTATTTGGAAGAGGAGGAAAGAAGCTTGGTAAGAAAATTGTTGAAGTCGATTCTGATGATGATAAAAGTAAAAATTCACCTGTTGCTGATAATGACAAGAGCTCTAGAAAGAGAAAGAGGAGTGATGGAGACAAAGAGAAGTCGGATGATGATTTGGCTGATGATGAGCCAAATAACAATGATCAGGAACTAAATGAAAGCGACAAGGAATAGAAGTCTGAGGAGGAGCCAAAGAATGAAAGCGGCTCAGACAAGAAAGGATCAGATGATGAGTCTGATAAGGGAAATGATAATGATGATGATGAGGAAGACAAAGAGGAGGACGATGAGAAAGAGCCAGAGATTGAAGAGGAATCTGAGAAGGAGGAGGAAATTACTCCAACTCCAGCCAAAAAGAAGCTCAAGGCTCTAACCAAATCTGGATCCAGCAAGAAGGCCAAGAAGAAGTACTTCACTCACACCCCCACTTGCACTATGGTTCTAAATGACTTTGAGGGAATCGATGTAGCCAAACTGTTGAAGGATGCTAAGCTCACTACTTTGGTCTTCTTTAAGGAACAAGGATATGAAGCCTTGATGAAGGACTTCTATGATAACAAAACTGTGGAGTATGGTGATATTGATCTGCTCACTTGTATCAAAACAAAGATCAAAGGGAAGAAGATTACAATGACAACCGAGATGATTTGTGACCTGTTAAAGATGAAGCCAGGGAAAGTACAGTTCTATGAATCTGCTTTTGGAACTCCAATCAATATCCCGAAGACTCCCTGTCACTCCAAGCAGAATATGCTTCTCTTTGGGAGCACCAAGTCTGGTAACTACAATGCCTTGAAGCCAAGAGAGAGAGAGCTCTGATGTACACTCTTACTAGGGTTATTATGCCAAGGAAGAATTCTCACACAATCATCAAGAAACTTGATCAATAGATCATTGCTTGCCTTATCGAGCAATCTTCTATCTGCTTTGGAACTCTTATTCTCCATCACATGGGCATCTACAGGAAACATTCTCATGGTGCACTTATTACCTTGTTGGCTAAAAAATTGAAGATCAAGCCCAGTACTGAGAATAAACCGATTAGGCTCAAGGAAATCAATGTTGTTACTCTGGTGAAGATGTCTATCAAGCCAAATCCAGAAGGAGAATACTCTGTGACGAAATCTGGAGCCGGAAAGGATCACAAACTTGAGGAACTGAATGTTCTGGTTACTGGCATGAAGGATGAGATCAGTGAGCTGAAGGAAGAACTTGGTTCCATGAGAAGCCAAATGAAGAAGTTCCAGACCAGGACATTTGAGAAGCTTGACCAAATCACTGCCGCTCTGACTCAAGATGACTCTGATGAAGATTGATGCCACGTAGATCTGATGCTCTTAGCTCATGCATTGCATTCCTCATCTACATTTAGCTAAGTACTTTTTATAACTATTCTACCTATGGTTTGTATTACTTGAATATTTGGTTTGTGCTTGGATATTTGGTTTCTTATGTTTTTGGATATTTGGATTTGGTCTTATCTATTGTCCGCCCTGGGTTTTATAGGTGTTATCTTTTGCTGATGACAAAAGGGGGAGTATGATATGTTGTGAATGTATGGAATGTATGTTCCTGCTACGCTATATTTTTTCTTTGTGAAAATCTTTTTATGCAGGGAACAATATTTAGCTCGGTGAAACAACCAAATATGTTGTTGTTGATATTGACACTGCTGCAATATACCTTGTAATTATTTTCTGATGCAGGGAACCACATTTGGCTCAGCCAAATGTGATTGCTAAGTTATATGCGCTTATAATGCAGGGAAAGAATTGGCTCCATGAAAAAGCCAAATGATAATCTTGATATACTGAAATTTCATTGTAGGATATATGTATGTGAAAATTTTGGGAATGAAATCATATGTATACTGTGCCTATATGCAGGGGGAGCAATTGGCAAAAAGCCTTTAGTAAATTTTTATGTACACTATGCACAAACGCAGGGGGAGCATTTGGCTGGTTGAATGAGCCAAATGAATGCGTTATAATCTTTGCGATTATGCCTATGAAACAGGGGGAGGTTATTTATTTGGCTATCTGATGCACATGAAATATGCATAGTTTTAGGCATGATTTTAGATATATTTTCTCTCGATTTATCATGACTATATGCCTTACTTTGCATTATTTTATCATATTCCCTTAAATTCCATCCCTTACTATGTGATTAGTGATTCCAGGTGCATTTTGAAGAATTTTGGAGATTTTATTGGAGAATTCGATGAAACAGCCTCTGGCACAGCATGAGCCTGTTTGACAGCCTGTTGTTCATTGCAAAATCAATGAAAAGCCACGAATCTCCCTCCAATCACAAGTTATCCACTGAATTTAACCACCTTTGCCTTGATCCACGAAGCCATCACGCCACCACATCAATCCCAAAAAGAGCTAAATTCAATTGCACAGAAAAATGGGGAGAAATCGCACATAGCCTCAGGCACAGGCCCAGCACAGGCTCAGCCTGTGGAATCTGCAGATGACCAGAATGTGAAGAAAAGAATATTAAACTCAGCCACTTGCAGAGCTTCACCACTTGCAACCCCTTCAACTCTGCAATCATGACCTGAGCGACTCAGAAGACTCTAAGCATCTGACAGAGGGGATAATCATCACACCCGATGAATTTAACGATTAAAGAACTATTATCATCCCCCCTAAGTCTTCTAAAATCTGCAGATTTGCAGATTTCACCCATTCGGCACACCTCCCAAGCTGCCTTACCTCGAGGAGCAAGATGGGCAACCGAAAGCTCAACTTGTCCAACTGCCATACCTTTCAGCACGTGGGAGAGAAGAAAAGAGAGGAATCTGCACCATAAAAGAGAAGGAGAAAGGAAGAACACCGATCGACCTAGACCCCTCGATGAATACCCAAAACCTGCAGAACTTTGGAATAAAGGGTTCAAGGGGAAAACACGATTCTGCATCCTTTTCTGGGCAAGAATCGTGTTGTCCCTAACCTCCAGCTTGGTACCAAACATTATGCTACCCTTACTTTTTTTTAATTTTCTAACCATGAATATGATCTAAACAACCCCTCTTAGGTTGAAGGGGTGAAGCATGTCTCTGTTCTTAGTACAATAAATTGCTCTTCCTATGTTTTTAACCGTTTTACTTATTTGGTTGTTGCAAACTTGCTCCATGTTTGAGTCTTGATCAAACCCATACATGAATATAGGTAGCTAGGTGAAGGACCGAAAGGAGAAACCATAGTTGTTGGAACAACAACAACCAACCCTTAGCTCTTAGTTTCGAAAGAAATTAGGAACTAATTGAGGAATTAGCCTCAGCACCAATTCTTAATCCCCTTAGTTTGACGGATGCGAAAGCATTAGGATAAGCGAGAACTTTGGGAGGAACCTGTGAGTAAAAACAAATGGGTTCAGTATAGGTTGAGAGCGCCTGCAAGAACCAATCTGTGTAATTGACCTTGTGTTCTCGACAGGCTCAGTCACAGACTCAGCACTGTCTCAGCCTGTTATGACACAGTCAAGAAAGAATGACACCATTTTTTTAATATGACTCTTGATTGATTATTGAGTTGTCTATTTTAATCTAGTGGCAGCTTGGTGAAGGACCAAAAGGAGAAGCCAAGTGTGCCAGACCAACAATAGTCAGCCTTCCCTCCTTAGCCGTTCGAAAGAAGATAGGGAGAGATTGTGGGTAATTAGCACCAACACCAAACCTCACCTCTAAGTGGACGTCTACTCTAGTGACAGGGGGTAGATGGAAGCTTAGGGAACTATCAATAAGATCGAAAGCCATTGGTAGTACATTAGGTTGGGAGCCTCTTCAAGACTTCTTATTAAATACAGGGTGTCACACAGGCCCGGCCTGTGAAGATCCTGTTGAGCAATTTAGAGCATAAAGGCAAAACATGTGAATCCCTGGATGTTTAAGATTTCACCAAAACCTGATTTTCACCTACTTTAACGTTACTACTACTTTTCATTCTCTTGCTTAATTTAATTTTGATTTGCACTCACCCCATAATCCATTTTTGTTTAATTGTCTCAAGCCTAATTCGTTCAAGGTAAGGAGTAACACGCTCATCCCAGTCCCTGTGGATACGACCTTGATAGAGTACTACAACTACCCTGTGCACTTACAGGATGCACAGCACACATCAAGTTTTTCGCACCATTGTCGGGGGCTGGAGCTTAATTGTATTGCTTTTTATTTTGATTTATTAGGCTTTTTATATTTTACCCCTTTTCTTTTTTCAAAGTTCGAAGTTTTCAGGTGGTGCATGCCCTAGAGCAAGAGCAAGCAACCAGCTCTAATCTTCCACTAGGAGATCGAAAAGACAACCCGCCAGATTCGCAAGCAGAATAAACAAAAGCAACAGAACATGGCGGACAGACCAAATGAAGGAGCACAACAGGGCATTGAACAGGCTGAGCCTGTTCGACCTTACATTCCTATGTCCCAGCTCCTACAACCACCAACCACCATCATTCACAACAGTATAGCCATTCCAGATGTAGAAGCCCCATATGAGATCAGAACCAACTTGCTGAGCATGCTGGAGAGGTGCACCTTTGGAGGCACCCCCTCTGAAGATCAAAACTTGCACTTGCAAAACTTCCTGCGAGTGTGCAGTACAGTGAACATAGCAGGGATGACCAAGGAGCAGCTATATATGAGAGTGTTCCCATTCTCACTCAGAGATGTGGCATTCGAATGGCTCAACAACCATGAAGCAAGCCATTTCACTTACTGGGACAGTCTAGTCAGAGCTTTCTTGAAGGAGTACCATCCCTCAAGCAAAGCTGCAAGTTTAAGGCAGCAGCTCATTGGTTTCTCTCAATGCTATGATCAATCAATTCGTGATGCTTGGGAGCATTTCAAGGGATTACTCAGAAGATGCCCAAACCACCGAATTGATGAGGCCGTACAGCTAGAACAATTCTATTGTGGCCTATGTGATGAAGATCAGAACACCTTGGACAAGATGGCCAATGGTGCATTCTTGGACAAGGACTATAATGATGGAGTAGCCATTCTAGAGGCATTGTCCAAGAGAAAGACCCAAGTCAGGGGAGTCAAACCCTCTGGAATAATTGGTGTAGACAGAGTAACTATGCTTGAGGCAGAGGTAGAAGCCCTCAGGAAGCAACTAGGGGCTGCTCAAGCAAGACAGCCTCAGCCACAGCCCCAGACTGTGAAGGCTATGGACAGTTGCCCACTCTTTGCCGAATGCAATTCTGAGCAAGCTCACTATATCCAGCAGAAGCCGGGCCCATATGGAAACACTTATAATCCATCCTGGAGAAATCATCCAAACTTTTCTTGGAAGGGACCTACCGAAGAAAAAATTCCACAACAGGCCCAGTACCAGAGACAGAACCAGGGAGGACAGCCATAGTACCAAAGGCAGAACCAAGGAGAACAGCAAGGCAACAACACCGACATGATGACCATGCTGCAGTCCATCCTGGAGAAACAGAATAAAATAAGTGAGGAGATCAGCCAACTCAAATCCCACAACAGAATCCTCGAAAATCAAATTGCCCAACAAGACTCCATGTCCACTAGCCAACAAGGAGCTCTCCCAGGAAAGCCAATAGAGAACCCAAGAAATGAGCATGTCAAGGCTGTAACACTTTGTAGTGGGAAGGAGCTGAGAGACACAGTGGCGAAACTGCCTCAGGCTATAGAGCAACAAGCATCGACATCCCGTTCTGGACAGACAGTGCAGGCACAGACTGAGACAGTGTCTGAGCCTGTTAGCACGAGAAAGGATGAGAAGCAGACTCAAACTGTTCTACCTTATCAACCTCCGCTCCCATACCCAGAAGTATACCACAAATCCAAACTGGAGAAGCAATTCCGTAAGTTCAAGGAAATGCTGAGTAAGTTATATGTCAATGTGCCCTTCAGTGATATGGTTACACAAATGCCTTCATATGCTAAATTCCATAAGGATATTCTGACGAGAAAAAGAACTATTGATGACATTGAGACTGTAGCCATGACAGCCCAGGGGAGTGCCCTCATTCAACACCATCCACCCAGGAAATGTACAGACCCAGGGAGCTTTACAATACCTTGCAACATCAGGGACAAAAAGATTGAAGGAGCCCTGTGCGATCTAGGGACGAGTGTCAGCATGTTACCACTCTCCATTACTCAGAACATGAGCCTTGGAGACATTAAGCCCACGAGGATGACCATTCAGCTTGCTGATCGCTCACTTGTATACCCTATGGGGGTGTTGGAGGATGTTCCAGTCAAGGTTGGCAATTTCTTCATCCCTGTAGACGTTGTAGTGATGAACATGGGAGAGGATGAGAAGACACCCATCATTTTGGGGCGTCCATTTTTAGCCACAGCAGGGGCCATGATCGACTGCACCAATGGAACATCGACATTGCAACTTGGAGAGGAGACAGTCGAGTTCAATATCCAGAAGGCGCAGAGGAATGAGTTTAGAGTAGGACAGTGTTGCATGGTTGATGTTGTGCCAGTCCCTGTCGATGTGCTTGTTAAGGCATCCCAACTCATGGAGACACATGAGGATGTGCTGCTGGGTTGCTTAGTCAATGGACTCATTGAAGGAGATGAAATGGCCCTCGTAGGAGGTAGCAAAATTTCTGGCAAAAGAAACAAAGCTAGGAATTGACGCATAGGCCCATGCTACAGAACCGTAGATTGAGGCTGTCTCTGAGCCTGTCCCTGATGTTGTTTCAGAGCCTGTCACAGTATCCGTTAGATCGGAACTTGCAAAAGAGGCACCAAGGGTAGAAACGAAACCTCTACCACCCAACCTCAAGTATATCTACTTAGACCCTGAAGCCTCTTCATTACCCATTATTGTTGGAGCTGACCTTTCACAGGAGGAAGAAGACAAGGTATGCACTGTAGTCGACAAACACCGAAAGGCAGTAAGCTACACCCATGACGATCTCACAGGTATCAGCCCTAACCTTTGCATGCATCATATTCTTTTAGAAGAAGGCAACAAACCCGTAATAGAACCACAAAGGGGATTAGATGAAAACATGAAAGAAGTGGTTAAAAAGGAAATCTTGAAACTATTAGATGCTGGGATAATTTATCCAATTTTAGATAGTCCTTGGGTTAGTGCCGTGCATGTAGTTCCTAAAAAGGGAGGAATGACAGTTGTGAAAAATGAAAAGGAAGAACTCATACCAACTAGGACTGTCACGGGCTGGAGAATGTGCATAGACTATAGGAAGCTTAACAAGGCTACTAGAAAAGACAATTTTCCTCTGCCATTCATTGATAAAATGTTGGAAAGACTTGCCAAGCATACGCATTTTTGCTACTTGGATGGATACTCTGGATTCTTCCAGATCCTAATCCACCCAAGTGATCAGGAGAAAACAACATTTACATGCCCTTATGGCACATTTGCATATAGGCGCATGCCATTTGGTTTGTGCAACGCCCCTGCCACATTTCAGCGTTGCATGATGGCCATATTCCATGACCTGATAGAGCATATAATGGAGGTATTCATGGATGATTTCTCTGTCTATGGTACTTCTTTTGATATTTGTTTGGCTAACCATGAAACAGTGCTAGCATGGTGTGAGGCTGTTAACCATGTTCTAAATTGGGAAAACTGTCATTTCATGGTGACTGAAGGAATTGTCCTTGGGCACAAAATTTCAGGGCGCGGAATTGAGATAGACCAAGCCAAAATTGATATAATTGAAAAACTTCCACCTCCTAATTCTGTTAAGGCAATTTGAGCCTTTCTTGGTCATGCAGGTTTTTATAGGCGCTTTATTAAGGACTTCTTATAGATTCCAAAACCTTTGACGAATCTCCTTAGTAACGATGCCGAATTCGTATTTGATGAATCTTGTTTAGATGCTTTTCACAGGATCAAAACAGCGTTGACCACAGCCCCAATCATTCAGCCCCCAGATTGGAGTCAGCCTTTTGAGATCATGTGTGATGCTAGTGACCATGCTATAGGGGCTGTGCTCGGACAGAAGAAGGACAACAAACTTCATGCAATTTATTATGCAAGCAGAACTCTAGATGAAGCACAAGTCAACTATGCCACCACTGAAAAGGAACTCTTGGCAGTAGTCTTTGCCATTGGGAAATTTCGAGCATACTTGCTGGGTTCCAAGGTGATCATACACACCGATCACTCCGTCTTGAAGTACTTGCTGACAAAGAAGGAAACCAAGTCAAGACTCCTGTGGTGGATACTCCAACTTCAGGAGTTTGACTTGGAAATCTGGGACAAGAAAGGTGCAGAGAACGTAGTAGCTAACCACCTATTCAGACTACCACCAGAGCACATGCCAAGAGAGGACATACCCATTGATGACCACCTTTCAGACGACAGCCTCATTGCAACCATCCACAGTGTCACTCATAGGCTCATGCCGTGGTATGCAGAAATTGTCAATTTCATAGCCTGTGGAGCACTCCCACCTGATCTAAGTTATTCTCAGAGGAAGAAGTTCTTCGCTGACATAAAGAACTACCTCTGGGACAAGCCCCTACTATTTAGAAGGTGCGGAGATGGGATGATCAGAAGATGCATTCCTGAAGAAGAAGTGGCATAGGTTCTACACGGTTGCCATAATGCACAGTACGGAGGACACCATGGTGTAACCATGACAGCCTCAAAAGTCTTACAAGCTGGCCTATATTGGCGTACTTTGTTCAAGGATGTGCGCAATTAGGTGATAGCTTACAAGGAATGCCAACGAACAGGGAACCTCTCAAGGAGGCAAGAAATGCCACAGCAGGGCATACTAGAGGTAGAGCTGTTTGACGTTTTGGGGATTGACTTCATGGGACCATTCCCAAGTTCATATGGAAACAACTACATCTTGGTGGCTGTGGATTATGTTTCAAAATAGGTTGAGGCTATTGCCTCCCCAACGAATGATGCCAGGGTAGTGACACGATTCTTGAAGAAAAACATCATCACTTGATTTGGCACACCCAGAGCCATAATCAGTGATGGTGGTACCCATTTTTGCAATAGGCAGTTTGAAGCCCTCTTGAGAAAATATAGAATCAGACACAAAGTGGCCACTCCCTACCATCCTCAGACAAGTGGCCAAGCCAAGGTGACAAATAGGGAGATCAAGCAAATTTTGGAGAAGACAGTGGGACCATCATGTAAGGATTGGGCAGTGAAGCTTGATCATGCTCTCTGGGCATACCGCACAGCCTACAAGGCACCCATAGGCACCGCACCATATCGCCTAGTCTATGAAAAAGCTTGCCACCTACCTGTGGAACTCGAGCATAAGGTGTATTGGGGCATTAAGGCACTAAACTTTGATACACAGGCCGTAGGAGAGCAGAGGCTGTTGTAGCACAATGAATTAGACGAGCTAAGGCTGCAAGCATTTGAGAATGCCAAGCTATACATGGAAAAGACAAAGAAGTGGCATGACAGTAGGATCCAGCCCAAACAATTCAAGGAAGATGACCAAGTTCTTCTTTACAACTCTCGCCTGAAGCTATTCCCCGGAAAGCTTCGAACAAGAAGGTCTGGACCTTTCACTGTGTCTCACTGTTACCCACACGGAGCAATAGAGATCTACAATGAGCAGACACTTCCGTTCAAGGTGAATGGACACAGGCTGAAGCTGTATCACACAAGGACCAATGAGTATCAGGAGACTCAGTTGTTCCATGATCCACCTCCCAACTAGCAAAAAAGGGAGGTGTCCAGCTAAAAGACATAAAAGAAGCACCACTTGGGCAACCTCCAAGTGTGGAAATTTTTAATTTTCTTTCCTTTACTTTCCTTCAAGTTTGTTTTGTTTTTTTTTGCTTGTTTTTTTTTTGTTTTTGTTAGGTGCTGCAAATTTGAGGAAAGGAATCATCAAGACAGAAATTCGTCAGGGAAGTTCCTCTTCACCCTTTTAAATAGTTAGCTTCAACAAAATTTTCGCAAGAAGGAGTATTTTGACACTACACAGGCTCACCACAGCCCCATCACAGGCTGAGCCTGTGTCGAACTTCCATACTACTCTAACAAATCATTTTGACGATTTCTCGCACTTAGGGGATAATTAATGATAAGGAACCTCGAACAAAATGCTAGGGTTAGAGTCTTACTGAATATTGGAAACAAATTTTTCCTTGTAAACAATGTCTCTACCGAAGAATAGACTGTGGCCCTGTAGTCACAAATAGGCTCAGCCTGTTTCGGCTACAGATCCCAGCGCAAAAAGAGAAACAGGAAAAATTTGTCACACACGCTAAAAAATCTGCCCAACACAATTATACCCCCTACATCTTGGTGGCTGCCCAACACAATTAGAGCTGTTTGACGTTTTGGGGATTGACTTCATGGGACCATTCCCAAGTTCATATGGGAACAACTACATCTTGGTGGCTATGGATTATGTTTCCAAATGGGTTGAGGCTGTTGCCTCCCCAACGAATGATGCCAGGGTAGTGACACGGTTCTTGAAGAAAAAAATCTTCACTCGATTTGGCACACCCAAAGCCATAATCAGTGATGGTGGTACCCATTTTTGCAATAGGCAGTTTGAAGCCCTCTTGAGGAAATATGGAATCAGACACAAAGTGGCCACTCCCTACCATCCTCAGACAAGTGGCTAAGCCAAGGTGACAAATAGGGAGATCAAGCAAATTTTGGAGAAGACAGTGGGACCATCATGTAAGGATTGGGCAGTGAAGCTTGATCATGCTCTCTGGGCATACCGCACAGCCTACAAGGCACCCATAGGCACCGCACCATATCGCCTAGTCTATGAAAAAGCTTGCCACCTACCTGTGGAACTCGAGCATAAGGTGTATTGGGGCATTAAGGCTCTAAACTTTGATACACAAGCCGTAGGAGAGTAGAGGCTGTTGTAGCTCAATGAATTAGACGAGCTAAGGCTGGAAGCATTTGAGAATGCCAAGCTATACATGGAAAAGACAAAGAAGTGGCATGACAGTAGGATCCAGCCCAAACAATTCAAGGAAGGTGACCAAGTTCTTCTTTACAACTCTCGCCTGAAGCTATTCCCCGGAAAGCTTCGATCGAGATGGTCTGGACCTTTCACTGTGTCTCACTGTTACCCACACGGAGCAATAGAGATCTACAATGAGCAGACACTTCCGTTCAAGGTGAATGGACACAGGCTGAAGCTGTATCACACAAGGACCAATGAGTATCAGGAGACTCAGTTGCTCCGTGATCCACCTCCCAACTAGCAAAAAAGGGAGGTGTCCAGCTAAAAGACATAAAAGAAGCACCACTTGGGCAACCTCCAAGTGTGGAAATTTTTAATTTTCTTTCCTTTACTTTCTTTCAAGTTTGTTTTGTTTTTCCTTTATGTGTTTTCTTATGTTTTTGTTAGGTGCTGCAAATTTGAGGAAAGGAATCATCAAGACAGAAATTCGTCAGGGAAGTTCCTCTTCACCCTTTTAAATAGTCAGCTTCAACAAAATTTTCGCAAAAAGGAGTATTTTGACACTACACAGGCTCACCACTGCCCCATCACAGGCTGAGCCTGTGTCGAACTTCCACACTAATCTAAAAAATCATTTTGACGATTTCTCGCACTTAGGGGATAATTAATGATAGGGTACCTCGAACAAAATGCTAGGGTTAGAGTGAATATTGGAAACAAATTTTTCCTTGTAAACAATGCCTCTACCGAAGAACAACCTGTGGGCCTGTAGTCATAAACAGGCTCAGCCTATTTCGGCTACAGATCCCAGCGCAAAAAGAGAAACAGAAAAAATTTGTCTGACACGCTAAAAAATCTGCCCAACACAATTATACCCCCCTTACCCACGTGTCATTCATGCAAATAGTCACAACCCAAATTCTGAAAAAGGGGGCACACATACATATGAATGGGCAGCAACAATCATTACTTAGCAGACATAACTCTTCGTTTATTCACCGCTCACCAATTGTTGAACCTGTTCATCGGCTTTAAAAAGAAAACCCCTGCCTTCACTTTCTTCCCTTCATCTTCTTCCTGTTAGTATAATATGCCCAAAAGCCAATCATGGATGATTATTTGTAGTCATGTATACGCCTTAAGGTTATTCCAATAAGTATCGTTTATGAGATAAACGCTTGCACATACTTATAACCCTAGAATATTTCATATTCTTAAATGTCCCTAGTCGATTATTATTACGGATGGGTTGTAATAATAAATTAAGACTAGC